>CM040436.1:47652834-47869176 GCA_022702705.1 Papilionanthe hookeriana x Papilionanthe teres | reverse complement strand
CCGAACCCGAGGGTGACCCATGCCTCGGCCGGCCACCACTGGCCGCCGGAAAATTCCATGGCCGAGACATTGGAAGGAGCCAAGCATTGAAATTCTCCCTCGCCGAGTTGCCCCATGCCTAGCTGGCCATTGCAGCTGTTCTTCCCTTGCCAAGAGCAGCTGATCCCAGTCCCTAACTCCCCCTGGGAGGCCCTCCAGCCTCTCCTATTTAAACACCACCTCTCTCGGCTATGGAAGAGGTGCTGAACCAACCTTAAGGAAACTCTGCCAAAATCATTCTAGATTACTCCCCACACATAGAGAACTTGATCCCCACTGAAATCCCCCCGCCATTTCCTCTATGCGAGCTCAATTTCGTAGTTGAAATCCAAGCCCAAAACCAGGACACTTCTCCACAAGTGAGCCAATCCCCAAATTGATTGGTCCTACACCTTCACCGTACCAAGAGAAGAAGTTTACCAAAGAAAAGCCCCTTCTCCGAGCCACCCATCCGTTCCGTACTCCAAGCTTTGTAATCGGCTGTGGTCGAAATCATACCTGAAAAATTCACCAGGCTTAAGGACTTCATCTGGAGCTTTCTTGGACCCAATCGAAGGTGACACAACTCTCAGATCGAAACTTCACTTCTCTGAGTAAAGGTATGGACTCACTCTTCTTCCCGAGCTTACAGAGATTCTCCATTTAATTTGAATCAATTTCGATGCATGTTTTCCGCATGGATGTGTCCGTCTCTTCAAGACAAATCCATAGAGCATAAGAACACAAAAATCTGTTGAGAATCGAGTGAGAAATTAGGGTTAGAAGGTTGACGGTCACGGGTGCACACCAGTCGTAGACGATGACTGGGAGCCGTCGGATCGAGCGTGTATCGAGCGAACGGTCTGGATCAAGCCGGACAGTGCGATGGTACGTGAACCGCGGGTCCCTGGAGCTCTGAGTCAGATGGCGGCGCCGAATCAGGAGACGACGCGTGTGCGTTCGGAGCTGCCGAGGTTGAGCTGGCGCCGCGTCACTTAAGTAGGAAAATGGGATTTTTTTTATTTATTAAATACCCAGAACTTCAAAAATCTATAACTTTGTGTAGAAAAATCATAAAAATAAAATAAAAATACCATCTTGCTCAGTGAACAGAGGAGAATAATGTGGAAAAGTTATTTTTTTCATTGAATATTTGATTTTTAATGATTTATTTACTCTCTACACATTTTCAATTCTCCATGCATGTATATAATTCACCATGACATGAGACCATAGGGCTTTTGAAGCCTCTGAATTTGGGCACATTCCCTAATTTTTCCAAAGTCAGAGGCCATCCCTATGAAGAGTTATTGATTTTTCAATTCTAGGTCATTATTCTGAGTATTTTAATTCCAATAATTAGCATGTTGTGAAATAAATTCTAGGAAAATTTGGGGAGGTTTCTTATGACCAGTAGGACCCTAGTGGAAAATAGGTTTTGAGTTAACTCACTTGAATAACCCTAATCGGCTTAAACACCCAAAATGGAACTTTAATTAATTAGAGCTAATCATACATCAAATTGACTTGAAATCAATTCTCCACTGACCTTTAGGATCAGAGGAACCCACAATAAAAGTTTGAAGTCAATTGGACTTGGTTAGCACTATCAACTGGGTTGATTAAGCCATTTAGCCAAACTTAAACTTCAAAAATTCATAACTTTCAAAATACTTTTCAAAAATTCACCAAAATGTCATATTTTGAAACCTCTCTGATATCAAGGGAATTTAAAAAAATTAAAATTGCAATTTTTCAAAAAAGTTGATTTTTTGCATTATTTTAATATTTTAATAATTAAAAAAAAATAAAAATAACAAAAATAATAAAATTCACCAAAATGTCATATTTTGAATTTTAATCATTTAGGAACAAACCCCATATTTTTCTTAAGTCTCTATGATGAGATATTAAATTTTAAAGCCCTAAGGTAATTTTAAAATAAAAAAAATGTATTTTCTAGCATTTCCACTAAAATAATTCTAATAAATCAAAGAAAAATCAAAAAATTATAAAAATTGGTTCTCTGGTTTCCCTGATATCAGAGAGATTTTTGAAAAATATAAAATTCAATTTTCAACCTTTATTTTATTTTTAAATTAATTAATACTCCAAAACTTAAAATAATTATAATAAAAATAATATAATTTAAAAGATCACCAAAATTGGTCCAAGTTGTCCTCTAGTCATTAGGAATGTCTCATAATTTTCTTAAGGACAGAAACTTTCCCTTGGTCATATTATTAAATTTTCCTTGAAAATCTCTATTTTCCACCAAAAATAATTACATAAATAAATTAAATACAGAAAAATCACATTTTCTCCTCTAATGTCTTGATTGACATATGAGTAAAGTCACATAAAAATTTCAAATTCATTTAAGCTCAATTTAGTGAGTTATGAAATTAGTAAGTTTAAAGGGCAAAATGATAATTAAAATTTTAACCTATAATTAAAAATTTTAGGTTTAATTAAAAGGGTGGGTAAAATATTTGATATTAAGTTGATTTTGGATGTTTGAAACTTAGGTAGTTAAAGGGTGGAAACCTACCTAACAATTTGAAAATAATTAAAATAAACTTTAATTAAATAATCGATTAAACTCGAAGAATAATAAAAAAATTGGAATTATTAAAATAATGGATATTATTAGGGAGAGATTTATTCTTTAATAAAAAAAATCCCTAAATTAATCACCTCAATAACATTTAATTCCTAATTAAAATGATAATCCAAATTCAAAATTTAAAATGTTAAAAGACTTAATCATTAAATTAAATTAAAGATTAAAACATTTAAATTAAATCCTTCCAAAATTTCAATTAAATTAATTAAACCATCTTTAAAATAAAAAAATATAAAATATTAAATTAAAATTAAAAATTTAAATTAAATTTAAATTAAATCTAAATTAAACTAAATTAAATTAAATTAAATTAAAACATATTAAATTAAATTAAATTAAATTAAATTAAAATATATTAAACTAAATTAAATTAAATTAAATTAAAACATATTAAATTAAATTAAATTAAATTAAATTAAAGTATATCAAATTAAATTAAATTAAATTAAATTAAAACATATTAGATTAAAAAAATGAAATCAAGTTAAAATAAAATTAAAATTATGTTTAAAAAATAAAATTAAATTAAAATTAAAACTAAACCAAATTAAACCAAATTAAATTAAACTAAAATTAAATTAAATTAAATTGAATTAAATATAACATCACCAAAGACATAAAAAATTCAAAATAAATCTAAAACAACTTGAACACTATTCCAAACTTAAACCCGTTAATCGAAATTAAATTAAATCACAAATCACTTTGAACATTAATTTGCCCTCAAAAGCTCATGTTGTCATAACTCCTAAACGGAGTGTTAAGTGAAGTATTACTTCACTCATAGGATATTCAAATGTCCTAGTTTACTAAGCAAGATAACAAAACTTGAACTCCTAGATGATTAATTCATTTTGTATAATTAAATTCTCTTGGACTTAAAACAATCCTAGAGGTATCGAAAAGATGTTTAAGATTCGTCTTAAGCATTTCCTCAATATGATAGTGATATTTATAAGAACAATCGAACTTAATTGTTCTTTAATGAAGAAAATCGTCCTCAAACCAAAACACAAGAACCTAGCACGTCATAGAAGATGACTAGCCATAGGAATAGGACCTCGGTAGAAAACCATAACCCTTCCCTTAGCCTTTACCTAGGAACTTGCTTTAAATGATTAAATATCCTAAATTGTGTTTAAGTGCAGTTGGGATGACGGGAAGACCCTCCGAGTACGCTTTTATTTTATTGCAATTTACCTCCTCGCAATTTATTTTATTACAAATGCACTTTACTTTTTTCGCATGATAAACAACCGTTGCATGAAAACCCACACCTTTAGGATAAGTCCCTAAAACGGAAACCAAAACTAAATTAAAAGTCATTACAAGATAAAATTCACCGTCACAACATTTCAAAATATAAAACAACTCAAAATTTAATCACAAACGTAACAACAAAACTACAACTACAACTAAATTAAAACGTCTTGTTGGATGATCGGGAATACCTCGGATGATGTAACCTACGTGTTGCTAACGGGATTTCCCACTGGTCTAAATGAAAGTGTGGAACTCATTTAGTTGAGTTTAGCAAATTCATCTGGACTAAGTGAATCCGATAAAAATAACGATGCCGGAAGGATGGAACCGTGGGATCTTAACCGGTGTTGTTATAATCAACTTTAAGATTTATTTTAACTAAAACACTAACAAAAAATTGGACTTTAAGATTTCTAAAACCAAACTCGTCTCTTCTCTTTTGATTACAATCTTCTAAAACTAAACCCTCTGCAACAACGAGGAGCTCGGAGCATGGTGAGCAGCACGGCCATCATCATCAGCAAAACCTGGGTCTACTTCAGCAAAACTTTCTTAGAATTAAATAACCAAACCATAGGACTTCAAGGTAGTTTGCCTAGTGCAACATAAATCCTCAACCTTTTGTTAGGCATTTGCATTGCAAATTAAGCCCTAACCGGTCTTAGGACTCCGAGGTAGTCGTTCGATACGACATAAACCCTCACATCTTCGAGGCTATTTGTGTGATCATGTCATACGAATATAAGTCCTAATTAATTAAAATTGGCAAGATAAAAACATTAAATAAACATTAGGACTTTCCTAAATTCAAGCCAAACAATAGGATAGTCGGGAAATTACCGAAGTACGCTTCGAATCTGTAATTTCTCCTACCTTTCTTCCTTTGAATTCCCAAAACAAAATGTTCCAAACTTGATCCATTCCCTATTGAAATTCTAAAATTCAATCCCTTGAAAACTTAAACTTTGAGATTCTTGAGAGCGAATTATTGATTATTATCGAGAGTTTTCTTAAGTGATTCCCGTCATTTAAGATGTAATTAACTATAGTGGGCTTGCCCTTATAGGAATTTTAAGAACCCGTGTAATATAAACCCCGCTTAATTTCTTTGTATTAAGCGAGGGAACTTGTCGGCTTATAAAGTTGGTTCGCAGTACCAAACGAATGTCACAAATCTTCTAGTTTATCTAATCGAGCCCCATCATCAAGTAGTGTGTCTATTATTCGGGATAGATACACGACTCGTGATGTGGCGCTCATTTATATAAACTATTTGGGATGTGAGATCAGCTTGATTTCATATCTTAAAATTTTCAAATTTAAAATTATTTTCAAAATCAAATGCTACTTTCTAAATTATATATATATATATATATATATATATAAACCAAATTTAAAAACCTAAAAAATAATGCCGACAATTTCTGGCGACTCCGCTGGGGACAATTCCTCTCTCCATTTTTAATCAAATAATTCTACTTTCAAAGAAATCGGTAGTATATCCATGTCCCTAGTGGATCAAACTACCCTTCTTCCCGTTGGAATACTATGTTCATTTCTACCTTGAACGAGTATAGCCGACATTCTTTCGGATTTAGGAGCCACTGTTTAGACACCCCTAAACAGAGAGGTTCCGAGATCCTTTTACCTCATTTCTGAGGTGGGGTGGACCCCTAATAGGTATTATTTTAGGAGTGGTCTTGCGGGTCGAGAAGTTTCTATAAGACTTTCTCTTCCTTTTCCAGTTCCTAATCAATTCCTTTACCCTTCCTACAACTCTCCTTCTTTTAATAATTCTTCGTCCTAACGAACAAATCTTTTAGAAAAATAATTATCTAAATAAATTTTCTTTTAATACCACAAATACACTAAGATAAACAAAAATGTGTTCGGACTCTTTCTTTTTCGTCATAAGTTTTATGACAAGAAGAAGCACGATTCGGGGACTAACACTCGGAATCGCCTCGCGTAAATGGAAGCCCCAAAACTGATCTTCTCCTTCGTCAACAGACTGGACCTGGCTGCGTTCAAGGACGAACTGCCTAATAATGGAATCATTCGATTTGAACAAGGATTCGGGGACACCGACATCAAAATCCCCGACGTCAATCTCTTTTCACTCGCAAGCAAAGTACCGAAAACTGAGAAGCCGTTGATTGAGTTTAACCTCAAGTCAACTCATGAATTCCCTCCTCTCGCAAAAGATTCCAACCGAGAGGAGTACCGTTGTTCGCGAAGGACCGTTGTTGCTACTCCCACCGGTCTAGTTGTCTCCGTACCTACCCCGCTCGCCAAACTAAAGGGGAAGGAAATTCAGAACTGTGATGAGCCTGTGGAGGGTACAGATCTTCCTGTGAGACCTGTTTTCGAGATCGGGTCCAGCTCGAGAATTCCACCACTGACACGAACTCAAAGGAGGAACAGAAGTAGAAGGATTGCTGAGAGAAGCCGTAGCCGCCGAAGTCGCTTTCCCGAGGAAATCCCGTAACTGCCCGAGTATACACCGCTGCCTGAATACATACTACTTTTGGGAGGAAGTAGGTTCCATGCCCTCTCCGCCGCAGAGGACGAGGAAAATGTCCGCAAGATTGCTTCTGCATTGTCTCAGTCGGCATATTACAATGACGGCCGTAAGTAAAGGGCTAGAATTACGCCATTTACTCGACTACAAACCCTGATAGAAAAGTTAGCAAAGAAAGAAAATGCCCTGTATCAGAGATTTTAAGAAGGATAGGGTGGGTGCCAGCCAAATCCCATCTTGGGCCTCGAGTAGAACCTCGCTATCGCCGCGAAAAGCCGAATAAGAGAATGAAAGCTAGTCCACCCGTCGTTGTTTCGGGACTACAAATTAGTGGAGGATACCACCTTCCAAAGCATTCGGTCGACGTGACCATCCGGTCCTAGACCTTCCGCCGCGAAGGATGGTATGGCGTCCCACTACCGGACAATTAAGATTAAAACAACAACCCGAGAAGGAAAGTCTCGTCGGGAGACTCGAGTCCGAAGAAAGTGCTACCGCAATGAAGGGGACTCATGAGAAGGAAACCCGACAGCTTATCGCATGACAACCGCAAGGATGTACGAAGAGACCATTAGAAGATGCTATGGAAAAGCTAAGAACTCGATATTCAGCCGATTAGCAAGAGAAAGAGAAGAAAATTCGGAGATGAAGTCGACTCGTCGCAGTTCATGGATGATGAATATGCAGAAATTAACATGGTTGAAACACGAGCTTCATCGGCTTCACAAGGTGTTCCCCGCAGCCGCGTAGAAGAGAGGAGCCTGGAAGTGATGAGGATACGCCTTCAAGAGAAAGATGATACGATCACCCAAATGGCAAAAAGGATGGAAGAGATGGTCGCAGCCCCTAGCCACTCTCCGCAGTCGGTTCAACCCCAAAGAGAAACACCCCCGTAAGTTATTCACATCGTAGACGGAGGAAAGGAGATTACATCCGTCAACGGGGATGATCGCTTAAAAAGGATGCAATACAAAGCATGATTCCGTAAAAGGATATCAAGAGCATGGTGGAACAGCAAGTGCGAGAAGCCTTGACACAATCAAAGAGCGGGACATCCATTCGGACGAGTAGACCTTACCCCGAAGAATTCGACGCCGTCCAATATCCGAAAGGCTTCGTACCACCTCTCGTTCAAGACCTTCGATGGAACCGAAACCCTCGACAAAGCATGTTGCACATTTTCGTGCCAGTTGTTGCAATGCTGGAGGAAGTGATGCTTTACTCTTCCGACAATTTGTCAGCAGTCTGTCAGGAGTCGCCTTTGATTGGTATGCGGAATTACCGAACGGTTCGGTGAAGACATTTTCAGAATTAGAGAACCTCTTCATCAAGCGATTTGCTGGAGCTCAGCACCACATCACTATAGGTGATTTAGTGGTAGAGAAGCGTAAGCCGAACGAAACTTTGGTGGACTACATACTTCGATGGAGGAATCTAAGTATGAAGTGTGAGCCACGACTACAAGAACAACATGCAATCGGCATTTTACTTAAGAGCATTCATGGCCCGATAGCACTTCTCCTCAAGGAATTTACTATTAAGACTTTCGAGAAGTTGTTAAGCAAGGCCGGAAGCTTGCAAGAGGAGGCGAAGCAATTAAGTTTCACCGACAAAACAGACAAACAGAAGCCCGTGAAAACTTTTGAAAAGAAGTACGAGATCGTCGCAGTAGTCGATAAAGGCAAGCGAACAATACAAATACCGCCGTAACGGCCGCGAAGAAATTCAACAGAATTACCAAGAACCCCGACCCAACTATCGACTCATCTCAACAAGTATGAACAACTCGCCTCGTCCACAACGTACGTTAAGGGAGCTTCGAGCAGGAGTATCCGTTCAAGAATGAGGTGCGAAAATGTTCAGCCTGATGAAGACTCCGCATTTCCAACCGCCGCAGCCTAAGAAACCGAAGAAGTCGACAGGAAAGGTGATCCCAACTTTTGCCCTTTCCACCGGATGCTTGGACACAAGATAGAAGATTGTATTACCTTCAAAAGTTGGCTCAACGATAATCTCCGAAAAGGGAACATAACGATCCCGAAGGAATACATGAAGGAACCCCAGAAAGGAGGTTCCGTCAATGTTATCTCGACGGATCTCATTGTTCCGATAGATCCCTATGCGACTGATGATGGATGGACTACCGCCTGGACAAAGTCTTCGAAGAAGATTTTGGATCCCATCCAAACCACTTCGGTGCGAGCCTCAATTCAGAGTTCGAAACCTGTCAAGTCGGCACTATCACTTGTGATAGAAGAACCACCTCAACAAGAGACGATTGAAGAAAAGAAGAAAATTGATGAAGAAGAAAAGACCGAGGCTCTTAAGGCTAGACTAGGGGCTGCTTATCCTAGGATGGTTGTTTCAGATTCGGGGGAGAGATCCCTCGAACCTCTGACTCTGTATGATTATTTACTCACTCCGGTGGGATCTTATAATAATAAGGGTTATGGCATTGGATACGTTTTGACTGTTTCTAACAAAACTAGAGACAACCAACCTAATCCGGACGTCGATTCCGATACAAATAACAATTCTCAAATCATACATAATCTCGACAATCACAATGACAAAGAAGAAATCCACCAAGGAGGCTACGAGAGTTCAACAAGCAATGAATCTATTTGCGAGTTTCGAGGAGCTCCAAATACAATAGAGTTAGAGCCTTCGCACTCGAAGCTAATCCGTAAGAACCCGTCATTCCGATTCGTGAGGAGACACCAGCGAAACTCAATACTAGATTCGAAGAAATTACGTAAGTCAACTTAAGAAGTGGAAGAGTTCTACCTCCGAGAATGGGTCCAAAGGACAAAGGAAAGCAGGTGATTGTTCAGGAAGAACCAACCCCGACAGAAGAAATACCCATTCGGGAAGAAATCGAGACACATGGAAATAAAGTGGACTATAACGTGCTAGCCCATCTTAGGAAACTACCAGCCAAACTAAGCATATACGATGCTCTCATCTTATTAAAGGAGATGAGAGAAGCTCTGATCAAGGCCTTGCTTGATCCAGAAATTTGCTTAGCTCAAATGACCAGAGATTCCTTAGATGAGGTTTGCTCGTTAAAGGAACAGCGAGGTGTTACCTTCACGGACAATGACCTACTACTTGGGACAAGCAGACCACAACCGACCGTTGTACATTTTAGTTACAATTGGGAAGTTTACACTCTCCAGAGTATTGGTGGATCCAGGAGCATCAATCAATGTAATGAATCTTCGAACGCTAGCATACTTGGAAATTGATGCTCGCGAGCTCGAAGAGAACTAAATGTTATTAAGAGGATTCAACCAGAAAGGAGAAAGAGCCCTCAGATCGATAACACTGCTAATGAAGACCGGTGACTTAGCAAAGACAACCACGAAATTTCACATAATCGATTTAGAAATGTCATTCAACGCTCTACTGGGCCGACCATGGATACATGAAAACCAGATGGTACCATCATCCCTACATCAGTGCATCAAATACTACGATGGAGGGGAACAGTGCATCAAAGGTGACTTACAACCATTCTCCGTACATGAAATTGGAATCCATGAAGATGCAACTTATTACGCACCTCCAAAGAAAACAATCTTCTCCGGAGATACCATAACGAATGAAGCAAAGGAAGTTCGGGACGACGAAGAACCTGAAGTTCTAGTCCAACAGTCACTCACCACTCCCTTACGGCGAGATGGTGAAGGTTTCTTCACAACTCGCATCCAAGGTCAAGGCCGGGGACGAGGTCGTGGCGGAGACGTTAGGACAGTTGGACAGAGGAAACCAACCATCAATGTTGATTGGGAAGATAGTTCTGGAGAAGAAAAAGAGATCAAGCAAGAAGCAGCGGCAATAAGTCGGAAGAAGCAACAATTCAGGATCTCTCTCGAAGATGAAAAGAACGAGGAATATAAATCGATGTACGAGAAGATTAACCACTATGTACATACTATGACCCTGACCCCGATCCATTCTAATAAGATCGAGGGTACGGTGGTCAAAGAGGTACTTAACGGCGGTGTAAAGCCCATCAAATTCTATCGTGGTGCTCCTTCCTCCAAAACTGAAAACAATGTACAATTTGAAGATGTCACTTCTTCCGAATTAATGGAATTGCCTTTTGAGTGGTACTCTCCCCGTGTTCAAAATTTAATTCGACGTGGTTTCTTACCTCGACAATGGACAAAAGGTCAATCACAACATTTTGAAAAATTATGGAATAACTCCGGTCGTCCACCCAATTCAAAGCATGGTCTCGGATTCGGCACAAGTAGGATCGGCTGACGATACCGAATTTCGCTTGGTTGTCACTTGCGAGTCTAATGAAAACCGCATGGAAACTACGTAAGAATTCGAAGATTTACAAATTGGAAACACTCCACCGTAGTTCGAAGAAGAGATCAAATCTACAATAGATGAGTTAACGGAAGTTAACTTAGGTACTAGCGAAGAGCCTAGACCTACCTTTGTTAGCTCTTTACTCAATAAAGAAGACTCCGAAGAAATAATCAAGTTATTAATGGAATTTAAAGACTGTTTTGCTTGGAACTACGATGAGATGCCAGGATTAGCTCCAGAGGTCGTAATCCATAAGCTAGGAATGGATCCTACTTCTGTTCCAGTCAGACAAGGTCCCAGAAGAATGCGTCTAGAAATTGAACAACAAGTCATAGCTGAAGTTAAGAAGCTAATAGATGCTAAATTTGTCCGTGAAGAACAATACCCGACTTGGTTAGCCAATGTGGTACCAATCAGAAGAAGAATGGTCGTATCGAATTTGTGTGGATTTCGTAGATTTAAACAAGGCATGTCCAAAAGATGAATTCCTCTACCGATCCCGTAATTAATGATCGACATTTCTTCAACACATGAAATATTCTCATTCATGGATGGATCTTCAAGATACAACTAGATAAAAATGGCTCCGAAGATGAAAAACTTACAGACATTCGAACGCCGATCGGAGTATATTGCTACACAAGTGATGCCATTCGGACCGAAGAACGCAGGAGCAACCTACCGTAGAGCGATGACAAGAATTTTTGATGATCTCATTCACAATCAAGTCGAATGCTACGTGGATGATGTGTTCATCAAAAGCAAAGTAAAGGAAAACCACTCGTATGATTCTGAGAATTGTTTTCGAACGATTAAGACAATTTAACCTTAAGATGAATCCCTTAAAATGCGCCTTCGGCGTCACCTCCGGGAAATTCTTAGGATTCGTTGTCCGACATCGTGGAATTGAAATCGACCCGGAAAAGATTAAAGCTATCTTAGAAATGCCACCTCCCAAAACCTTAAAACAACTACGATCTTTTCAAGAGAAGCTGGCATATCTTCGACGCTTTATCTCGAACTTGTCAGGTAGGTGTCAGCCTTTCTCGGCATTAGTTAAAAAGGACGCCAAATTTATTTGGGAAGAGAAATGCCGTAGGGCCTTCGAGGACATTAAACAATATTTAATGACACCTCTCGTCTTAGCAACCTCGGCCTCAGTGTAGACCGTTGATACTTTATACCGCGGGATTAGACGACTCACTCGGAGCCCTGTTAGCCCAGGTCAATGATGATGGTAAAGAAAATGCTCTTTACTACCTAAGCCGTCGTTTACTTCCGACGGAAATAAAGTATCCCACAATTGAAAAGCACTATTTGGCCCTGATCTTCGCCGCTCAAAAGCTCAGGCACTACATGCTTTCTCATAAAGTCAACCCGATCTCGAAATTTAATCCATTGCAATACTCGATGACCCGTCCAACTCTTCTCGGGAGACTTGACGGTGGTCAATGATATTATCGCAATTCGATATAACTTTCGTGCCTCTTCGTGCCGTAAAGGAACAAGTCCTAGCAGACTTCCTCGCAAAGACACCCTTTGCCGGCGTAATCTCCTCTCAATGAAGACTTGCCAGATGAACAAATAATGAGCTTAGAAGACCCTGATGATCGACGTTGGGAATTATATTTCGACGGAGCATCTTCAGCACACAAAGATGAAGAATCGCAAGTGATAGTGCCCTGTAAGGCAGGAATCAGACTAATCTTTATAACACCGGAGCGGGCGATGTTAATATACTCTTACCACTTGACAGAGCCGTGTACAAACAACGAAGCAGAATACGAAGCTCTCGTAATAAGACCGGAATTAACTATTCAAATGGGGATAACAAACATCAACATCTACGGGGATTCGCAGTTAATCATTCAATCGTATCGCGGACAAGACAAAATTTTAAAGGCAAGACTCGAGCAATACTTCCAAGTATGCCATACAGCTTGTTGGAAAAGATTCCGAATGTGAGGATCTACAAAATTCCCGTAAAAGAAAATGCTTTAACAGATGCGTTAGCCCGCCTCGCAAAAGAATTTTCCTCGCTCGCAAGATGAATCGATGGAAGTATCGGTTCACGGACGTCGAGTCCTATCACAACTCAACATGGACACCATACACAAATCGAAAAAGAAGAAGAATCAACAGAAGCAGTGACGTGAAAACACGTAAGATTGACGACAACCCTTAATAGACTACCTGCAAACAGGAAAACTACCAAACGATAGGTCGTTAGCCCATCAGATCAAGAAAATAACTCTGTCCTACGCATTAATAAACAACACATTATACAGAAGGTATTTTGATCAAATGTGGCTAAGGTGCCTAAGCGGGTTCGAGGCCCGTGAAATTGTTAAGGAGGTGCATTCGGGACTCGTGGCGCTCACCGTCGGGTCCGAAGATGAAA
Source organism: Papilionanthe hookeriana x Papilionanthe teres (assembly GCA_022702705.1). Classification (NCBI taxonomy): domain Eukaryota; kingdom Viridiplantae; phylum Streptophyta; class Magnoliopsida; order Asparagales; family Orchidaceae; genus Papilionanthe; species Papilionanthe hookeriana x Papilionanthe teres. The sequence goes on along the minus strand of CM040436.1, from coordinate 47,856,021 downwards.
ATGAAAATTAAAAGACTAGGGTACTACCGGCCCTCGATGATGACCGACCGCATGAAAATCGCCAAGAGCTGTCACCAATGCCAAGTGCACGGAGTGGTTCATCACCAACCTCCAAATGTGCTACATCCGACAATTGCGTCATGGATATTTGAATGTTGGGGCACAGAAATAGTGGGTCCAATAGAACCACCATCTTCAAAAGGACATCGCTTCATTCTTGCGGCTACGGATTACTTTTCCAAGTGGGCAGAGGCGCTCCACTCGGAGAAGTGAAAGCACACCACATGCTACGCGTTTTCAAGAACCAAGTTGTCTACCATTTCAGAGTGCCACGCAGGATCATCTCAGATAATGAGTCAGCATTCAGAAGCACGCAAATCAACAATTTTGTCAGGAGACACGGAATCGACTAGCGGTATTCAACAATTTACTATCCAAGAGCAAACAGCCTGGCTGAGGCTTTTAATAAAACTCTCGTTCAAATTTTAAAGAAAACTTTGGACGATAATAAGAGAAATTGGCACGAGAAGTTATTAGAAGCCTTATGGGCATACCGGACAACCTTCAGAACTCCTACTCAAGCTACACCTTATGCTCTGGTGTATGGGTCCGAGGCAGTGTTACCCTTAGAGGTCCAGACCTTCCTTCACTCGAATTGCAGTTGCAAACAAAATCACGACAGAAGAGAATGCCAAATTACGACTAGAGGAGTTGGAAAGCCTGGAAGGGAAAAGACTTGCAGCGCATCAGAATTTAGAACTATACCAAGCTAAGATGGTTCAAGCCCATGACAGACTGGTCCGCCCAAGAACCTTCAAAGTTGGTGACTTAGTTCTCATTCTCAAGAGACCTATCCTTGCACACCGCAAGATAGGAGGAAAATTTGAACCCACTTGGGAAGGACCGTTTGTGGTCGAGGCGATCTACTCGGAGGCTCCTACCAGCTAGTGAATTGCCAAGGAGAACGACATATGCTTCCGATCAACGGACGATACTTGAAGAAGTATTACGCTACCTGATGTTTCGAAGGAATAAATTATTCATCCCTAGAAGCACGGGCGAAGTAATTACTTATGACTGGGTCCGAACCCAAAAATAATAAAAAATGTGCTAAAATAAATAAAATCATGATAATAAAATTTTCCTTGTTCTCTCTTCCAAATCAAAATCTTTTTCCCGATCTTTTCCCACTTCATTCCTGTTGAATTTAAAAATACAAAAGAAATAATAAAAAAAAAGAGAAAAAGAAAACTCTGTCTCTAATAAAATTTTCTTAATGTTCTTGTTCTTAGTACAGCCCCTGATCCTTTTCCTTGTCTTTTCACAGGGAAATGTCAAACGGGCGGTTGGTCCTGAACTTTAGAAATGGCGTAAGCCTTGCACTCGACGAAAAGAGGGTGAAAGATGGAGCGATAATAGAGATTGACTCGGACTTCGCACCAGCATGCCCGCAATACGAGGAAGGTGACCGGATCCCGCTAACCGAGAGGAACCGCCCGAGCCGACAAGAATGAAGGTGGGTGGCCCAAGCCACCAACCCAGCAGAAGAAAAGGAAAACAAACACTGAGGAGGACAAGAGAATCAAGTCTGTTGTCGCTACAGCAGAGGGCAGGCTTGTCAGCGCCGCGCCCACAGAGATTCAGGAAGTACAAAGAGCTACTCTCACAGCAACTCAGCGAAGAAATAAAAATCACCGTATCCGCAAGATGTTAACTAAACTAGTAGTGGACCAGCGCGACGAGGCAGTCGCTACTACCAGTGCATATACTTCAAGGATACCGGTTTGCCGAGAACCGGAAGAAAAGAGGCCAGCTCCGAGGATAATAGAAGAGACCAGGGAAATCTCAAGGAGATCGGAAGAAGGAAGGCTACCACGCCACCAGATAAAGCCACCAGTAATGCATGACCTTGTTGCAGAAGCAACCCCGGAGGATGTCCCGACGGAGACCATCCTCGAGAAGCCGAGGTATGCAGGAGAACACGAAGGGATTGAGCCATATATCCCACAAGACGTCACTGTGCCTCGCCATTTGCGGATTATTCTAGAATACGGCTAGAAAGAATGCGGAATGTCGAGAAGCAAACTTTCGAATACTTCGAGAGAATTAGAGGCAGGAGGATCAATATACTAGAAGGCCTCAAGCTACATACAAACTTGTTCTCAGAATACGAACAACAACAAATCATGGACTGCATCCGAGATTTTTTTAAAGAATGGGTCGAGCAGGCCGCTTAAGAGAAAACACCTACTCGAAACCCCGGAGATGGATGCCAGGGAAAGGGAGAATTACAATACAATGTGGATGCTGCTACAACTTCGCAGAAGACAGGAAGGGAAACCTACCGGGGATACTCCGTCATGGCAAGGTAGATCCAATGCCATTAGTCATCAAAAGGATGGTAAAGAGAATGATAACGTGGAGGGTACTACCAGCAGATTGCATACCCAACAGTTGCATCATTAACATTTACAAGAAGGGTGACTGTATACCCCCACACATCGATCACCACAACGTTGTCAGACCTTTCTGCACAGTTTCTTTTCTGAACGAGTGTAATATCATGTTCGGATCTGACCTCCGGATAGCAGGCCCAGGTGAGTTCCGAGGGCCGGTAAAGATACCATTACCGGTAGGTTCCGTCATGATACTAAAGGGCAACGGAGCGGATGTCGCTAAACATTGCATACCGGGAGTACCAATGAAGCGGATCTCAGTTACTTTCGAAGGATGGATGACAGGAAAGCACCTTACCACTTCCAGCTAGACCCAGAGCTAGAGAACCTCCGGCCTTACGAGCTGTGAATTACATGGAAAATATCACACCTCCAACGTACATCCATACGACATCCTTGCCAAGGATGGCTTGGAAGGTGATGTTATTGACCATGTACCTCACTATTCGTACATGGATTTTTGACAGATGCCTTTTTGGATGGATCGACAAAGATCATACATAGTCCATTTTGAGTCTACATGGATTGTATGAGATGTATTCCAGATCGAGTTGTATGATGTATCTTCGACATGATTGGAATGAAAGTGACCATGTCACATTTTGGCCTTCACCTCTTTTGTGCAAATTGACCGAGAAATGCCATTAAAGTTAAATGAACTTCGAACAAAGAAACGTAAAAGAAACAAAAAGAATAAAAGAAAACTTTCCTTAAAAATCTAAAAAAATGATGAACGCCAAATCCACATGAACATTAAATGAACGATAAAGCAAATTTGAATCGTTAAAGGATAAAAAAAATAAACACAAATTTTAAATCAAATCTCAATCAAATTCAAATTCAACCTTCCAGATTTCAAATTAAATCTCAATCAGATTCAAACTCAGCCTTCCAAATCTGAAATCCAATCCGTTCTACTCTCTCCCTTGTCTGGGATGGAAGCGGTCGATTCCATTGACACGGAGCCACGAGGTTTTCGATTCGGATCGGATGGCAAGGAATTGTATCCAATCCAAACCAGCAACTTTCGATCAACTCTTTTGAGTGGGATATGTAGCATCTACGCATTCCCTCCTAATCTATTTCTTTCCACAAAAATCTTTTACAACTTTCATGAAATCCTTGAAACACCAAAATTCCACACTTTTCAAATCAACACTACAAATCTTTGCAAAATCAATTACTATCAAAATCAAATTCTTGGGGTTGAGGATTTTACATCCTATACTGCATTGCATTAGGTTCTTTCTCTATCGCAATGAAATACATCAAAATCAAATTTTTGGGGTTGAGGATTTTACATCCGATACTGCATTGCTTTAGGTTCTTTCCCTATCGCAATGAAATACATCAAAATCTAATTTTTGGGGTTGAGGATTTTACATCAGATACTGCATTGCTTTAGGTTCTTTCCTTATCGCAATGAAATACATCAAAATCAAATTATTTGGGTTGAGGATTTTACATCCGATACTTTATTGCTTTAGGTTCTTTCCCTATCGCAATGAAATACATCAAAATCAAATTTTTGGGGTTAAGGATTTTACATCCGATACTGCATTGCTTTAGGTTCTTTCCCTATCGCAATGAAATACATCAAAATCAAATTTTTGGGGTTGAGGATTTTACATCCGATACTCGCATTGCTTTAAGATTCTTCCCTATCGCAATGAAATACATCAAAATCAAATTCTTGGGGTTGAGGATTTTACATCCGAGATCGCATTGTTTTAGGTTCTTTCCCTATCGCAATGAAATACATCAAAATCAAACTTTTGGGGTTGAGGATTTTACATCCGAGACTACATTGCTTTAGGTTCTTCCCCTATCGCAATGAAATACATCAAAATCAAATTCTTGGGGTTGAGGATTTTACATCCGAGACCGCATTGCTTTAGGTTCTTTCCCTATCGCAATGAAATACATCAAAATCAAACTTTTGGGGTTGAGGATTTTACATCCGAGACTGCATTGCTTTAGGTTCTTTCCATATCTCAATGAAATACATCAAAATCAAATTCTTGGGGTTGAGGATTTTACATCCGATACTGCATTGCTTTATGATTCTTCCTCGATCGCAATGAAATACATCAAAATCAAATTCTTGGGGTTGAGGATTTTACATCAGATACTGCATTGCTTTAGGTTCTTTCCCTATTGCAATGAAATACATCAAAATCAAACTCTTGAGGTTAAGGATTTTACATCCAATACCACATTGCTCTGAGATCTCTCCTCATTGTAATGGTTTAATCCAATTAATTCAATTTTCTTTTGAGGTTGAAGATGTTACATCTAAAACCACAAAATTTCAATTTTCATTTCAAGTTCAAATCCCTTCAAATTAATTTTATCAAACTTCAATCTAAATTGAAATTCAAACTAAAATCTGAGCTCACACATCAAAACTTAAACTGAAACAAAATGAAATCTAAATCGAAATTCCCCCAGATCTTGCGATTTGGGATTTACCTCCTTTTCCTTTCCCCAGCGAGAGTTCAGGAATCTCCAATCTCAGAGATATACTTGACACTCCCCAGCGAAAATTCTTCTACTCTGTCCCAAGTTTGTCACTTGAACTTTTGTGTTGATTTTGTCCATCTTTTCGGTCAACGCCAATACGCGCGGTGTGCTTGGATAGCACACCACACCTATTGGGGGTCCATTTCTTGACCTCATTTTTGATGAGGTCTTCTCTTCTCTCTTTAGTACTTAGGATCTAGCCTTAGGCTTTTCCTTTGACTATCTTAGAGGACTAGAAGTGGAACCCACCCTTTAGAATTTCATACCACTTCTTAAACTCTCTGCAAACTCCACAAACTTGATTGTAGACCCCTAATCACCTAGAGGGTTGAAATCGAATGTGGAAATTTAAAGGGTTCCTATAGGACTCTTTTGGCCTTAGGACTGCCCTGGGTGGCCTGGTCTGGTGAGGGCTGACTTACACACACACTACACTTATACACTACACTTTCACACACCTCCTAAAACCACACCCATACCCAACTTGACTTCCTGACTCATGAAGGTGATTCACATGGATGGTCCTTAACCCCTAAGCCCTTGACTAAGAGGGTTAGGAACAACATAGTGAATGCCTCAAATGAGTCCCTTCATGGCTCATGTGGGCTTGATATGGCTTCATGGCTTAATCAAAATGATTTCATCCCACTTACATTTACCCAATCTTCAATTTTCTAAATTTTCAATTTTTGACCCCCAGGACCCCAGACCCACCAAACCTACCAAATGCCCTTGAAACTACCCAAAATTTGTAAAATCACCTAAATTATCCAAAATTCCCCAAAATCATTCCTAAACATTTCCCTCCACTCAAATTGATCATCCATAGCAAAAAATACAAAAAATTCCAAAAATACCCCCAATACCCTCCAAATACCCAAAATGCCACTCTTAGCCAAAAAATCCAAAAATTTAGAAAATTCTCAGAAAATTCCAGAAAATCCCAAATATTCCCAATTCCATTTTGTCCAACTACACCATGGGCCAATTTTGTCAATTTACCCCACTTTTGTCAAAATCCCCAATTTGACCCATTTTAACCCAAAGTGAACCCAATGTCAAACCAAACCTACCCAATTGACCCAAATTCTGGTCCAATTCAATTCTAAACTTCAATTTAACATCCAAAATATCAATCTAGACCAAATCCAAGTCCAATTTGATTGACATTTGAATCCAATTTTACTTTTGACCTTAAAGCCTAATTTGGACCCATGACCCAAACTTAGCCCAAACTAACCCAATTCAACTCCAATTAACCCCAAATCTTTTCTAAACCTTCCCTAACATCCCCACAAACAAAAAACTAAGATAATTTTCCCAAAATTTGGACCCAAACCCCACTCAAATTCAACCCAAAACCAAAAAGCCCAATTTTGACCTAAACCCAAACTTAACCCAAATAAACCCGAACCCCAAAATCCAACCCCAAAAAAAGTTGAAACCTCTTTGAAACAGCCCTACAAACATTTCTCAACATTAATTTTACATCAATTTCAACCCTAGCCCAACATTGGCCCAAATTAGCCCAATTTGACCTATATTGGCCCCTTTACCAAAGAAGCCCAAATCTAACCCAATTCAAACCCAAACCACCTCAAATTTGTTTCAAATTACTCATGACACATCCCTAAAGCAAACCCAACAATTATTTGGCCCAACCTTCTACAAAAATTACCATCCATAAAGCCCCAGGCCCACTTCCTTAAACCTTTCTAAAAAAGCCCATCCAAGACAAATTCAAAAGCCCAAAGTCTATGACAAAGCCCACATGAAATTTCTCTCATCATCCCTTTGATTTAAAACACTTCCTAAGTTCTAAAATCTATCACCAAATAAATCCAAATCAAGCTTTATGACAATTCTCCTTAAATCCATCAAAAATTCCAACACCCTTCCTCATGAAAGTTGACTAAACTTTTCCCAAGCCGAAGATGAGCCATGAAGCCATGCATGAGGCCACATGAGAGCCATGGGATCTACTTTCCACCTCACCATACCCAAGATGGCAAGAGGAGAAGGCCCTTTCCAAATTCCCTTAAGGGGATTAGCCACTTCCATGACTCCACTAAATCTTGCTTAAACTTAATTGTACTTGGATGGTGACCCTTCCCCACTAATTATGCTGACCTAAACCACTTTATCTTCAGCCCAAACTAGCCATGGGAAGGTGCACCTAGCCCAATCCATGCATTTGACCAATTTGAGCCAAAATGCACCCTTACCCCATTCCACTTTGATTCAAATCTTTTACACATGGCAGCCACCAATTGACTTCACAAACATCGAAGCCCCGACCCATTTGAACACGAGGGTGACCCATGCCTGGCCGGCCGGCCACCGGCCCGCTCGAAAATACCATGGCCGAGACATTGGAAGGAGCCAAGCATTGAAATTCTCCCTTGCCGAGTTGCCCCATGCCCGGTGGCCATTGCGGCTGTTCTTCCCTTGCCGAGAGCAGCCGATCCCGGTCCCTAACTCCCCCTGGGAGGCCCTCCAGCCTCTCCTATTTAAACACCACCTCTCTCGGCCATGGAAGAGGTGCTGAACCAACCTTGAGGAAACTCTGCCAAAATCATTCTAGATTACTCCCCACACATAGAGAACTTGATCCCCACTGAAATCCCCCTGCCATTTCCTCTTTGTGAGCTCAATTTCAGAGTTGAAATCCAAGCCCAAAACCAGGACACTTCTCCACAGTGAGCCAATCCCCAAATTGATTGGTCCTACACCTTCACCAGACCAAGAGAAGAAGTTTACCAGCAAAAGCCCCTTCTCCAGGCCACCCATCTGTTCCAGACTCCAAGCTTTGTAATCGGCTGTGGTCGAAATCATACCTGGAAAATTCACCAGGCCAAGGGACTTCATCTGGAGCTTGCTTGGACCCAATCGAAGGTGACACAACTCTCAGATCGAAGCTTGACTTCTCTGAGCAAAGGTATGGACTCACTCTTCTTCCCGAGCTTACAGAGATTCTCCATTTAATTTGAATCAATTTCGATGCATGTTTATCGTATGGATGTGTCCGTCTCTTCAAGACGAATCCATAGAGCATAAGAACACAAAAATTCGTTGAGAATCGAGTGAGAAATTAGGGTTAGAAGGTTGACGGTCACGGGTGCACACCAGTCGTAGACGATGACTGGGAGCCGTCGGATCGAGCGTGTATCGAGCGGACGGTCTGGATCGAGCCGGACAGCTCGATGGTACGTGAACCGCGGGTACCTGGAGCGCTGAGTCTGATGGCGGTGCCGAATCAGGAGACGACGCGTGTGCGTTCGGAGCTACCGAGGTTGAGCTGGCGCCGCGTCACTTAATAGAAAAATGGGATTTTTTTTATTTATTAAATACCCAGAACTTCAAAAATCCATAACTTTGTGTAGAAAAATCATAAAAATAAAATAAAAATACACTCTTGCTCAGTGAACAGAGGAGAATAATATGGAAAAGAAATCATTTAATTTCATTGAATATTTGATTTTTAATTATTTATTTACTCTGTGCACATTTTCAAATCTCCATGCATGTATACAATTCACCATGACATGAGACCATAGGGCTTTTGAAGCCTCTGGATTTGGGGACATTCCCTGAATTTTCCAAAGTCAGAGACCATCCCTATGAAGAGTTATGGATTTTTTAATTCTAGGTCATTATTCTGAGTATTTTAATTCCAATAATTAGCATGTTGTGAAATAAATTCTAGGAAGATTTGGGGAGGTTTCTTATGACTAGAGACCCAAGGGAAAATAGGTTTTGAGTTAACTCACTTGGAATAGCCCTAATTGGCTTAAACACCCAAAATGGAACTTTAATTAATTAGAGCTAATCATACATCAAATTGACTTGAAATCAATTCTCCACTGACCTTTAGGATTAGAGGAACCCACCATTAAAGTTTGAAGTCAATTGGACTTGGTTAGCCCTATCAAATGGGTTGGTTAAGCCATTTAGCCAAACTTAAACTTCAAAAATTCATAACTTTCAAAATACTTTTAAAAAATTTACCAAATTAGTTTTGGAACCTCTCTGATATTAGGGGAATTTAGGAAAATTAAAATTGTAATTTTCCAAAAAAGTTGATTTTTTGCATTATTTTAATATTTTAATAATTAAAAAATAATAAAAATCACAAAAATAATAAAATTCACCAAAATGTCATATTTTGAATTTTAATTATTTAGGAACAAACCCCATATTTTTCTTAAGTCTCTATGATGAGATATTAAATTTTAAAGCCCTAAGGTAATTTTAAAATTAAAAAAATGTATTTTCTAGCATTTCCACTAAAATAATTTTAATAAATCCAAGAAAAATCAAAAAATTATAAAAATTAATTCTCTAGTTTCCCTGATATCAGAGAGATTTTTGAAAAATATAAAATTCATTTTTCAACCTTTATTTTATTTTTAAATTAATTAATACTCCAAAACTCAAAATAATTATAATAAAAATAATATAATTCAAAAGATCACCAAAATTAGTCCAAGTGGTCCTCTAGTCATTAGGAATGTCCCATGATTTTCTTAAGGACGGAAACTTTCCCTTGGTCATATTATTAAATTTTCCTTGAAAATCCCTATTTTCTACCAAAAATAATTACATAAATAAATTAAATGCAAAAAAATCACATTTTCTCCTCTAATGTCTTGATTGACATATGAGTGAAGTCACATAAAAATTTCAAATTCATTTAAGCTCAATTTAGTGAGTTATGAAATTAGTAAGTTTAAAGGGCAAAATGGTAATTAAAATTTTAACCTATAATTAAAAATTTTAGGTTTAATTAAAAGGAGTGGGTAAAATATTTGATATTAAGTTGATTTTGGATGTTTGAAACTTAGGTAGTTAAAGGGTGGAAACCTACCTAACAATTTGAAAATAATTAAAATAAACCTTAATTAAATAATTGATTAAACTTGGAAGAATAATAAAAAAATTGGAATTATTAAAATAGGGATATTATTAGGAAGAGATTTATTCTTTAATAAAAAAATTCCTAAATTAATTACCTTAATAACATTTAATTCCTAATTAAAATGATAATCCAAATTCAAAATTTAAAATGTTAAAAGACTTAATCATTAAATTAAATTAAAGATTAAAACATTTAAATTAAATCCTTCCAAAATTTCAATTAAATTAATTAAATCATCTTTAAAATAAAAAAATATAAAATATTAAATTAAAATTTAAAATTTAAACTAAATTTAAATTAAATCTAAATTAAACTAAATTAAATTAAAACATAATAAACTAAATTAAATTAAATTAAATTACAATATATTAAACTAAATTAAATTAAATTAAATTAAATTAAAACATATTAAATTAAATTAAATTAAATTAAAACATATTAAATTAAATAAAATTAAATTAAATTAAAACATATTAGATTAAAAAATGAAATCAAGTTAAAATAAAATTAAAATTAAGTTAAAAAAATAAAATTAAATTAAAATTAAAACTAAACCAAATTAAACCAAATTAAATTAAACTAAAATTAAATTAAATTAAATTGAATTAAATATAACATCACCAAAGACCTAAAAAATTCAAAATAAATCTAAAACAATTTGAACACTATTCCAAACTTAAACCCATTAATTGAAATTAAATTAAATCACAAATCACTTGAACATTAATTTGCCCTCAAAAGCTCTTTTTGTCATAACTCCTAAACGGAGTGTTAAGTGAAGTATTACTTCACTCATAGGATATTCAAATGTCCTAGTTCACTGAGCAAGATAACAAAACTTAAACTCCTGGATGATTAATTCATTTTGTATAATTAAATTCTCTTGGACTTAAAACAATCCTAGAGGTATTGAAAAGATGTTTAAGATTCGTCTTAAGCACTTCCTCAATATGATAGGATGTTTATAAGAACAATTGAACTTAATTGTTCTTTGATGAAGAAAATCGTCCTCAAACCAAAACACAAGAACCTAGACGTCATAGGAGATAACTAGCTATAGGAATAGGACCTTGGTAGAAAACCATAACCCTTCCCTTAGCTTTACTTAGGAACTTGCTTTAAATGATTAAATATCCTAAATTGTGTTTAAGTGCAGCTTGGGATGACGGGAAGACCCTCCAGGTACGCTTTTGTTTTATTGCAATTTACCTCCTTACAATTTACTTTATTACAAATGCACTTTACTTTTTTTTGCATGATAAACAACTGTTGCATGAAAACCCACACCTTTAGGATAGTCCCTAAAACTAAAACCAAAACTAAATTAAAAGTCATTACAAGATAAAATTCACCGTCACAACTTTTCAAAATATAAAACAACTCAAAATTTAATCACAAATAGAACAACAAAACTACAACTACAACTAAATTAAAACGTCTTGTTGGATGATCGGGAATACCTCGGATGATGTAACCTACGTGTTGCTAACGGGATTTCCACGGTCTAAATGAAAGTGTGGAACTCATTTAGTTGAGTTTAGCAAATTCATCTGGACTAAGTGAATCCGATAAAAATAACGATGCCGGAAGGATGGAACCGTGGGATCTTAACCGGTGTTGTTATAATCAACTTTAAGATTTGTTTTAACTAAAACATTAAAAAACACTTGAACTTTAAGATTTCTAAAACCAAACTCTTCTCTTCTCTTTTGATTACAATCTTCTAAAACTAAACCCTCTGCAACAACAAGGAGCTCGGAGCATGGTGGGCCGCACGGCCATCGTCATCAGCAAAACCTGAGTCTACTTCAGCAAAACTTTCTTAGAATTAAATAACCAAACCATAGGACTTCGAGGTAGTTTGCCTAGTGCAACATAAATCCTCAAACTTTTCTTAGGCATTTGCATTGCAAATTAAGCCCTAACCGGTCTTAGGACTCCGAGGTAGTCGTTCGATACGACATAAACCCTCACATCTTCGAGGCTATTTGTGTGATCATGTCATACGAATATAAGTCCTAATTAATTAAAATTGGCAAGATCAAAACATTAAATAAACATTAGGACCGTCCTAAATTCAAGCCAAACAATAGGATAGTCGGGAAATTACCGAAGTTCGCTTCGAATCTGTAATTTCTCCTACCTTTCTTCCTTTGAATTCCCAAAACAAAATGTTTCAAACTTGATCCATTCCCTATTGAAATTCTAAAATTCAATCACTTGAAAACTTAAACTTCGAGATTCTTGAGAGCAGAATTATTGATTATTATCGAGAGTTTTCTTAAGTGATTCCCGTCATTTAAGATGTAATTAACTATAGGGGCTTGCCCTTATAGAGAATTTTAAGAACCCAGGTAATATAAACCTCGCTTAATTTCTTTGTATTAAGCGGGGGAACTTGTCGGCTTATAAAGTTGGTTCGCAGTCCAAACGGATGTCACAAATCTTCTAGTTTATCTAACCGAGCCCCATCATCAAGTAGTGTGTCTATTCTTCGGGATAGATACACGACTTGTGATGTGGCGCTCATTTATATAAACTATTTGGGATGTGAGATCGGTTTGATTTCATATCCGAAAATTTTCAAATTCAAAATTATTTTCAAAATCAAATGCTACTTTCTAAATTATATATATATATATATATATATATATTTAAACCAAATTTAAAAACCTAAAAAATAATGCCGACAGCTCGCCCATAAAATTTTTCACCAATAGCACATGAGATAGTGAAACTACTAGGATCTTTAAGTTTTTCAGAAAGTTTTCTCTGAATTATAGCACTACACTCTTCACTGAGTGCAACAGTCTCATGATCTAGTAACTTCCTCTTTTTGTTGAGTATATCCTTAATAAATTTAACATAATCAAGCATTTGTTCTAAAACTTCAACAAAAGGAATATTTATTGACAATTTTTTCAAAACGTCTAAGAATTTAGCAAATCTTTTTCCTTTATCTTGTTGCTTTAATCTTTGAGGAAATGGTGGATATGGTTTTTCAACACTAATTCTCATAGGATTCAGAGGAAAATCAAGATATAAACTTTCATTTTCTCCTTCAATTTCTTCTTTTTCCTTTTCAATTACAGTTTCTTTTTGAACTCTTGTTTCCAACTCTTTTCCACTTCTCAATTGAATAGGCCTGATTTGTTCTTTTCCTTGATATTTAGGATTTACTTCAACATTACTAGCTAAAGTTCCAACAGGTCTATTACTTAACGCAGAAACATTTTGCCCTAATTGGTTTTCTATGTTTTTAATAACATTCCCTTAATTCTTTAGTTGATTACCCATATTCAATACTAATTCTTCCATATACAACTTTTTCCCCTTAAATTGGGAGTTATTATAAAAACCTGGTGGATTAGAAGGTCTATAATTGGAATTATTTTGATTGTTTATATTTCCTAATAGGTTTACTAGATTGTTCCCCCACTGAGGATTAATATTATTATTTTGATTATTCCAATTAAAGTTTGGATGATTCTTCCAACCAGGAATATAATAGTTTGAATAAGAATTATTTGGTCTATTATTTATTACATTTATAGTTTCATATGAAGATTGAGCATCTACGATTTGTCCTAATGAATTTTCTTCTAACACAGGAGGTGTTTGAGAACGATTATTCCGTATTAATCTATTTTCTTTGAAAGAGCAGCAATTTGAGAAAGTATCATAGTTAAAGCTTCAGAATCATGAATACTGGCTACTCTCTTAGGATTTACCCTTTCAGCAGGCCATTAAAAATTATTGGTAGTCATCTCTTCTATTAACGCATAGGCTTCTTCAAAAGTTTTAGACATTAGTGATCCACCAACAGCAGCGTCTATTATAGATCTAAGAAATCCTACTAATCCATTATAAAATGTTTGAATAATTAACCAATCTGGTAAAGCATGATGTGGACATTATCTAAGAATTTCTTTAAATCTTTCCCAAGATTCATATATTGATTCTCCCTCATACTGACTGAAAGATGTGATATCTTTTCTAAGCTTCGCAGTCTTAGATGGTGAAAAATATTTCGATAAGAATTTTTGTGAAAGTTCTCCCCAAGTTTTAATAGATCCAGGTGCTAATGAATTTAACCAAGCTTTAGCCTTATCCCTTAGCAAAAAAGAAAAGAGTCTAAGTCTGACACCATCATCCGACACTCTATCGTACTTAAAGGTAGCACAAAGTTCTAAGAAACTTGCACGATGTAAATTAGGATCTTCATTTAAAGTTCCACCAAATTGATTGTTTTGTACCATTTGAATAATTACAGGTTTAAGCTCAAATGAATTAGTAGCTAAATCAGGATTTTGGATAGTTAAGTGAATTTCATCTAATGTAGGGTTAGCATAATCTCTTAATGGTTTAGATTGATGTTCATTTTCTATTCTTTGGTTATTTATGTTATTTTCCATTATTTCAGAATTTATAGATTCTTTTCTCAATTTTCTAATTCTCCTAACAGTGTGTTCTAATTTTGAATCGTATGATATAAGATTTTCAGAATCAAATTTGTGCATACAATCGGAATCAGTTCACAATAAAACAATTAACTAAATAAGTTGCAATTCTAATAAGGTTTTCTAACAATCCTAAATTGTCCGTTACTTTAATTATGTTTTCCCCGGCAACGGCGCCAAAAACTTGATCTGCGATTTAAAATATACTTATATATCTAAGAATTCGACACCACTATTAAAAGTTATAAATCCTCAGTAACAGTGCCAAAAACTTATATGGAGCGTAATTTTAATTTTAGTAACAATTAAATATTATAAACTTTTTATCGTAGAGTTACCTTTAAACACAAGTATACGTATCGCTCAAGTAATACAGGGCTCTAGTGGAGTCCTAGTTATCGACCCATAGGGAAAAATATTAAAGCCTACAGACTAGAATTATATAAACCAAGTTAAAATTACAACTAAATCGAATCTGCCTATCTGTCACTAATATGCAATCGATAATAAATTTCTAATATCTAAACTAGTTCTACTAATAGATTACTAATACTACTAAGTTAAGTTCAAATATATATATTAGCAAGAATCTTTCTTCTTTGTTAAGATATTTAAGTGAAATGATAATTAGAATTAGTTTTATATGCGTTGTGCCAAATAGGAGCATACCTATTCTTTACCCTTTAGTCCAGGCATAAAGAACATTGACTAATCCTATGCTTGGTTATTGAATCTGCGGCTAGGCTGGGAGGATACCGGCTCTCACTTCGGAGCTCCCACGTTCCCTTCGCCTGAGGGCTAACAATCTACATCTCAATACCCAAACGATAGGACTGAATTAAGGATTTTAGCCTGTCACTCTAAAATCTCCAATTCCGCGCCCGATTAATATTATTTCCCTATTTATTTGCACTTCTCTTTTCAAGGATTTACCCGTCTACCTTTCAAAGAGAACTGTGATACATACTAGTTATGAATTCTTAGCCCACAGTTAGGTCTTAAAAATTCTTCACAGATTTTAATAATATAAATGACCAATTCGTATAGTAAAGTAAGTTTAGGTATAATATCATCACAACTTCTTTATATTTTGTTTAATAGACTAATTCATTTAATCATTTCACAAAAACATCAAAACAAAGAGAAAGACAGAACAACTACTCAGAATTCATGGAAATGATGCAATAAAACTTGGATTTCATATAATAAAGTAAAGTTATACAAACTATAGTAAATAAACACTACTTATCTCAAATTCCTCCCCAAACAAACTCCTTGAAATTCCTCTGGATTTCTTCCTTTCTTACAGCACAAGGAATTCTTCTACGAAATGGCTATGCATAAGAGATCTCTCACTTCCCTTACACTCTTACAATCCCTCGAAGAATTCCTCACAAAATCTCTATTTGAACTCACTACGCACTAAATAACAACACTAATGACTCACAAATAAACACTTTAGAACACTTTTGACTCACTAGTAATCACGTAGGAGACATAGAAGACTTAGGAGACGCCTTTTTTCAGCCTCAAATGGTTCTTTTTAAAGTTGTAGACGAGTCTCTAAGGGTTTTGAAGGCACCCTTCGAAAATCATCCACATTTGATGTATTTCTGGAAAGAACCGTCAATCCCGCCATCGGCGGCCTCGAGCTCGCCGTCGGCGGCCTTCTAGAAACATTACTTTTAAACAGGCCCCGCCGTCGGAGGCCTTGATCACGGGGGCGAGGTTATGCAATTATTCAGCACGACTACTAAGTAATATAAAATCCTAGTAATGACGCAAAAAACTTGACAGCCTCGAGGGAGAGCAGGGCAGAAATTTATGATTTTATATGTTGTGAAGCTTTATAAATATTGTAAAAGTTTTTCAGAGTAAAATATCAATAGCACTCCCACCCCTTTTATCAACGCAAGTATACATATCATTCAAGTAATAAAGAGCTCTATTGGAGTCCTAGATATCGATCCCACAGGGAAGTTAAAGACTTAAGGACTAATTACAGCAGATTTAATTGCTAATCTAGTATACAGAAATAACGAATGCTTATACTAAAACTATGACTTAAAGATTTAATAGAAGATTTCAATTTAGAAAAATATATTTCTCCTTA
Source organism: Papilionanthe hookeriana x Papilionanthe teres (assembly GCA_022702705.1). NCBI lineage: Eukaryota > Viridiplantae > Streptophyta > Magnoliopsida > Asparagales > Orchidaceae > Papilionanthe > Papilionanthe hookeriana x Papilionanthe teres. The sequence continues at coordinate 47,839,551 of CM040436.1, read as the reverse complement.
TTAAGAGGATTAAGTGAATGAATAATTAAATGAGTTTTAAAATTATATTGTGCCAAATAGGAGCATTCCTATTCTTTACCCTTTGGTCCAGGTGCAAAGAACATTGACTAATCCTATGTTTGGTTACTGAATCTGCGGCTAGGCTGGGAGGATACCGGCTGCCACTTCAGAGCTCCCACGTTCCCCTCGCCTGAGGGCTAACATCTACACTTCAGCTCCCAAATGATAGGACCGAATTGAAGATTTTAGTCTGTCACACTAAAATGTCCAATTCTTCGCCTTATAATTAATATCTCCCTATTTATTTGCACCCTCCTTCTTAGGCTTTTGACTTCCCTGAATCTTGGATGTAATCTTTACTATAGTTGATAATTCAACATATGTTAACAATTCAATTGGCCAAATTGAGAGTAAATTAAGTTTTAAGTAAAAGATTATCACAATCTCTATTTAATATGATTGGGCACAACTGATTTAATTCTTCATTCACAAAACCTCAACAACAAGGAAAAAGACAAAGAAAACTACTCAGAATGCATGAGAAAAATAAAACAGATATTGGATTTCATTTAAAGTTATAAAACAATAAACAAATATACTTATCTCAAATCTTCTCCCCAAGCAGACTCCTTGAAGTTCCTTTGACTCTTTCTTCTTGTACAACACACTTAATTAAAAGACTCACCAAAACACTCAATAAAACTCACTTATCAACTCTTAATGACACCTAACACACTTAATGAACACCTAATGACACCAAAGAAAGACACTAAAGAAAGATATTAAAGACATCAAATTCGTCTCTATATATAGAAGGAGTCATATTTCTAAAGGTTGCTTAATCACCTCTTCAAAAAGCGTCCAGATGCATCGTATTTGGCTTGAATCAACTGTCTCACCGTCGGCGGGCTCGATCTCACCGTCGACGGGCTCGATCTCGCCGTCGGCGGGCTTCTAAATGGATAGTTAACAGCTTAGGCTCGCTGTCGGCGGGCTCGATCTTGTCGTGAGTGAGCTTCTTTGTAATATATTCAAAACTTTCGGGAAAATTTCGCAGTCGGCGGGCTATTCCTCGCCGTCGGCGGGATAGTTCAATTTTCATCTATTTTAGTCCTTTTTGTTCCAAATTTGCTCCTTTTTGATCTTTTTGCTCCCATTACCTATAAATCTTCATTCTTGCAACAAAAGGTAGAAAATACCTTTCTTTAAAGTGCAATTTCATATAAAATTGGTATGAAATTCTTAATACATTTTGTTGTGGTCAAAATCCCCCAAACTTAATTATTACTTGTCCTCAAGTAATCTTGATACTACATAAAATTAATGATTATTTGTAGTAAAGTTTTAATTCAGAATTTCTATGAATTTGATTTAAATAACTATTATAGTAAAGTTTAATAGAAATATTTTTTTAGATAATTAAATTAATTCTATAGATATAAAGTTATTTAGTCATCAAGTTTAAGAGTTCTAGTCTTCTATTTATTTCAAGAATGACTATATTTTGTAATATTAAATTACTTAGGATATTCAGATGATAAGAAATTCATGAAAACACTACTTAGTAAAATGCTAATTCACATATATAAGTTCAGAAATATAACTAAGTTTTACCCTTTAGGTTGGTTTAAATGAAGCCAATTTTTGATAAGACATTTCCTCAAGTTCTCCTCACTTACATATTTTTCTTTTTCTTTTCTTTTTGGATTGATTTTCAATCCTTTTTCTTTTCTTTTTTCTTTTTCTTTTTCAAGTGAGGATCACTATTTTTGGTTAGCCTGTTAATAATTTTGAACTTCATTTTCCTCTTCCTAAATTTGAAACTTGAAATATTTCTTTATCTTATTTATATTTCATAGTTTTTTACTTCATTGAGTTTCAATCTTTTCTTTCTCCTCTAACTACCTTAGAATTTAATATTTTAAAATATAGTTTTCCTTACTTTAAATAGTTAACTATATTCTTATCCTTTATTCCAAATATCTTAATCCACAAAATTAGTTTAATCACTAAAGACATTTCTTCTAACTTTCTGTAATAGTTAAATAAATTAATTCTAGCTTACTGAATTAAATTAACTAAAAAAAATCTTTTTATAATAAATTTTGAAAACATAAATTGAAAACAATTTAATAATTAAATTTTTGTTTTTCCCTCCCCCAAACTTAAAATTTTCCATCTATTTATATAGGGTGAAAAGAAAATAAACTATAAATTTAAATCATACCTTCGTGCTTTAGGTATTTTTCCTTTTGGAGTTCTGCATGTTTTTTTCATCACTTAATTATCCTGTACTGTTAATAACTTTCTACACATATATAATATTAAAGAAATTGTGGGGTAAAGAAGTTTTGAAATAAGTACAAATACTAACACAATTTATACCATAACATAATACAATATTCACATATATTTTACTAATCTAGTTTTAGGGTTACAATAACAAATGAAAATATTACAAATTTAACAGCCAAACAAATTTAACTTATACAACAATATTAAAATGTCTTACACAACTTAATAATCAAAGTTCATAAGTTAAACATCAATACTGAATCTAAGAAAACAAACAAACAATCACATAACATAAATACCTAAGCATAGAATCTAATCATCAACACTAAAATCCCAAACTATATCCTCGTCTCCTTGTTCAGCAGGTGGAGTAGGCTGGTAGTGAGTATAACGGGGGCACTCAAGAAATATAACATCCGGCTCTCCTCTCCGATAATGATTCTCAGCATCATAATAGGCTATCTCAAACTCAGAATGTCTCTGGAGATAATAGCTGTCATAATCATGCCTCCGCTCTAATCCTCCAATTCTCTGATCAATATGTTCTAATTTTGCTTCCATTTTCTTAAAACATTTCTGCTGCAGAGTCGTTTCATTCATCAAATCATGAAGGGTAGGAGAACTATAGGTAGGAGGGTCATAACTGGTAGAGGGAATATCTCTACTAGTTGAAGGTACATAACTCCTAGTCCCAGATCTCCATCCTTCGTGGGACTCATAGTTTTCATAGGTTCTATCCATTCCTCATCATCTCTTGCCTCTACTCCAGATAATTGGTAGAGTGCATAAATTAGACCAGGATGTCCTAGTCCACCTCCACTTTCACTTCTAGCAGTGGCTAATATATTCTTATAAATGATACTTCCCACATTAATACTTCTTTGGTTCTGAATACAGAAATTCAGAACTTCTCTATCTCTTGTTACTTCACTATGGTGATAGGTAGGTAACAAGGTAGAACAAATAAAATAGTGCCAAGCCTTAGATATTGCATTTAACATAGATAGAGGGATGTTACCCGTTCACGCTGCTTGATTTTCCAAACCCCTTTCCCATCAGTGAGAAAGTGGATCACCTCTTCCAGTGGTCCTTCCATTGTTCCAAACATATCGTACTCACTGGAATGTAGATCTCGTACTTCGTAGAAAGCATTGATACTTGCAGCATTAAAATTAACTAAAAATCCTCTAACCTTTATTGGTGCATCTTCTATTGCAGTTAAGTTGGCATAAAATTTCTTCACAATTTTCACTGCAGCTCTATTTGCTGTAAAACAGAAATTCTGCCATCCTCTTTCTCTTATTATTCGTTCTACTTCTCCTCCTGGATTCTTAAAAACACTATCCTGAATGCACTTTCTTGCTTGGATATTGTGGTAATATCTCGATTGGGATCTAGCATTCACGAATCATGTTTCGTCATAATCCAATCGCCTTTTCTGTCGTGGAGCCATTCCTCGATCTATCAAATTTATAAAAATCCCAACGATAATCCAAAATATTACTAAAATGGCCTCCAAAGATGACTAAAATCAATCTAAATCAAGTTCTATGAACTTCTTCAAAGTCTTTTCTCCACATTTTAAATTCTTCCAAAATTCCTCAATATGGAAGAAATTCATGGTGAAAATTAAAAAATTTTACAAAGGAGGGTAGCCCTTACCAATGGAAGATAAAATTTGCTATTAAAATAAGTTGATATCGCTCTAAATCCATGATCTATCAAGCCCTAGGTTGGTTTTTTGAAGTTTTGAGGAAGGGGACGATGAATAGTGACGGTTGACCGGCCAAAATATAATGTTTTTCAGGATCTCGCTGTCGGCAAGAAATTTCTCGCCGTCAGCGAGCTAATTAATTCAAACAGGCTTAAAGTTTCTAGAAAATCTCTCCATCGGCGGGATCGTTCTCGCTGTCGGCGAGGTTTTTGAAATTTTCATATTTTTAAAATTTATAATATTTTTAATTCATATTAAGCTTTGTTTTAATTTCCGGTCAATCTATTAATATATTTTTTTAAGATTAGATACTATTTTAACACATAAATTTACACAACACAAGCATTATAACTTTATAAATGAAATCCAGGTGATTACAATATTTAAACACTCTACATTACTAACAAATAACTTTTAAAAATCTTAACACACACATAATTCAGCGTCGCAATCCACACTACAGTACTCAAAATGCTGAGACTAAACAAATAACATGTAACCTCATCTAGACTGAGATTAACTATAAAAAGTGCAAATTAAAAACTAAATTCAAACTAACACATATGAATAAATACGAATAAATATCTTCTACTCATCAGGATCTGAACTAAATTTATCTCTGATATTTCCAATAGAACATAAGTGCACGAACAGATTATAGAATGGCCTATAAGGAAATTCTTCTGTAGAATCTTCTTCAATCCATCGTTTCTTTCTCAAAAGTCATATAAAACTAGCCTCCAGATGTCGTGAATGATCAAAGTGCTCTCTCATTCTCCAGTCAATGTGATCATATAAATTAGAGATATTGTTAATAGAATTCATCACATTCTGTATTTCATTCTCCAATCCTTTAAGTTTCCGTAAGATCAGGTTAGTTCTATCAGTCAAAGGGCCTAATTGCAATATTGTTTTGAGATGCTTGATCCGCAATAATGCCTGTCTCATTATCATTATCCAAAGTAGGAAACATATTGGTTGGATCTAATAGTTTCCAAGGCAATAGTACTTTTTCCCAGGCTTCATAGGAAACTTGGTATTGACTACATAATGCAAAGATTGTTGAAGGATGTCCAAGCTCGTGAATCGATCCATGCACTATAAGTCCTAAGGCAGACTTCACAATAATAAATCCAACGTCGATGGGTATTCCCGTTTGAATACAGTAATTTAAAATTGCGTACTTCTTAGAAACATTGTTTACCCTCATCGTGGGTAGTAATTTTGAGGAAATAAAGAAGTGTCAGTGATTAGAGACAGAGTTAAGAAGTGATGCAGAAAAACTAACGTACCCGTCCTCTCGTATTTCCTAATCTTTTGATTCGTCAGTCAAATATGGATAGATCTCATTCATATTATATCTTGTAGGAACAAAATTTGAATAGTGGCAAACAGGTGTATTCTCAATTGAATACAACTCATTAATTATTGAAGGAGTGAAAGTTACCCATCTGCCTCGTACATATAGCTTCCATTATTGATTCCATGAAGATTGGAGTAGAATTCTTTTACTACGGGGATGACTACTGCAGAAGTTGTGTAGCATAATACCTCCCAACATCGTCGAATAATCATCTCCTCGATAGCTATTGTCGAATTCTCCGCTCCTCTATTGACGAATCCTCTTTCTTTAATTAATCTCTTCTTCATCATAACCTTGTTGAATATCCGCTGGGCCTCATAACTGACAAACTTCCTCTGATTGAACACTCGAGATTTAGTGATTTCAAGTGGATTAGATGCCATTATACTATGTTTTTGTGGGGTTTCTATTTGTTTCTAGGAAGTAAAAGGTAAAGATTTCGAGTTCTAGGCGTCATTTAAAGAATAAAACACTTAGAATTGCCAAAAACCACCAAAATAACTCCATAAACCGCTCTTTTACCAATCTCGCCGTCAGCCGCAACGATCTCACTGTCGGCGGGATAGTTAATATTTAAAAATGAATTAAGGTGTGCAGATCTCTCCTTCGGCAGCGTCGATCAAGCCGTCGGTGGGCTAAGGTATAATTGCCCAGTTTCGCTCTGGTTCGAATATTTTCCAATTTCTTCTATTGATTTTAATTTTGTGATGATTATAAAGACAAATATGAGTAGTAGAATTCATTTATATTATAATTAATAATACATTAAGTAAATATATTATAATTAAAGACTATTATGGGTTGCCTCCCATAAAGCGCTTGGTTTAACGTCGTCAGCCCGACCTATTCTGGTTATTAATCAGGTTGACTGAGCATTAAAACCTCTTTAAAATTTGGTCTTCTTCCTTCAAAATATGGTTTTAATCTGTGTCCATTTACTTTAAATCGTGTCCAGTCTTTGGATCTTCAATTTCTACAGCTTCATATGTAAATATTTGAGTTATAGTGAAAGGTCCTAACCATCGAGATTTCAATTTCCCAGGAAATAATTTTACTCTTGTATTATAAAACAAAACTTCTTGTCCTGGTTCAAAATTTTTCTGGTTAATCTTCCAATCATGCGATAATTTCATTTTCTCCTTATAAATTCTATCGTTATTATATGATTCATTTCTTAATTCTTCTAATTCATTCATCTGCATTATTCTCTTCTCACCAGCTTCTTTTAAATTATAATTAAATTCTTTAATCGCCCAATAGGCTTTGTGTTCTAATTCAACTGGTAAGTGACAAGTTTTTCCATAAATAAGCATGTAAGGAGTCATTCTAATTGAGGTTTTATAATGCAGTGTCTAGTCTCGTAGACCAATGTAATCTATTAGGGTTTTCAGTCTTTTCTAGAATTCATTTAATTTCTCGATTAGAAACTTTAGCTAATCCACTGGTTTGTGGATAATAAGTAGTTGATATTTTATGAATGATGTTAAATTTTCCTACCAATTTCTGAATATATTTATTTCTAAAATGGGATCCTCCGTCAGTGATAATTACTCTCGGCATTCCGTATCTTGTGAAAATATTTTTCATTAAAAAATTTGAAACGTTCTTAGCATCACAACGAGATAAGGCTTGTGCTTCAATCCATTTAGAAACATAATTAACAGTAACTAATATGTATGAGTTTCCAAATGAAGGTATAAATGGTCCCATGAAATCTAATCCCCAAATGATCACAGAAAAATACATCAAGAAATTCATATCTATTTTTGATGAAATTGCACTTTAAAGAAAGGTATTTTCTTTATTTTATTGCAGGAATGAAGATTTATAAGTGATGGAAGCAAAAGCATGAAATGGAGCAAATTTGGATCAAAAAGGAGGAAATTCATGCAAATATAACTACTTCGCCGACGGCGAGATCGAGGCCGACGGCGGTGAGATCGTGAGGAGAATTTCTGAAGGAATTATAACTACCTCGTCGACAGCGAGCCCGAGCCCGCCGACGGTGAGATCGAGCGGTTTGAAGACCTTCTAGAAGCCCCGCTGACGGCGAGGTCGTTTCCCGCCGACGGCGAGCTAGTTCAAAATGCATATACATTGAACCTGAACACTTTTTGAAGAGGTGTTTAAGCACCCCTTGGACCTTTGCTTAACTCTATAAATAGAGGCCGAATTATAGTGTCTGTGTGTGTGTCTTTTGAGTCTTTAAAAAGTTTCTCTAGGGTCTTTTATGTAAGTCTGAGTGTGTTTAGTGAGTTCATTAGTTGAGTGCTATTTAGTTTGCTGTACTAGAAGGAAAAGTCAAAGGAACTTCAAGGAGTCCGCTGGGGAGGAAATTAAGATAAGTATTTTTGTTTATTGTTGTTAACTTTAAATGAAATCCATGCTTTGTTTTATTCCCATGCATTATGAGTAGTTTTCTTAGTCTTTCTCCTTGTTTATGAAAATTATTCGGATTGATGAAATTAAATAGAAGCATATAATATAATATTCAAATAAATTGTGATAATTTTTACTTAAAACTTAATTTACTTTCAATCTGGCCAATTGATTAGTTAAAATATGTTGAATTATCAACTATAGTAAAATTACATCCAATATTCAGGGAAGTCAAAAGCCTTGGAAGGCGGGTGCAAATAAATAGGGAAATATTAATTATCGGGCGTAGAATTGGACATTTTAGTGTGACAGACTAAAATATTCAATTCGGTCCTAATGTTTGAGAGCTGAAGTGTAGATGTTAGCCCTCAGGTGAGGGGAACGTGGGAGCTCTAAAGTGGCGACGCAGTATCCTCCCGGCCTCAGCGTGATTCGATAATCAAACATAGGATTAGTCAATGTTCTTTGCACCTGGACCAAAGGGTAAAGAATAGGAACGCTCCTATTTGTCACAATACAATTTAAAAAATTCTATCTAAATTCATCATTCACTTAATTTTCTAAAAACAAGGAGAATGATACTTTTTCTGAATTATTTAAATCAACTTATTTCAAGCATTAGTTTACTTTAGTTTATTTTAGTTACTTTAAATTTCCGTTCACTTTATTCGTAAGTAATTCCTTTAAATTTAGCTGATAACAAATCGTTAAAAACTTCCCTGTGGGATCGATAACCAGGACTCCACTAGAGCCCTGTATTACTTGATACGATACATATACTTGCGTAGAATCCACATTATACATTAAATCATATATCTATATTTAAAGCAGAATCAAGTTTTTGGTGCCGTTGCTATAAACATAAATTGAATATATATTAAAAGTGGGTCAAGTTTTTGGCGCCGTTGCCGGGGAATTAAATAAATTATTTACTAAAGTAAAGGATTATTTTATTTTATAAAATTGTATGCAAAAATTTGGAATGAAAATTTAATACCTTACGATTCAGAATTAGAGCGTACAATTAAAAGAATTAGAAAACAAAAAAAGAGAAATTATAAATTTAACACAAATGGCAAATATACCTGAAAATGAAAATATAAATCAACCAAGACCATTACGAGATTATGCCAACCCTACATTAGATGAAAATTCATTTAACTATTCAAAACACTGATGTAGCTGCTAATTCATTCTAACTTATACCTGCAATTGTCCAAATGGTACAAAACAATCAATTTAGTGGTTCACCTACTGAAGATCCTAATTTACATCTTGCTAGTTTTTTAGAACTATGTGCTACTTTCAAATATGAAGGAGTATCTAACGATGCTTATTAGACTTAGACTTTTCCTTTTTCTTTAACGGATAAAGCGAAAATGTGGTTAAATTCTTTAAGCATCCGGATCTATTAAAACTTGGGGAGAATTATCACAAAAATTTTTATCCAAATATTTTCCACCATCTAAAACTCGCTAAGCTTAGAAATGATATAACTTCTTTTAGTCGAGCTTGATGGAGAGTCAATATATGAATCTTGGGAGAGATTTAAAGAACTTCTTAGAAATGCCCACATCATGCGTTACCGTATTGGTTAATTATCCAAACTTTCTATAATGGATTAGTTGGATCTTTAAGATCAATCATCGATGCTGCTCATGGAGGATCATTAATGTCAAAACCATTTGATCAAGCCTATGCACTAATCGAAGAAATGACAACTAATAATTTTCAATGGCCTGTTGATAGAATGAATCCGAAAAAAATAGCTAGTATTCATGAAAATGATGCAATATCTATTTTAGCTTCACAAATTGTTGGTGTATCTAAAAAATTAGATCATTTTGGAATGAATTACTCTCCAACTATAACAGAAGAAAATTCATCTGGACAACTTATAGAATCCCAATATGAAACAATTAATGCAATTAATAATAGACCCAATAATCCTTATGCAAATTATTATAATCCTGGATGGAAAAATCATCCTAATTTTAATTGGAATAATAATACAACTAATCAACCATGGATGAATAATATGACACAACAATTAGGAAATCCACCTAATCAGGGAAATCCTAATTATAAACCTAATTATCCACCTGGATTTAATAATAATAACCCTCAATTTAAAGAAAAGAAATTATCTATAGAAGAATTAATATTAAATATGGGTCAACATTTACAAAATCAAGGAAATCAATTACAAAAACAAGGAAATCAATTAAGAAATCAAGGACCAGCTATCAAAAATATTGAAACTCAACTTGGACATATCACTACTGCACTTAATAATAGAATACCTGGAACATTTCCTAGTAATGTGGAAATAAATCCCAAAGACAAGGGAATGAACAAATTAAAGCGATACAATTACGAAGTGGAAAAGAATTAGAACCTCGAATTCAGAATGAACTTGAAAGTCAAAAAGAGGAAGTGAAAATTGAAAAGGAAAAGAATCAACAAGATCCAAACTTAGAAAATCCTTTAACACCTATGAAAATTTCTGTTGAAAAACCTCCACCACCATTTCCTCAACGACTAATTCAACATAAAAAAGACAAACAATTTGCTAAATTCCTTGAAGTTTTAAAGAAATTAACAATAAATATTCCTTTCGTAGAAGCTTTAGAACAGATGCCAAACTATGTAAAATTCATTAAAGATATTCTAAATAAAAAAAAAATTTACCGATAATGAATTGCTCTCACTTATTGAAGAGTGTAGTGCTATTATTCAGAAAACACTTCCTGAAAAATTAAAAGATCCTGGTAGTTTCACTATACCCTATGTTATTGGAGAAAAATTCTATGGAAAAGCTTTGTGTGACTTAGGAGCAAGCATCAATCTAATGCCTCTATCAATTTTCAAGAGATTAGGATTGGGAGAAATTTCACCTACTTCAGTAACTCTTCGCTTAGCCGACCGTTCGTTACATATCCTAAGGGAGTTATTGAAGATGTATTGGTAAAAGTGGATAAATTTATCTTCCCTGTAGATTTTATTGTTCTAGATATGGAAGAAGATAAAGCAATTCCTATCATTTTAGGAAGACCATTTTTAGCCACAGGAAAAACGATGATTGATGTTCAGAAAGGAGAATTAACTATGAGAGTAAATGACCAAAAAATAACTTTTAATATTGCTAAATCAATGAAATATCCTGCGCTAGAAAATGATGATGATTGTTTTCGAATGGAAGTACTCGATCATTTACAAAAAGAACATTTTAAAGAATATTATGAAGAAAAATTAGAAAAAGAAAATATTGAATTAATTGAAAAATCTGAGATAAATGAAGAATTAGATTATATTCAAGAGAAATTTGAATTTTTGGATAACACAGAAAATACTGAAAAAAATATAGTTCCATCAATTATTAAACCTCCTGAACTTCGAGTTAAAAATATTACCTAATCATTTAAAATATGCTTACTTAGGTAATTCTTCAACTCTACCAGTTATTATTTCCTCTGAATTAAATGAATCTCAAGAACAAAAACTTTTAGATACGTTAAAAAAATATAAGAAAATTTTTGGTTGGACTTTAGTAGATATTAAAGGAATTAGTCCTTCAATTTATATGCACAGAATTATTTTAGATAATGAACATAAACCTAAAGCAGATCCGCAAAGGAGATTAAATCCAATAATGAAAGAAGTAGTTAAGAAAGAAATTTTAAAATGGTTAGATAATGGTATCATATATCCTATTTCTGACAGTGCTTGGGTAAGCCCAATTCACTGTGTACCTAAAAAAAGAGGGGTGACTATCAAAGCAAATGAAAATAACGATCTTATCCCTATAAGACAAGTTACTGGATGACGAATATGTATTGATTATAGAAAATTAAACACAACCACCAGGAAAGATCACTTCCCTTTACCATTTCTAGACCGTGATGTTAGATAGATTAACTGGACATAAGTATTTTTGTTTCTTAGATTGATATACCGGTTATCATCAAATACAAATTGCCCCTGAGGATCAAGATAAAACTACATTTACTAGTCCTTATGAAACTTTCGCTTTTCGAAGAATGCCTTTTGGATTATGTAATGCACCTGCAACATTCCAAAGATGTATGATGTCTATATTTAGTAAATTAATTAATAATGGAATAGAAGTATTTATGGATGATTTCTCTGTATTTGGAACAACATTTGACACATGCTTAAATCATCTTGAAAAAGTATTTGAAGTATGTAAAAAAACTAATTTAGTTCTTAATTGGGAGAAATGTCAATTTATGGTTATAGGCGGCATTGTATTAGGGCATAAAATTTCGGAAAAAGGCATGGAAGTAGACCCTGTAAAAATTCAAGTAATAGCTAAATTACCACCTCCAACTACGGTAAAAGGGGTAAAAAGTTTTCCTGGACATGCTGGATTTTACAGGCGTTATATTAAAGATTTTTCAAAAATTACTAAACCTCTATGCCAACTTCTTGAAAAGTACAAGAAATTTGAATTTACAATTGAATGCCTGAATGCTTTCGAATTATTAACGGATAAATTAATTACAAGCACCTATAATAGTTTCACCTAATTGGGAGAAACCATTTGAGCTTATGTGTGATGCTAGTGATTATGCTATAGGAGCAGCTTCTTGGGCAAAGATATGATAAGATTTTCAAAGTTATATATTATGCTAGTAAAACTCTAAATGATGCTCGAAATAAATTATACGATTATCGAAAGAGAATTGTTAGCAGTTGTATATGCTTTTAATAAATTTCGGCATTATCTAATAGGAACTAAATGTATTGTGCATGCTGATCATTCTGCTATAAAATATTTAATGCAAAAGAAAGATTTTGAACCAAGATTAATTAGATGAATATTATTAATGCAAGAATTTAATTTTGAGATAATTAACAAAAAGGGAACTAATAATCAAATTGCTGATCATTTATCAAGATTAGAAAATCATGAATTATCTAATCTTGATAATGAAATTTTAGACAGTTTTCCTGATGAACAACTTTATAATATAAATGAGTTGAAAATAGCTTGGTATGCTGATATAGTAAATTATATTGTAAGTGACATTTTACCACCTATGTTAACTTTGCAACAACAAAAAAAATTCATTCACGATACTAAATCATACTTTTGGGATGAACCATACTTATATAAGCAATGTAAGGATCTAATTATTAGAAGATGCGTGCCTTATGAAGAAATTGAATCAATCATTCAAAAATGTCATGACTCTGATTTTGGAGGACATTTTGGGACAGATAAAACTGCATATAAAATTCTACAATCTTGATTCTACTGGCCTACTCTATTTAGAGACATATATAGATATATAAAAACCTGCGATAAATGCCAGAGAGTAGGAAACATATCGAGAAAAAATGAAATGCCTCTGAATTTTATATTAGAAGTTGAAATTTTTTATGTTTGGGGATTAAATTTTATGGGACCTTTTATTCCGTCATTTGGAAACTCATATATATTAGTAGCTGTTGATTATGTTTCCAAATGGATTGAAGCACAAGCTTTACCTAGGTGTGATGCTAAAAGTGTTTCAAAATTTTTAATGAAAAATATTTTTACTAGATTTGGAATGCCGAGAGTGATTATCACTGACGGAGGAACTCATTTTAGAAACAAATATTTTCACAAACTAGTAGAAAAGTATAATATTATGCATAAGATATCAATCGCTTATCATCCACAAACTAGTGGATTAGCTGAAGTTTCTAATCGAGAGATTAAGCGTATATTAGAAAAGTCTGTAAATCCTAATAGATCAAACTGGTCTATAAGACTAGATACTGCATTATGGGCATACAGGACTGCTTATAAAAATCCGATTGGAATGACTCCTTACAGGATTATATATGGAAAAACTTGCCACTTACCAGTTGAATTAGAACATAAAGCATATTGTGTGATTAAAGAATTTAATTATAATATGAAAGAAGCTGGTGAGAACAGATTGTTGCAATTAAATGAATTGGAAGAATTAAGGAATGAATCATACGATAATGATAAGATTTATAAAGAAAGGATGAAATTATAGCATGATCGGAAAATTAATCAGAGAAATTTTAAACCAGGACAAGAAGTTTTGCTTTATAATACTAGATTGAAATTATTTCCTGGGAAATTGAAATCTCAATGGTTAGGACCTTTCACCATAACTCAAATATTTTCATATGGAACTATAGAAATTGAATTTCCAAAAACAGGACATAGATTTAAAGTAAATGGACATAGATTAAAACCATATTTTGAAAATAGAAGACCAAATTTAAAAAAGGTTTTAATGCTTTGTCAACCTGAACACTAACTAAATTAGGTCGGGCTAACGACGTTAAACCAAGCCCTTTATGGGAGGCAACCCATAGTAGTCTTTTATTTTTAAATGTCTACATATTAGTGAGTCTATATTATTAAAATAAATCTTACTACTCAAATTTTTATTAGAATCATCACAAAAATTGAACCCATTGGATGAGATCAGAAAATATTTGGACCAGAGTGAAAATAGGCGATTTTTATGAATCTCGCCGATAGCGAGCCCGAGCCCGCTGACAGCGAGATCGTGGACCATTACTTCATTCAGTTTTATAACTAAGTCACCGACGGTGAGGAACTTCCCGCCGACGGCGAGGCAGTTAAAAAATTGGTTTCTTAAAGATTTTTTGTGCGGTTTTGGACAGATCTAAGCCATTCCTTCGTAAGAAATTATTCCAAATTCGATTTTACTTCATTTTCTTCCTTAGGAACGACTAGAGACCAATCCATTCCATCCAAAATGGCTTCCAAATTCCTAGAAACCACAAAAACTAAAGTTTTCAACCGGAGAAAATTCGTCAGTTCGGAGGCACAGCGAATCTTCAACAAAGGCTTGTTGAAGAAGAGACTGATCAAAGAAAGATGATTCGTCAATAGAGGAGTAGAGAATTCTACTACAAAAATCAAAGAAATGATCGCACAGCGGCATTGGGAGGTATTTTGTTATACAACATCCGTTGTAGTTATACCAGTAGTTAAAGAGTTTTACTCTAATTTACATGCGATCAACAATGGAAATGTGTACGTCAGAGGAAGATGGGTAACATTTACTCCTGCAAGGGTAAATGAATTGTTCTCTATATAAAATACCTCTGTTTGTCATTATTCCTACTTTGTGCCTTCAAGATACAATATGAACGAAATCTACAGATACCTAACCGATGAACCGGATGATTGGGAGTTACGAGAAGACGGGTATGTCAATTTTTCTGCATCACTTCTTAACCATGTCTCAAAGCACTGGCATTTCTTTATATCATCAAAATTATTACCTACCATGAGAGTAAATAAAGTTTCAAAGGAATGTGCTATTTTAAACTATTGTATTCAAATTGGATTACCTATCGATGTTGGATCAATAATAGTAAAGTCTGCATTAGGATTAATTATGCATCGGTCAGTGCATGGACTTGGACACCCATCTACTATATTTGCTTTATGCAGTTAGTACAAAGTTTCTTATGAGGCTTGGGAAAAAGTACTTTTACCATGGAAACCCCTGGATCCTACTGATATGTTTCCCACTTTGGATAACAATGATGAGATCACCGTTATTTCTGACAAAGCATCACAGAACAATCCTTTAGCAAGGCCCTTTACTGATAAGACTATCTTCATTTTGAAGAAGATTAAAGGATTGGAAAAAGAGTTGCAAAATGTGTTGAATTCTATTGACAATATCTCTGATATGTTTGATCATATTGATTGGAGAATGAAGGAGCACTTTGATCATACTGGACATCTGGAGGCCAGTTTTATTCATTTACTAAGACGAAAGGATGGATTAATGAAGAATCTACTCTGCGAATTCCCTTTCGAGCCTTTCTATAATTTATTTGTGCACTCGCGTCGCATCGAAATATCGGAGAAGATGTTAGTTCGGACAATCGAAGAGTAGGAAAGATTTCTATGTTTTTGTTATATTTTATATATATATATATATATGTGTTTGATTTGGAGTAAAGTTTTATTATGAGTCTAAGTTTGATTTGATCATCTCAAATTTGATGAGATTTTATGTAAATTGTTATGTCTCAGCATTTAGAGTATTGTGGTTTGGATTGCGATGCTGAGTATTGTGGATTTGAACATTTAAGTTAAGTATGTGTGAAGTTGCCAGTGTAAAAATTGTAAGTTTCATGGATTTCATTTATAAAGTTACATTGTTTGTGTTGTGTGACTTTTTGTGAGTATAAGTATCGAATCTTTGTATTATTATTAAATTAAGTGATCGGAAGATTGATTAAAGGCAATTCGAGGTTGAAAATGATTGATGAATTTCAAAAATTTAATTTTTTTTGGAACCTCACTGACGGCGAGAATTATCTCGCCGACAGCGAGAAAACCTGCTGACAGCGAGACCGAGCTCGCCGACGGCGGATTTTTCCCGAAACCTTTGCCTTATGAAATTAATTAGCTCGCCGACGGCGAGAAAAATCTCGCTGACAGTTAGAACGCGAAAAGACCTATATTTGACCGGTCAACCGACACTATTCATCATCCCTTTCCTCAAATTTTCAAAAAAACCGACCTAGGGCTTGAGAGATCTCGGATTTGAAGCGATTTCAACACTTTTTGACACCAGATTTCATCTTCCCTTGGTAAGAGCTTCACTCCTATGCAAAAATTTTTGATTTTCACCATGAATTTCTTCTACATTGGGATATTTTAAAAAATTTTGAAATGTGAAGAAAATACTTGGAAGAATTTCATAGAAATTGATTTAAATGGATTGTAGTTGTTGTAGGAAGCCTTCTTAGTAATATTTTGGAGTTTAGTTAAAATTTTTGCAAATTTCACAGATCGAGAAATGGCTCCTCGACAAAAACGATGAATAGAATATGACGAAACTCGATTCATTAATGCGAGAGCACAAACTCGATATTTTCAAAACATTCAAGCAAGAAACTGTATACAGGATCGAGTTTTCAAGAATCCAGGAGGAGAAGTGGAACGATTTATAAAGGAGCGAGGATGGGAAAACTTCTGCTACGTAACCAACAGAGCCACTGTGGAAGTGGTGAAGGAATTTTATACAAATTTAACACAGGCTGAAGATGCACCGGTTAAGGTTAGAGGATTTTTTGTAGATTTCAACGCTGCTAGAATAAACGCTTATTATGAAGTACGAGACACCTACATGAGCGAGTATGAAACTTTTGGAACTATGGAAGGACCACTAGAACATGTGATTGACTTTCTCACTGATGGGAAAGGAGTCTGGAAGATAAAGCAGCGGGAACGGGTAAACTTCCTTCTTTCTATGCTAAATGCAACATCTAAAGCCTGGCATTATTTTATTTGTTCTACTTTGTTACCTACCTACCACCATAGTGAGGTAACAAGAGATAGAGCAGTTCTGAATTTCTGTATTCAGAACCAGAAGAGTATTAATGTGGGAAATGTTATATATAAGAACATATTAGCCACTGCTAGAAATGAAAGTGGAGGAAGACTAGGACATCCTGGTCTTATCTATACACTTTGCCAATTATCTGGGGTAGAGGTAAGAGATGATGAGGAATGGATAGAGCCTATGAAACCCATTACTCAGGCTAATATAAAGAAATATGAATCCCACGAAGGATGGAGATCTGGGACAAGGGATTATGTACCTTCTTCAAGTAGAGATATACCCTCTACTAGTTATGAACCACCCCCTCATTACCACTCCTACCCTTCAAGATCTAATGAATGAATTAACCCTGAGTAGAAAGAGTTTTGAGTTATTTGGAGAAAATATGGAAAGAAGATTTGAGCATATAGATCAAAGAATCGGAGGCTTGGAGAGAAGACACGATTATGATAGCGAATATCTCCAGCGACATTCAGAGTATGAGATTGCATACTATGAAGCTGAGCATCGATATAGGAGTGGTGATTTAGATGTCGTCTTTCCTGAGTGCCCCCGTTATTCACAGTACCAGCCTGCTCAGCCTTCTCAGCCTGGAGATCAGGGAGATGACATAGTTTAGGATTTTGATGCAGAAGATTAGAATCTTTGTTTAGTTTGTTTGGTTTGTTTAGATTTGTTATTATGCAAACTTTATTAATTCTGTGTAATATTTTAGAACTTTCTGTGGACTTTGAACTTAGTATGTTTTTTTGTTTGCTTGAGCTGTGATATTAGATTTCTTATGTGTTAAATTAGTTTTAAATGCATGTGTAGTAATAGATTAATGTATTGTCTTTCTTTAATGTATTGTTTAAGTTTTAAATGCATGTGTAGTAATAGATTAAGTTTTTTTTGTTATGTTTGATACTTATTTTAAAATTTCCATCCCTGCACTTTCTTTTAAATATTATATGTGGAAGAATACTAACGATACAGTGTTACGTAAGTAATGAAAAAGCCTGCGAAAATTTCAAAGAAAAGAAATACCTAAAGCTCAAAGGTATGATGAATTTTATTTATATACTTTCCCTTTTTCACTATGTAGTAAAGAGAGAAAAATTTAAGTTTGGGGGAAGGTAAAAATACAAATTTAATTATTAAAATTGTTCTCAATTTCTATTTTCAAAAAAATTATTATTAAATGATTTTCTATAGTAATTTTCAATTCAATAAATATGAGTTACTTTATTTAATTATTATATAAAGTTAAAGAAAATATTTCTAGTAACTCAATTAATTAATGGAATAAGATATTTGCTTAAAAGGAATAAGAATATAGTAAACTATTTAAAATAAGGGAAACTATATTCTAAAAATTGAAAATTCTTAAGTATTTAAGTGA
The DNA here is from genome assembly GCA_022702705.1 of Papilionanthe hookeriana x Papilionanthe teres. Taxonomy (NCBI): domain Eukaryota; kingdom Viridiplantae; phylum Streptophyta; class Magnoliopsida; order Asparagales; family Orchidaceae; genus Papilionanthe; species Papilionanthe hookeriana x Papilionanthe teres. Next base: position 47,821,030 of record CM040436.1, on the reverse strand, counting down.
AAAAGAAATGATAGAAACTCAATGAAGTAAAGACTATGAAATATATATAAGCAAAGAAATATTTTAAGTTTCAAATTTAGGAAGAGAAATTAAAGTTCAAAATTATTAACAGGCTATCCAGATACAGTAATCCTCACTTGAAAAAGAAAAGAAAAAAGAAAAGAGAAAAGAAAAGAAAAAGAAAAAGAAAAGAAAAGAAAAGAAAAATATAAGTGAGGAGAAGCTTGAGGAGATGCTTTATCAAAAATTGGCTTCAATGGAATCAACCTAAAGGGTAGAACTTAATTATATTTCTAAACTTATATTTATGAATTAGTATTTTGCTAAATAGTGTTTTCTTGAACTTCCTATCATCTAAATATCTTAAGTAATTTACTATTTTAAATATAGTCATTCCTGAAATAAATAGAAAGCTAGAAATCTTAGAGCTGATAACTAAATAATCTTATCTATATAAAGTTAATTTAATTACTTAGAAATATTTCTATTCAACTTTATTATAATGTTATTTAAATTTAATTCATATATTATCTGGATTGAAAAATTCTATTATAGAAATGTCGGCATATTTTTAGGTTGTGTGTTTTATTTTGAAAAGGGGGTCACCTAACAGAAATTGTCGGCGAATTTTAGATTTTGAATTTGATTTAAATATATATATATATATATATATATATATATATATATATAATTTAGAAAGTAGCATTTGATTTTTGAAAATAATTTTAAGTTTGAAAATTTTAAGATATGAAATCAAACTGATCTCACATCCCAAATAGTTTATATAAACGAGCACCTCACCACAAACCGTGTATCTATCCCTAAGGATAGGCACACTGCTTGATGGTGGGGCACCTCACCACATCCGTTTGGTCTACGAACCTATTTTATAAGCTGACAAGTTCCCCTGCTTAATATAAAGGAATTAAGCAAGGTTTATATTACCTGGGTTCTTAAAATTCCCTATAAGGGCAAGCCCCTATAGTTAATTACATCTTAAGTGATGGGAATCACCTAAGAAAACTCTCGATAATAATCAGTAGTTCTGCTCTTAAGAATCTCAAAATTTAAGTTTTCAAGGGATTGAATTTTAGAATTTCAATAGGGAATGGATCAAATTTGGAACATTTTGTTTTGGTGATTCAAATGAAGAAAAGTAGGAGAAATTACAGATTTGAAGAGAACTTCGGTAATTTCCCGACTATCCTATTGTTTGACTTGGATTTAGGAAAGTCCTAATGTTTATTTAATGTTTTGATCTTGCCAATTTTAATTAATTAGGACTTATGTTCGTATAACATAATCATACAAATAGCCTCGAAGATGTGAGGGTTTATGTCGTATCAGACGACTACCTCGGAATCCTAAGACCGGTTAGGGCTTAATTTGCAATGCAAATGCCTAACAAACGGTTGAGGGTTTATGTTGCACTAGGCAAACCACCTCGAAATCCTATGGCTTGGTTATTTAATTCTAAGAAGGTTTTGCTGAGGTAGACTCAGGTTTTGCTGATGACGATGGCCGTGCTGCCCACCATGCTCCGAGCTCCTTGTTGTTGCAGAGGTTTAGTTTTAGAAGTCATAAATCATGAGATAAGAAAAGTGTTTTGGTTTAGAGAAAATCTTAAAATTCAAGTGTTTTTTAGTGTTTTAGTTAAAACAAATCTTAAAGTTGATTATAACAACACCGGTTAAGATCCCACGGTTCCATCCTTCCGGCATCGTTATTTTTATCGGATTCACTTAGTCCAGATGAATTTGCTAAACTCAACTAAATGAGTTCCACACTTTCATTTAGACCGTGGGAAATCCCGTTAGCAACACGTAGGTTACATCATCCGAGGTATTCCCGATCATCCAACAAGACGTTTTAATTTAGTTGTAATTGTAGTTTTGTATTCTGTTTGTGATTAAATTTTGAGTTGTTTTATATTTTAAAATATTGTGGCGGAGAATTTTATCTTGTAATGACTTTTAATTTAGTTTTGGTTTCAGTTTAGGGACTATCCTAAAGGTGTGAATTTTCATGCAACAGTTGTTTATCATGCAATAAAAGTAAAGTGTATTTGCAATAAAGTAAATTGCAAGAAAGTAAATTGCAATAAAATAAAAGCGTACCTGGAGGGTCTTCCCGTCATCCCGAGCTGCACTTAAACACAATTTAGAATATTTAAGCAAGTTCCTAGGTAAAGCTAAGGGAAGGGTTATGGTTTTCTACCAAGTTTCTAATCCTATGCTAGTCATTTCCTATGACGTCTAGGTTCTTGTGTTTTGGTTTGAGGACGATTTTCTTCATCAAAGAACAATTAAGTTCAATTGTTCTTATAAACATCCTATCATATTGAGGAAGTGCTTAAGACGAATCTTAGACATCTTTTCAATATTGCTAGAATTGTTTTAAGTCCAAATGAATTTAATTAATCGAGTGAAGTAATCATCCAGAGGTTTCATTAAGTTTTGTCCCTCGCTCAGTGAACTAGGACATTTGAATATCCTATGAGTGGAGTAATACTTCACTTAATGCTCCATTTAGGAGTTATGACAATAAGAGTTCTTGAGGGCAAACCGATGTTCAAGTGATTTGTGATTTTAATTTGATTTCAATTAATGGTTTTAAATTTGGAATAGTGTTCAAATTGTTTTAGATTTACTTTTAAATTCTTTATGTCTTAAGTGATGTTATATTTAATTCAATTTAATTTAATTTAATTTTAATTTAATTTAATTTGGTTTAGTTTTAATTTTAATTTAGTTTTATTTATTTAATTTAATTTAATTTAATATGTTTTAATTTAATTTAATTTAATGTGATTTAATTTAATTTAATTTAATTTGAATTTTAATCTAATTTAATTTAAATTTACATTTGATTTTAATTTTATTTTATTTAAATTTTAATTTTAATTTGGTTTTATTTTTAATTTTAATTTTAATTTAAATTTAAATTTAAATTTATTATTTTTCTTTTAATTTTAATTTAATATTTTATTTTTTTATGCTTTAGGGATGATTTAATTTTAATTGATAAAGTATTAATTTAAATGAAATTTTAAAAGGGTTTAATTTAAATGTTTTAATTTTAATTTAATTTAATGATTAAGCATTTTAAGTTTTGAATTTAGATTATCATTTTAATTAGGAATTGAATATTATTGAGGTGATTAATTTAGGGATTCTTAGATTAAAGAATAAATCTCTTCCTAATAATATCCCTATTTTAATAATTCCAATTTTTTTATTATTCTTCCAAATTTAATTAATTATTTAATTAAGGTTTATTTTAATTACTTTCAAATTATTTGGTAGGTTTCTACCCTTTAAATACCTAAGTTTTAAACATCCAAAATCAACTTAATATCAAGTATTTTACCCACTCCTTTTAATTAAACCTAAAAAATTTTAATTATAGGTTAAAATTTTAATTACCATTTTGCCCTTTATGCTTACTAATTCCATAACTCACTAAATTGAGCTTAAATGAATTTAAAATTTTTATGTGGCTTCACTCATATGTCAATCAAGACATTAGTGGAGAAAATGTGATTTTTCTGTATTTAATTATTTATATAATTATTTTTGGTGGAAAATAAGAATTTTCAAGGAAAATTTAATAACATGACCAAGGGAAAGTTTCTATCCTTAAGCAAATTATGGGACATTTCTAATGACCAGAGGACCACTTGGACCAATGTTGGTGATTTTTTGAATTATATTATTTTTATTATAATTATTTTGAATTTTGAAGTATTAATTAATTTAAAAATAAAATAAAGGTTGAAAAATGAATTTTATATTTTTCAAAAATCTCTCTGATATCAAGGAAACCAGAGAACCAATTTTTATAATTTTCTGATTTTTCTTTGATTTATTATAATTATTTTAGTGAAATTGCTAGAAAATACATTTTTTTAATTTTAAAATTACCTTAAGGCTTCAAAATTTAATATCTCATCATAGGGACCTAAAAAAAATATGGGGTTTGTTCCTAAGTGATTAAAATTCAAAATATAACATTTTAGTGAATTTTATTATTTTTGTGATTTTTATTATTTTTTAATTATTAAAAAATATTAAAATAATGCAAAAAATCAACTTTTTTAGAAAATTGCAATTTTAATTTTCTTAAATTCCCCTGATATTAGAGAGGCTCCAAAACTAATTTGGTGAATTTTTGAAAAGTATTTTGAAAGTTATGAATTTTTAAAGTTTAAATTGGCTAAATGGCTTAATCAACTCATTTAGTAGGGCTAACCAAGTCCAATTGACTTCAAATTTTTATGGTGGGTTCCTCTGATCCTAAAGGTCAGTGGAGAATTGATTTTAAGTCAATTTGATGTATGATTAGCTCTAATTAATTAAGGAGCTATTTTGGGTGTTTAAGCTAATTAGGGTTATTCCAAGTGGATTAATTCAAAACCTATTTTTCCTAGAGTCCTCTGGTCATAAGAAACATCCTCAAATTTTCCTAGAATTTATTTCACAACATGCTAATTATTAGAATTAAAATATTCAGAATAGTGACCTAGAATTGAAAAATCAATAACTCTTCATAGGGGTGGCTTCTGACTTTGGAAAATTCAAGGAATATTCCCAAACTCAGAGGCTTCAAAAGCCCTATGGTCTCATGCCATGGTGAATTGTATACATGCATGGAGAATTGAAATAGTGCAGAGAGTAAATAAATTATTAAAAATCAAATACTCAATGAAATAAAATGATTTCTTTTCCACATTATTCTCCTCTGTTCACTGAGCAAGAGGGTATTTTTATTTTATTTTTCTGATTTTTCTACACAAAGTTATGTATTTTTGAAGTTTAGGGAATTAAATAAATAAGAAAATGCCTATTTTCCTACTTATCCAGCGCGGCGCCCTGTCATCCTCGGCATCTCAGAACGACCACACGGCGCGCTCCCATTCGACGCCGCCACCTGACTAGGATGCCACGCGGCCCGCGGTTCATGTCCTGTTGCTCCGTCCGGCGCGATCCTGGCCATCCGCTTGATACACGTGCGATCCTACGGCTCCTGGTCATCGTCTACGACTGGTGTGAACCCGTGACCGTCAACCTTCTAACCTTAATTTCTCACTCGATTCTCAACGGATTTTCGTGTTCTTATACTCTATGGATTCGTCTTGAGGAGACGAACACATCCATACGGTAAAGATGTATTGAAATTGACTTAAATTAAATAGAGAATCTCTGTAAGCTCGGGAAGAAGAGTGAGTCCATACCTTTGCTCAGAGAAGTGAAGCTTCTATCTGAGAGTTGTGTCACCTTCGATTGGGTCCAAGCAAGATCCAGATGAAGTCCCTTGGCCTGGTGAATTGTCTAGGTATGATTTCGACCAAGCCCGATCACAAAGCTTGGAGGCTGGAAGCAATGGCTGGCCTGGTGAGGGGGCTTTTCTGGTGAACTTCTTCTCTTGGTCTGGTGAAGGTGTAGGACCAATCAATTTGGGGATTGGCTCACTTGTGAAGAAGTGTCCTGGTTTTGGGCTTGGATTTCAACTCTGAAATTGAGCTCACAGAGAGGAAATGGCAGGGGGATTTCAATGGGGATCAAGTTCTCTAAGTGTGGGGAGTAGTCTGGAACAATTTTGGCAGAGTTTCTGTAAGGTTGGTTCAGCACCTCTTCCATGGCCGAGAGAGGTGGGGTTTAAATAGGAGAGGTTGGAGGGCCTCCCAGGGGGAGTTAGGGACTGGGATCAGCTGCTCTTGGCAAGAGAAGAACATCTGCAATGGCCACTCGGCATGGGGCAGCTCAGCAAGGGAGAATTTCAATGTTGGCTCACATGTGAGCTCTAGGGTGTGGTGTTATCCGGCGATCCAGGTGGCTAGCCGGCAGGCATGGGTCACCCTCAGGTTCAGGTGGGTCAGGGCTGGGGTTTAGTGTAGGAAATTGGGCTTTGCCATGTGTCAAAAGCTTGGATTAAGATGGCATGGGGGAAGGCCAATTTTTGGCTTGATTTGGTCAAGTCCACCTTTTGGGCTTGGTTCACCCTTCAAGGTGGCTTTGGGTGTTGTGAGGAGTCAAAGGAATCAGCTGGTTTGACATGGAGAAGTCCTTATCCAAATATATTTAGATTAAATTTGGGTTAAGGGGAATCATGGTTAAGGCTAATGACTTTAGGAGATTAAGGAAAGAGTCTCCTCCTTTTGCCCAAAATGGCATGGTGACATGTAAAGAGGCTCTCATGGCTTCCATGTGGCTCATGCATGGCTTCATGGCTCATCTTTGGCTTGGGAAAAGTTAAGTCAATTTCATGAAAAAGGGTTTTGTGAATTTTGGCATTTTAATGGAAATTGACATATGGCTTGATTTGGATTTATTTTATCATGGATTTAGAACTTAGGAGATGGATTTATCAAATGGGTGATGATAGAGGATTGTCATGTGGGCTTTGGGCCTTTTGAAATTATTTTTGATGGGCTTTTAGGAAGGCTAAGGGGATGGGCCTTTAGGTTTAAGAATAAATTCATGGATGTGAATTTTGTAGAAGTTTCGGCCAAATAATTGTTGGGTTTGGTTTAGGGATATGTCATGAGTAATGTGAAATGAGTTTGGAGTGATTTGGGTTTGAATGGGGTTGGATTTGGGCCTCTTTGGTAAATGGACCAATGTAGGTCATATTGGGCTAACTTGGGCCAATGTTGGGCTAGGGTTGAAATTGATGTAAAATTAATGTTGGGAAATATTTATGGGAGTGTTTCAAGAGGTTTTGACTTTGTTTGGGTTTTGATTTTGGGGTTTGGGCTTATTTTGGTTAGGTTAGGGTTTAGGTAAAAATTGGGTCTTTTAGCTTTGGGTTGAATTTGAGTGGGATTTGGGTCTAAATTTTGGGCAAATCATGTTAGTGTTTTGTTTGTGGGGATGTTAGGGAAGGTTTAGAAAAGGTTTGAGGTTAATTGGAGTTGAATTGGGTTAGTTTGGGGCTAAGTTTGGTTCTGATCATTCGAGGTTCACTTTGGGTTAAAATGGGTCAAATTGGGGATTTTGACAAAAGTGGGGTAAATTGACAAAATTAGCCCATGGTGTAGTTGGACAAAATGAAATTGGGAATATTTGGGATTTTCTGGAATTTTCTGGGAATTTTCTGAATTTTTGGTTAAGAGGGGTATTTTGGGTATTTGGAGGGTATTGGAGGGTATTTTTGGAATTCTTGGTATTTTTGGCTATGAATGATCAATTTGAGTGGAGGGGAAATATTCAAGGTTAATTTTGGGGAATTTTGGGTGATTTGGAAATTTTGAAAAATTTGGGTAATTTCAAGGGCAATTGGTAGGTTAGGCTGGTGTAGGGTCTCGGGGGTCAAAAATCGAAAATTTGGAAAATTGAAGATTGAGTGAATGTAAGTGGAATGAAATCATTTTGGTTGAGCCATGAAGCCATATCAAGCCCATATGAGCCATGAAGGGACTCATTTGAGGCATTCACTATGTTGTTCCTAACCTCTTAGCCAAGGGCTTAGGGGTTAAGGACCATCCATGTGAATCACCTTCATGAGTCAGGAGGTCAAGTTGGGTATAGGTGTGGTTTTAGGAGGTGTGTGAAAGTGTAGTGTATAAGTGTAAGGTGTGTGTAAGTCAGCCCTCACCAGACCAGGCCACCCAGGGCAGTCCTAAGGCCAAAGAGTCCTATAGGAACTCATCCTTTAAACTTCCACATTTGATTTCAACCCTCTAGGTGATTAGGGGTCTACAGTCAAGTTTGTGGAGTTTGTAGAGAGTTAAGAAGTGGTTTGAAATTCTAGGTGGTGGGTCCCAATTCTAATCCTCTAAGACAATCAAAGGAAAAGCCTAAGGCTAGATCCTAAGTACTAGAAAGAAGAGGAGAAGACCTCATCAGAAATGAGGTCAACAAATGGGCCCCCAATAGGTGTGGTGAGCTTACAGAGCACACCGCGCGTATTGGTGTTGACCGAAGTGATCAACAAAACCAACACAAAAGTCCAAGTGACAAACTTGGGACAAAGTAGAAGAATTTCCGCTGGGGAGTGTCAAGTATATCTCTGAGACTGGAGATCCCTGAACTCTCACTGGGGAAAGGGAAAGGAGGTGAATCCCAAATCACATGATCTGGGGGAATTTCGATTTAGATTTCATTTTGTTTCAGTTTAAGTTTTGATGTGTGAGCTCATATTTTAGTTTGAGTTTCAATTTAGATTGAGGTTTTGTTAAAATTAATTTGAACGGATTTGTACTTGAAATGAAAATTGGAATTTTGTGGTTTTAGATGTAATATCTTCAATCTCAAAAGAAAATTGAATTGACTGGATTGAATCATTACAATGAGGAGAGATCTCAGAGCAATGCGGTATTAGATGTAAAATCCTTAACATCAAGAGTTTGATTTTGATGTATTTCATTGCGATAGGGAAAGAATCCTAAAGCAATGCAGTCTCGGATGTAAAAATCCTCAACCCCAATAATTTGATTTTGATGTATTTCATTGCTATAGGGAAAGAATCCTAAAGCAATACAGTCTCGGATGTAAAATCCTCAACCCCAAGAGTTTGAATTTTGATGTATTTCATTGCTATAGGGAAAGAACCCTAAAGCAATGCAGTCTCGGATGTAAAATCCTCAACCTCAAAAGTTTGAATTTGATGTATTTTATTGCTATAGGGAAAGAATCCTGATGCAATGCATTCTCGAATGTAAAATCCTCAACCCCAAAAGTTTGAATTTTGATGTATTTCATTGCTATAGGGAAAGAATCCTAAAGCAATGCAATCTCGGATGTAAAATCCTCAACCCCAAAAGTTTGAATTTTGATGTATTTCATTGCTATAGGGAAATAATCTTAAAGCAATGCAGTCTCGGATGTAAAATCCTCAACCCCAAAAATTTGAATTTGATGTATTTCATTGCGATAGGGAAAGAATCCTAAAGCAATGCAGTCTCGGATCTAAAATCCTCAACCCCAAAAGTTTGATTTTGAAGTATTTCATTGCGATAAGGAAAGAATCCTAAAGATGTAAAATCCTCAACCCCAAAAGTTTGATTTTGATGTATTTCATTGCGATAGGGAAAGAATCCTAAAGCAATGCAGTCTCGGATGTAAAATCCTCAACCCCAAAAGTTTGATTTTTGATGTAATTGATTTTGCAAAGATTTGTAGTGTTGATTTGAAAAGTGTGGAATTTTGGTGTTTCGAGAATTTCATGAAAGCTGTAAAAGATTTTTTGTGGAAAGAAACAGATTAGGAGGGAATATGTAGATGTTACATATCCCATTCCAAAAGAGTTGATCGAAAGTTGTTGGTTTGGATTGGATACAATTCCTCGCCATCGGATTCGAATCGAAAACCTGACTCCGTGTCAATGGAATCAACCGCTTCCATCCCAGACAAGGGAGAGAGTAGAACGGATTGGATTTCAGATTTGGAAGATTGAGTTTGAATTTGATTGACATTTGATTTGAGATCTGGAAGGTTGAATTTGAATTTGATTGAGATTTGATTTGAGATCTGGAAGGTTGAATTTGAATTTGATTGAGATTTGATTTAAAATTTGGAAGGTTGAATTTGAATTTGATTGAGATTTGATTTAAAATTTGTGTTCATTTTGTTTGTCCTTTAACGATTCAAATTTGCTTTATCATTCATTTAATGTTCGTGCGAATTTGGAGTTCATCATTTTTTTTATTTAGATTTTTAAGGAAAGTTTTCTTTTATTCTATTTGTTTCTTTTCTGTTCTTTTGTTCGAAGTTCATTTGACTTTAATGGCGTTTCCTGATCAACTTGCACAAAAGAGGTGAAGGCCAAAAATGTGACATGGTCACTTTCATTCCAATCATGCGGAAGATACATCATACAACTTGATTTGGAATACATTTCATACAATCCATGTAGACTCAAAACGGATTATGTATGATCTTCGTCGATTCATCCAAAAAGACATCTGTCAAAAATCCATGTCTGAATAGTGAGGTACATGGTCAATAACATCACCTTTCAAGCCATTCTTGGCAAGGATGTCGTATGGATGCACGTTGGAGGTGTGATATTTTCCATGTAACTCACAGCTCGTAAGGCCGGAGGCTCTCTAGCTCGGGTCCGGTCGGAAGTGGTAAGGTGCTTTCCTGTCATCCATCCTTCTGATAGTAACTGAGATCCGCTTCATTGGTACTCCTGGTATGCAATGTTTAGCGACATCTGCTCCGTTCCCTTTTAGTATCATGACGGAACCTACCGGTAATGGTATCTTTACTGGCCCTCGGAACTCACCTGGGCCTGCTATCCGGAGGTCAGATCCGAACATGATATTACATTTGTTTAGAAAAGAAACTGTGCAGAAAGGTCTGACAAAGTCGTGGTGATCGATGTGCGGGGGTATGCAGTCACCCTGCTTGTAAATGTTAATGATGCAACTGTTGGGTATGCAATCTGCTGGCAGTACCCTCCATGTTATCATTCTATTTACCATCCTTTTGATGACCAATGGCATTGGATCTACCTTGCCATGACGGAGTATCCCCGGTGGGTTTCCCTTCCTGTCTTCTGTGAAGTTGTAGTAGGATCCACATTGTATGGTAATTCTTCCTTTCCCTAGCATCCATCTCCGGGGTTCAGAGTAAGTGTTTTCTCTTAAGCGGCCTGCTCAACCTATTCTTTTCAAATCCCGGATGCAGTCCACGATTTGTTGTTGTTCGTATTCTAAGAACACGTTTGTATGTAGCTCGAGGTCTTCTAGTATATTGATCCTCCTGCCTCTAATTCTCTCGAAATATTCAAAAGTTTGCTTCTCGACATTCTGCATTCTTTCTAGCTCATATTCTGGGATAATCTGCAAATGGCGAGGCCTGGTGACGTACTGTGGGATATATGGCTCAATCCCTTCGCTTTCTCCTGCATACCTCGGCTCCTCAGGGATGGTGTCCGTCGGGACATCCTCTGGGGTTGCTTCTGCAATAAGGTTATGCATTACTGGTGGCTTTATCTGGTGGCGTGGTAGCCTTCCTTCTTCTGATCTCCTTAAGATTTCCCTGGTCTCTTCTGTTATCCTCGGAGCTGGCCTCCTTTCTTCAGGTTCCTGGTGAGATGGTATCCTTGAAGTATATGCGCTGGTAGTAGCGACTGCCTCGTCGCGCTGGTCCGCTGCTAGTTTAGTCAACATCTTGCGGATACGACAATTTTTATTTCTTCGCTGAGTTGCTGTGAGAGTAGCTCTTCGTACTTCCTGAATTTCTATGGGCGCGGCACTGACAAGCCTGCCCTCTGCTGTAGCGACTACAGACTTGATTCTCTTGTCCTCCTCAGTGTTTGTTTTCCTTTTCTTCGTCTGTTGGGTTGGTGGCTTGGGCCACCCACTTTCATTACTGTCTGAATGGGTAATTCCTCTCGGTCAACTGGGACCCAGTCACCTTCCTCGTATTGTAGGCCTGCTGGTGCGAAGTCTGAGTTAATCTCTATTATCGCTCCATCTTTCACCCTCTTTTCGTCGAGTGTAAGGCTTACGCCATTTCTAAAGTTCAGGACCAACCGCCCGTTCGACATTTCCCTGCGAAAAGACAAGGAAAAGGATCAGGGGCTGTACTAAGAACAAGAACATTAAGAAAATGTTTATTGGAGACAGAGTTCTCTTTTTTCTCTTTTTTTTATTATTCCTTTTGCATTTTTAAATTCAACAAGAATGAAGTGAGAAAAATCAGGAGAAAGATTTTGATTTGGAAGAGAGAACAAGGAAAACTTTATTATCACGATTTTATTTATTTTAGCACATTTTTATTATTTTTGGGTTCGGACCCAGTCATAAGTAATTACTTCGCCCGTTCTTCTAGGGATGAAGAATTCATTCCTTCGAAACATCAGGTAGCGTAATACTTCTTCAAGTATCATCCGTTAATCGGAAGCATATGTCGTTCTCCTTGGCAACTCACAAGCTGGGAGGAGCCTCCTGAGTAGACTGCCTCAACCACAAACGGTCCTTCCCAAGTGGGTTCAAACTTTCCTCCTATCTTGCGGTATGCAAGGATAGGTCTCTTGAGAACAAGAACTAAGTCACCAACTTTGAAGGTCCTTGGGCGGACCAGTTTGTCATGGGCTTGAACTATCTTAGCTTGGTATAATTCTAAATTCTGCTGTGCTGCAAGTCTTTTCCCTTCCAGGCTTTCTAATTCCTCTAGTCGTAATTTGGCATTCTCTTCTGTCATGATTTTATTTGCAACTACAATTCTGAGTGAAGGAAGCTGAACGTCTAAGGGTAACACTGCCTCGGACCCATACACCAGAGCGTAAGGTGTAGCTTTAGTAGGAGTTCTGAAGGTTGTCCGGTAGGCCCATAAGGCTTCTAATAACTTCTCGTGCCAACTTCTCTTATTATCGTCCAAAGTTTTCTTCAAGATTTGAACGAGAGTTTTATTAAAAGCCTCAGCCAGGCCGTTTGCTCTTGGATAATAAATTGTTGAATACCGCAAGTCGATTCCGTGTCTCCTGACAAAATTGTTGATTTGTGTGCTTTTGAATGCTGATCCATTATCTGAGATGATCCTGCGCGGCACTCCGAAACGGTAGACAACTTGGTTCTTGAAAAGCTGTAGCACGTGGTGTGCTTTCACTTCTCTAAGTGGAACCGCCTCGCCCACTTGGAAAAGTAATCCGTAGCCGCAAGAATGAAACGATGTCCTTTTGAAGATGGTGGTTCTATTGGACCCACTATATCCGTGCCCCAACATTCAAATGGCCACGACGCACTTGTCGGATGTAGCACATTTGGAGGTTGGTGTAGAACCACTCCGTGCTCTCGGCATCGGTGACGGCTCTTGGCGATTTTCATGCGGTCGGTCATCATCGAGGGCCGGTAATACCCTAGTCTTTTAATTTTCATTTTCATCTTCGGACCCGACTGGTGAGCGCCAGAGTCCTGAATGCACCTCTTTAACAATTTCACGGGCCTCGGACCCGCTTAGGCACCTCAGCCACATTTAATCAAAAGACCTTCTGTATAACGTGTTGTTTACTAATGCGTATGACAGAGTTCTTTTCTTGATCTGATGGGCTAACGACCTCTCGTCTGGTAGTTTTCCTGTTTGCAAGTAGTCTATTAATAGCTGTCGCCAATCTTCTGTGTTTTCTGTCACTGCTGCAACTGATTCCTTTTCCTTTTCGATTTGTGTATTGTGTCTATGTCGAGCCGTGATAGGACCCGACGTCCGTGAACCGACACTTCCATCGATTCATCTTGCAAACAGGCAAATTCTTTTGCGAGACGGGCTAACGCATCTGCTAAAGCATTTTCTTTCCTGGGAATTTTGTAGATCGTCACATTTGGAATATGTTCCAACAACTGTATGACATACTGGAAGTATTGCTCGAGTCTTGGCTTTAAAATTCTGTACTGTCCGACGATCTGTTGAATGATTAACTGCGAATCCCCGTAGATGTTGATGTTTGTTATCCCCATTCGAATAGTTAATTCCGAGTCCTGTTATGAGAGCTTCGTATTCTGCTTCGTTGTTTGTACATGGCTCGGTTAAGTGGTAGGAGTATCTTAACATCCCCCGCTCCGGTGTTATAAAGATTAGTCCGATTCTTGCCTTACCGGACACTATCACTTGCGATTCTTCGTCTTTGTGTGCTGAAGATGCTCCGTCGAAATATAATTCCCAACGTCGAACATCAGGGTCTTCTAAGCTCATTATTTGTTCATCCGGCAAGTCGTCATCGAGAGGAGATTCCGCCGGCGAGAGGGTGTGCCGCGAGGAAGTCTGCTAGGACTTGTCCCTTTACGGCACGAAGAGGCACGAAAGTTATATCGAATTGCAATAATATCATTGACCACCTGGCAAGTCTGCCAGAAAGCGTTGGACGGGTCATCAAGTATTGCAATGGATTAAATTTCGAGATCAGGTTGACCTTATGAGAAAGCATGTAATGCCTGAGCTTTTAAGCGGCGAAGATCAGAGCCAAGCAATGCTTTTCAATTGTGGGATACCTTACTTCCGTCGGAAGTAAACGACGGCTTAGGTAGTAAAGAGCATTTTCTTTACCCTCATCATTGACCTGGGCTAACAGGGCTCCGAGAGAGTCGTCCAAAGCCGCGGTATAAAGTATCAACGGTCTACCTAAGATTGGGGCTGCTAAGACAGGAGGTGTCATTAAATATTATTTAATGTCCTCAAAGGCCTTCTGGCATTTCTCTTCCCAAATAAATGCTGAGAAAGGCTGACACCTACCTCACAAGTTCGAGATAAAGCATCGAAGATATGCCAGCTTCCCTTGAAAAGATCGTAGTTGTTTTAAGGTTTTGGGAGGCGAAATTTCTAAGATAGCTTTTAATCTTTTCCGGGTCGATTTCAATTCCACGATGTCGGACAACGAATCCTAAGAATTTCCGGAGGTGACGCCGAAGGCGCATTTTAAGGGATTCATCTTAAGGTTAAATTGTCTTAATCGTTCGAAAACAATTCTCAAATCATACAGGTGGTTTTCCTTTACTTTGTTTTTGATGACCACATCGTCCACGTAGCATTCGACTTGGTTGTGGATGAGATAATCAAAAATTCTTGTCATTGCTCTCTGGTAGGTTGCTCCTGCGTTCTTCAGTCTGAATGGCATCACTGTGTAGCAATATACTCCGATCGGCGTTCTGAATGCTGTAAGTTTTGCATCTTCCGGAGCCATTTTTATCCGGTTGTATCCTCGAAGATCCATCCATGAATGAGAATATTTCATGTGTTGAAGCAATGTCGATCATTAATTCTGGGATCGGTAGAGGGAATTAATCTTTTGGACATGCCTTGTTTAAATCTTCGAAATCCACACTGCATTCGATCCGACCATTCTTCTTCTCGACCGGCACCACATTGGCTAACCAAGTCGGGTATTGTTCTTCACGGACAAATTTGGCATCTATTAGCTTTTTAACTTCGACTTATGACTTGTTGTTTGATTTCTAGATGCATTCTTCGGGACCTTGTCCGATCGGGACGAAGTAGGATCCACTCCTAGCTTATGGATCGCGACCTCCGGAGCTAATCCTGGCATCTCATCGTAGTTCCAAGCAAAACAGTCTTTAAATTCCATTAATAACTTCATTATTTCTTTGGAGTCTTCTTTATTGAGTAAGGAGCTAACATAGGTAGGTCTAGGCTCTTCGCTAGTGCCTAAGTTAACTTCCATTAACTCATCTATTGTAGATTTGATCTCTTCTTCGAACTCTGGTGGAGCGTCTCCAATCTGTAAATCTTCAAATTCTTCTGTAGTTTCCATGCAGTTTTCATTAGACTCGCAAGTGACAACCAAGCAAAATTCAGTATCGTCAACTGATCCTACTGTGCCGAATCTGAGACCATGTTTTGAATAGGGTGGACGACCGGAGTTATCCCATAATTTTTCAAAATGTTGTGATTGACCTTTTGTCCATTGTCGAGGTAAGAAACCACGCTGAATTAAATTTTGAACACAGGGAGAGTACCACTCACAAGGTAATTCCATTAATTCTGATGAAGTAGCATGTTCAAATTGTACATTATTTTCAGTTTTGGAGGAAGGAGCACCATGGTAGAATTTGATGGACTTTGCACCGCCGCTATGTACCTCTTTGACCACCATACCCTCGATCTTATTAGAATGGATCGGGGTCAGGGTCATAGTATGTACATAGTGGTTAATCTTCTCGTACATCGATTTATATTCTTCATTATTTTCATCTTCGAGCGGGATCCTGAATTGCGGCTTCTTCCGACTTATTGTCGCTGCTTCTTGCTTGATCTCTTTTTCTTCTTCAGAACTGTCTTCCCAATCAACATTGATGGCTGGTTTCCTCTGTCCAACTGTCCTAACGTCTCCGCCACGACCTCGTCCCCGGCCTCGACCTCGGATGCGAGTTGTGGAGAAACCTTCACCATCTCGCCGTAAGGGAGTGGTGAGTGACTCGTTGGACTAGAACTTCGGGTTCTTCGTCGTCCCGAACTTCCTTTACTTCATTCATTATAGTATCTCCGGAGAAGATTGTTTTCTTCGGGGGTGCGTAATAAGTCGCATCTTCATGGATTCCAATCTCATGTACGGAGAATGGTTGTAAGTCACCTTTGATGCACTGTTCCCCTCCATCGTAGTATTTGATGCACTGATGTAGGGATGATGGTACCATTCGGTTCTCAAGTATCCATGGTCGGCCCAGTAGAGCATTGAATGACGTTTCTGAATCGATTATGTGAAATTTTGCGGTTGTCTTTGCTAAGTCACCGGTCTTCATTAGCAGTGTTATTGATCCGAGGGCTCTTTCTCCTTTCTGGTTGAATCCTCTTAATAACATTTTGTCCGCTTCGAGCTCGCGAGCATCAATTTCCAAGTATGCTAGCGTTCGAAGATTCATTATATTGATTGATGCTCCCGGATCCACCAATACTCCGAGAGCGTAAACTTTCCAATAGTGATCGAAATGTATAACGGTTGGTTGTGATCGATCTGTTCCCGAGTAATAGATCATTGTCCGTGAAGGTAACACTCCGTCGTTCCTTTAATGAGCAAACCTCATCTAAGGAATCTCCTGTCATTTGAGCTAAGCAAATTTCTGGATCAAGTAAGGCCTTTATCAGAGCTTCTCTCATCTCCTTTGATAAGATGAGAGCTTCATAGATGCTTAGTTTGGCCGGTAGTTTCCTAAGATGTGCTAGCACGTTGTAGTCCACTTTATTTCCATGTGTCTTGATTTCTTTCCGAATGGGTATTTCTTCTGCGGGGGTTGGTTCTTCCTGAACAACCACCTGCTTTCCTTTGTCCTTTGGACCCATTCTCGGAGGTAGAACTCTTCCACTTCTTAAGTTGACTTCTGTAATTTCTCCTGAATCCGGTATTGAGTTTGCTGGTGTTTCCTCCTGAATCGGAATGACAGGTTCTTCTGGATTAGCTTCAGAATCTGAAGGCTCTAGCTTTATTGTGACTGGAGCTCCTCGAAACTCGCAAATAGATTCATTGCTTGTTGAACTCTCGTAGCCTCCCTGATGGATGTCCTCTTCATCATTGTGATCGTCGAGATTGTGTATGATTTGAGAATTGTCACTTGTATCGGAATCGATATCCGGATTAGGTTGGTTGTTGCTAGTTACGTAATCGTTAGAAACAGTCAAAACGTAGCCAACTCCATAACCCTTATCATTATAAGATCCCACCGGAGTGAGCAGATAATCATACAGAGTCAGAGGTTCGAGGGATTTCTCCCCCGAATCGGAAACAACTATCCTAGGATAAGCAACCCCTAATCTAGCCTTAAGAGCCTCGATCTTTTCTTCTTCATCGATTTTCTTCTTCTCTTCAATCGTCTCTTGTTGAGGCGGTTCTTCTATCGCAAGTGATAGTGCCGACTCGACAGGTTTCGAACTCTGAATTGAGGCTCGCACCGAAGCGGTTTGGATGTGATCCAAAATCTTCTTCGAAGACTTTGTCCAAGCGGTAGTCCATCCATCATCAATCGCATAGGGATCTATCGGAACAATGAGATCCGTCGAGATAACATTGACGGAACCTCTTTTCTGGGGTTCCTTCATGTACTCCTTCGGGATCGTTATATTCCCTTTTCGAAGATTGTCATTGAGCCAACTTTTGAAGGTAATACAATCTTCTATCTTGTGTCCAAGCATCTGGTGGTAAGGGCAAAAGTTGGGATCACCTTTCTTGTCGACTTCTTCTGGTCTCTTAGGTTCTGGCAGTTGGAAATCTGGAGTCTTCATCAGACTGCGGAACATTTTCGGCACTGCCTCATTCTTGAACGGATATTCCCTGCTCAGAAGCTCCTTTAGCGTACGTTGTGGACGAGACTGTTGTTCATACTGTTGAGATGACTGATACTGGGTCGAGGTTTCTGGTAATTCTGTTGAGTTTGTTGTGACCGTTCTGGCGGTATTTGTATTGGCTGCTTGCCTTTATCGACTGCTGCGATGATCCCGGATTTCTTTTCAAAAGTTTTCACGGGCTTCTGTTTGTCTGCTTTGTTTCATTGCTTCGCCTCCTCTTGCAAGCTTCCGGCCTTGCTTAACAACTTCTCAAAAGTCTTAATAGTAAATCCCTTGAGGAGAAGTGCTATCAGGCCATGAATGCTCTTAAGTAAAATGTCGACTGCATGTTGTTCTTGTAACTGTGGCTCACACTTCATACTTAGATTCCTCCATCGAAGTATGTAGTCCACCAAAGTTTCATTCGGTTTCTGCTTCTCTACCACTAAATCACCTATAGTGATGTGGTGCTGAGCTCTGGCAAAGCGCTTGATGAAGAGGTTCTCAAATTCTGAAAATGTCTTCACCGAACCGTTCGGTAATTCTGCATACCAATCAAAGGCGATTCCTGACAGCTGCTGACAAACTGTTGGAAGAGTAAAGCATCACTTCCGCCGGCATTGCAACAACTGGCACGAAAATGTGCAACATGCTGCCGAGGGTTTTCGGTTCCATCAAAGGTCTTGAACAAAGGTGGTACGAAGCCTTTCGGATATTGGACAACGGCGAATTCTTCGGGGTAAGGTCTACCCGTCCGAATGGATGTCCCGCTCTTTGACTGTGCCAAGGCTTCTCGCACTTGTTGTTCCACCATGCTCTTGATATCCTTTTCCGGAATCATGCTTTGTGTTGCATTCTTCTTTAATTGATCATCCTCGTTGACGGACGTAATCTCCTTTCCTCCGTCTACAATGTGAATAACTTCACGGGGTGTTTCTCTTTGGGGTTGAACCCGACTCGGAGAGTGGCTAGGGCTACAACCATCTCTTCCATCCTTTTTGCCATTTGGGCGATCGTATCATCTTTCTCTTGAAGCCGCCTTCTCATTACTTCCGGCTCCTCTCTTCGCGGCTGCAGGGGCACCTTGTGAAGCTGACGAAGCTCGTGTTTCAACCATGTTAATTTCTGCATATTCATCATCCATGAACTCTGACGAGTCAACTTCATCTCCAAATTTCTCTTCTCTTTCTCTTGCTAATTGTCGAAGATCAGTTCTTAGCTTTTCCATTGCATCTTCTAGTGGTCTTTTCTGTACATTTTTGCAGTTGTCATATGATAGCTGTCGGGTTTCTTTCTCATGAGTCCCCTTCACTGCGGTAGCACTTTCTTCGGACTCAAGTCTCCTCGACGAGACTTTCCTTCTCGTGTTGTTGTTTTAATCTTAATTGTCCGGTAGTGGGACGCCATACCATCCTCCTAGCAGCAGAAGGTCTGGGACCGGATGGTCTGTCAGCCAAATGCTGGAAGGTGGTATCCTCCCTAATTTGTAGTCCTGAAATAACGACAGGTGGACTAGCTTTCATTCTCTTATTCGGCTTTTTCGCAGCGATAGCAGGTTCTACTCGCGGCCCAAGACGGGATTTGGCAGACACCCGCCCTATCCTTCTTAAAATTTCTGATACAGGGCATTTTTCTTTCTTTGCTAACTTTTCTATCAGGGTTTGCAGTCGAGCAAATGGCGTAATTCTAGCCCTTTTCTTACGGCTATCATTGTAATATGCGGGCTGAGGCAATGCAAAAGCAATCTTGAGGACGTTTTCCTCATCCTCTGCGGCGGAGAGGGGATGGAACCTACTTCCTCCCAAAAGTGGTATGTATTCAGGCAGCGGTGTATATTCGGGCAGTTCTGGGATTTCCTCTAGGAAAACAACTTCAGCAGCTCTGACTTCTCTAGCAATCCTTCTACTTCTGTTCCTCCTCTGAGTCCGTGTCAATGGTGGAATTCTCGAGCTGGACCCGATTTTAAAAACAGAAGGTTTCACAGGAAGATCTGTACCCTCCACGGTAACAGATTCATCACAGTTCTGAATTTCCTTTCCCTTTAGTCTGGCAGAAGCCGGGGTAGGTGCAGAAACAACTAGACCAGTGGGGGTAGCAACGACAGTCCTTCTGCGAACAATAGTACTCCTTTCAGTTGGAATCTTTTGCAGAGGAGGGAATTCATGAGTTGACTTGAGGTTAAACTCAATCAACGGCTTCTCGCTTCGGTACTTTGCTTCGTGAGTGAAAAGAGAGTGACGTCTGGGATTTTGATATCGGTGTCCCCGAATCCTTGTCCGAATCGAATGATTCCATTATCAGGCAGTTCGTCCTTGAACACAGCCAGGTCGAGTCCGTTGAGGAAGGAGAAGATCAATTTTGGGGCTTCCATTTTTGCAGGGCAGATTCCAAGTGTTAGTCTCCGAATCGTGCTTCTTCTTATCGTAGAACTTATGACGAAAAAGAAAGAGTCCGAACACATTTTCGTTTACCTTGGCGTATTTGTGATATTAAAAGAAAATTGTTTTTTTTAGGAAGGAGAATTATTAAAAGAAGGAGAGTTGTAGGAAGGGTAAAAGGAATTGATTTGGAACTAGAAAAGGAAGAGAAAGTCTTGTAGAAACTTCTCGACCCGCAAGACCGCTCCTAAACTAATACCTATTGGGGGTCCACCCCACCTCAGAAATGAGGTAAAAGGATCTCGGAACCTCTCTGTTTAGGGGTGTCTAAACAAGTGGCTCCTAAATCCGAGAGAATGTTGGTCGTACTTGTTCAAGGTAGAAATGAACATAGTATTCCAACGGAAAGAAGGGTAGTTTGATCCACTAGGGACATGGATACACTACCAATTTTTGAAAGCAGAACTATCTGATTAAAAATGGAGAGAGGAAAATTCTCCAGCGAAGTCGCCAGAAATTGTCGGCATATTTTTAGGTTGTGTTTTATTTTGAAAAGGGGGTCTCCTAACAGAAATTGTCGGCGAATTTTAGATTTTGAATTTGATTTAAATATATATATATATAATTTAGAAAGTAGCATTTGATTTTTGAAAATAATTTTAAGTTTGAAAATTTTAAGATATGAAATCAAACTGATCTCACATCCTAAATAGTTTATATAAACGAGTACCACACCACAAACCGTGTATCTATCCCTAAGGATAGGCACACTGCTTGATGGTGGGGCTCGATTAAATAAACTAAAAGATTTGTGACATCCGTTTGGTCTGCGAACCTATTTTATAAGCCGACAAGTTCCCCTGCTTAATATAAAGGAATTAAGCGAGGTTTATATTACCTGAGTTCTTAAAATTCCCTATAAGGGCAAGCCCCTATAGTTAATTACATCTTAAGTGACGGGAATCACCTAAGAAAACTCTCGATAATAATCAGTAGTTCTGCTCTCAAGAATCTCAAAATTTAAGTTTTCAAGGGATTGAATTTTAGAATTTAAATAGGGAATGGATCAAATTTGGAACATTTTGTTTTGGTGATTCAAAGGAAGAAAAGTAGGAGAAATTATAGATTCGAAGCGAACTTCGGTAATTTCCCGACTATCCTATTGTTTGGCTTGGATTTAGGAAAGTCCTAATGTTTATTTAATGTTTTGATCTTGCCAATTTTAATTAATTAGGACTTATGTTCGTATGACATGATCATACAAATAGCCTCGAAGATGTGAGGGTTTATGCCGTATCAGACGACTACCTCGGAATCCTAAGACCGGTTAGGGCTTAATTTGCAATGCAAATGCCTAACAAAAGGTTGAGGGTTTATGTTGCACTAGGCAAACCACCTCGAAATCCTATGGCTTTGTTATTTAATTCTAAGAAGGTTTTGCTGATGACGATGGCCGTGCTGCCCACCACGCTTTGAGCTCCTTGTTGTTGCAGAGGTTTAGTTTTAGAAGTCATAAATCAGGAGATGATAAAAGTGTTTTGGTTTAGAGAAAATCTTAAAATTCAAGTGCTTTTTAGTGTTTTAGTTAAAACAAATCTTAAAGTTGATTATAACAACACCGGTTAAGATCCCACGGTTCCATATTTCTGGCATCGTTATTTTTATCGGATTCACTTAGTCCAGATGAATTTGCTAAACTCAACTAAATGAGTTCCACACTTTCATTTAGACCGTGAGAAATCCCGTTAGCAACACGTAGGTTACATCATCCGAGGTATTTCCGATCATCCAACAAGACGTTTTAATTTAGTTGTAATTGTAGTTTTGTATTCTGTTTGTGATTAAATTTTGAGTTGTTTTATATTTTAAAATATTGTGGCGGTGAATTTTATCTTGTAATGACTTTTAATTTAGTTTTGGTTTCAGTTTAGAGACTATCCTAAAGGTGTGAGTTTTCATGCAACAGTTGTTTATCATGCAAGAAAAGTAAAGTGTATTTGCAATAAAGTAAATTGCAAGAAAGTAAATTGCAATAAAATAAAAGCGTACCTGGAGGGTCTTCCCGTCATCCCAGGCTGCACTTAAACACAATTTAGAATATTTAAGCAAGTTCCTAGGTAAAGCTAAGGGAAGAGTTATGGTTTTCTACCAAGTTTCTAATCCTATAGCTAGTCATTTCCTATGACGTCTAGGTTCTTGTGTTTTAGTTTGAGGACGATTTTCTTCATCAAAGAACAATTAAGTTCAATTATTCTTATAAACATCCTATCATATTGAGGAAGTGCTTAAGACGAATCTTAAACATATTTTCAATATTGCTAGAATTGTTTTAAGTCCAAATGAATTTAATTAATCAGGTGAAGTAATCATCCGAGTTTTAATTAAGTTTTGTCCCCTTGCTCAGTGAACTAGGATATTTGAATATCCTATGAGAGGAGTAATACTTCACTTAATGCTCCATTTAGGAGTTATGACAATAAGAGTTCTTGAGGGCAAACTGATGTTCAAGTGATTTGTGATTTTAATTTGATTTCAATTAATGGTTTTAAATTTGGAATAGTGTTCAAATTGTTTTAGATTTACTTTTAAATTCTTTATGTCTTAAGTGATGTTATATTTAATTTAATTTAATTTAATTTAATTTTAATTTAATTTAATTTAATTTAATTTGGTTTAGTTTTAATTTTAATTTAGTTTTATTTATTTAATTTAATTTAATTTAATATGTTTTACTTTAATTTAATTTAATGTGATTTAATTTAATTTAATTTAATTTAATTTAATTTGAATTTTAATCTAATTTAATTTGATTTTATTTTAATTTAAATTTTAATTTGGTTTTATTTTTAATTTTAATTTTAATTTTAATTTAATTTTATTATTTTTCTTTTAATTTTAATTTAATATTTTATTTTTTTATGCTTTAGGGATGATTTAATTTTAATTGATAAAATATTAATTTAAATGAAATTTTAAAAGGGTTTAATTTAAATGTTTTAATTTTAATTTAATTTAATGATTAAGCATTTTATGTTTTGAATTTAGATTATCATTTTAATTAGGAATTGAATATTATTGAGGTGATTAATTTAGGGATTCTTAGATTAAAGAATAAATCTCTTCCTAATAATATCCCTATTTTAATAATTCCAATTTTTTTATTATTCTTCCAAATTTAATTAATTATTTAATTAAGGTTTATTTTAATTACTTTCAAATTATTTGGTAGGTTTCTACCCTTTAAATACCTAAGTTTCAAACATCCAAAATCAACTTAATATCAAGTATTTTACCCACCCTTTTAATTAAACCTAAAAAATTTTAATTATAGGTTAAAATTTTAATTACCATTTTGCCCTTTATGCTTACTAATACCATAACTCACTAAATTGAGCTTAAATGAATTTAAAATTTTTATGTGGCATCACTCATATGTCTATAAAGACATTAGAGGAGAAAATGTGATTTTTCTGTATTTAAATTATTTATATAATTATTTTTGGTGGAAAATAAGAATTTTCAAGGAAAATTTAATAACATCACCAAGGGAAAGTTTCTGTCCTTAAGCAAATTATGGGACATTCCTAATGACCAGAGGACCACTTGGACCAATTTTGGTGATTTTTTGAATTATATTATTTTTATTATAATTATTTTGAATTTTGGAGTATTAATTAATTTAAAAATAAAATAAAGGTTGAAAAATGAATTTTATATTTTTCAAAAATATCTCTAATATCAAGGAAACCAGAGAACCAATTTTTATAATTTTCTGATTTTTCTTTGATTTATTAGAATTATTTTAGTGAAATTGCTAGAAAATACATTTTTTTTAATTTTAAAATTACCTTAAGGCTTCAAAATTTAATATCTCATCATAGGGACCTAAGAAAAATATGGGGTTTGTTCCTAAGTGATTAAAATTCAAAATATAACATTTAGGTGAATTTTATCATTTTTGTGATTTTTATTATTTTTTAATTATTAAAAAATATTAAAATAATGCAAAAAATCAACTTTTTTAGAAAATTGTAATTTTAATTTTCTTAAATTCCCCTGATATCAAAGAGGCTCCAAAACCAATTTGGTGAATTTTTGAAAAGTATTTTGAAAGTTATGAATTTTTAAAGTTTAAATTGGCTAAATAGCTTAATCAACCCATTTAGTAGGGCTAACCAAGTCCAATTGACTTCAAATTTTTATGGTGGGTTCCTCTGATCCTAAAGGTAAGTGGAGAATTGATTTTAAGTCAATTTGATGAATGATTAGCTCTAATTAATTAAGGAGCTATTTTGGGTGTTTAAGCCAATTAGGGTTATTCCAAGTGGATTAATTCAAAACCTATTTTTCCTAGAGTCCTCTAGTCATAAGAAACATCCTCAAACTTTTCTAGAATTTATTTCACAACATGCTAATTATTGGAATTAAAATATTCAGAATAGTGACCTAGAATTGAAAAATCAATAACTCTTCATAGGGGTGGCCTCTCATATTGAAAAATTTAGGGAATATTCCCAAATTCAGAGGCTTCAAAAGCCCTATGGTCTCATGCCATGGTGAATTGTATACATGCATGGAGAATTTAAATAGTGCAGAGAGTAAATAAATTATTAAAAATCAAATACTCAATGAAATTAAATGATTTCTTTTCCACATTATTCTCCTCTTTTTACTGAGCAAGAGGTTATTTTTATTTTATTTTTCTGATTTTTCTACACAAAGTTATGTATTTTTGAAGTTTAGGGAATTAAATAAATAAGAAAATGCCTATTTTCCTACTTATCCAACGCGGCGCCCTGTCATCCTCGGCATCTCCGAACGACCACGCGGCGCGCTCCCATTCGACACCGCCACCTGACTAGGATGCCACGTGGCCCGCGGTTCATGTCCCGTTGCTCCATCCGGAGCGATCCTGGCCGTCCGCTTGATACACGTGCGATCCGACGGCTCCTGGTCATCATCTACGACTGGTGTGAACTCGTGACCGTCAACCTTCTAACCCTAATTTCTCACTCGATTCTCAACAGATTTTCGTGTTCTTATGCGCTATGGATTCGTCTTGAGGAGACGAACACATACATACGGTAAACATGTATTGAAATTGACTCAAATTAAATTGAGAATCTCTGTAAGCTCGGGAAGAAGAGTGAGTCCATACCTTTGCTCAGAGAAGTGATGCTTCGATCTGAGAGTTGTGTCACCTTCGATTGGGTCCAAGCAAGCTCCTGATGAAGTCCCTTGGCCTGGTGAATTGTCTAGGTATGATTTCGACCAAGCCCGATCACAAAGCTTGGAGGCTGGAAGCAATGGCTGGCCTGGTGAGGGAGCTTTCTTCGGTGAACTTCTTCTCTTGGTCTGGTGAAGGTGTAGGGCCAATCAATTTGGGGATTGGCTCACTGTGAAGAAGTGTCCTAGTTTTGGGCTTGGATTTCAACTCTAAAATTGAGCTCGCAGAGAGGAAATGGCAGGGGGATTTCAATGGGGATCAAGTTCTCTAAGTGTGGGGAGTAGTCTGGAACAATTTTGGCAGAGTTTCTGTAAGGTTGGTTCAGCACCTCTTCCATGGCCGAGAGAGGTGGGGTTTAAATAGGAGAGGTTGGAGGGCCTCCTGTGGGGAGTTAGGGACTGGGATCGACTGCTGTTGGCAAGAGAAGAACAGTCCGCAATGGCCACTGGGCATGGGGCAGCTCAGCAAGGGAGAATTTCAATGTTGGCTCACATGTGAGCTCTCGGGTGTGGTGATTTCCGGCTATCCAGGCGGCTGGCCGGCAGGCATGGGTCACCCTCAGGTTCAGGTGGGTCAGGGCTGGGGTTTAGTGTAGGCAATTGGGCTTTGCCATGTGTCAAAATCTTGGATTAAGATGGCATGGGGGAAGGCCAATTTTTGGCTTGATTTGGTCAAGTCCACCTTTTGGGATTGGTTCACCTTTCAAGGTGGCTTTGGGGGTTGTGAGGAGTCAAAGGAATCAGCTGGTTTGACATGGAGAAGTCCTTATCCAAATATATTTGGATTAAATTTGGGTTAAGGGGAATCATGGTTAAGGCTAATGACTTTAGGAGATTAAGGAAAGAGTCTCCTCCTTTTGCCCAAAATGGCATGGTGACATGTAAAGAGGCTCTCATGGCTTCCATGTGGCTCATGCATGGCTTCATGGCTCATCTTTGGCTTGGGAAAAGTTAAGTCATTTTCATGAAAAAGGGTTTTGTGAATTTTGGCATTTTAATGGGAATTGGCATATGGCTTGATTTGGATTTATTTTATCATGGATTTAGAACTTAGGAGATGGCTTTATCAAATGGGTGATGATAGAGGATTGTCATGTGGGCTTTGGGCCTTTTGAAATTATTTTTGATGGGCTTTTAGGAAGGCTAGGGGATGGGCCTTTAGGTTTAAGAATAAATTCATGGATGGGAATTTTGTAGAAGTTTGGGCCAAATAATTGTTGGGTTTGGTTTAGGGATATGTCATGAGTAATTTGAAATGAGTTTGGAGTGATTTGGGTTTGAATGGGGTTGGATTTGTGCCTCTTTGGTAAATGGACCAATGTAGGTCATATTGGGCTAACTTGGGCCAATGTTGGGCTAGGGTTGAAATTGATGTAAAATTAATGTTGGGAAATGTTTATGGGAGTGTTTAAAAGAGGTTTTGACTTTGGTTGGGTTTTGATTTTTGGGTTTGGGCTTATTTGGGTTAGGATAGGGTTTAGATAAAAATTAGGTCTTTTAGCTTTGGGTTGAATTTGAGTGGGATTTGGGTCTAAATTTTGGGCAAATCATGTTAGTTTTTTGTTTGTGGGGATGTTAGGGAAGGTTTAGAAAAGGTTTGGGGTTAATTGGAGTTGAATTGGGTTAGTTTGGGCTAAGTTTGGTTTGACATTGGGTTTACTTTGGGTTAAAATGGGTCAAATTGGGGATTTTGACAAAAGTGGGGTAAATTGAGACAATTGGCCCATGGTGTAGTTGGACAAAATAAAATTGGAAATATTTGGGATTTTTTGGAATTTTCTGGGAATTTTCTGAATTTTTGGATTTTTTGGCTAAGAGGGGTATTTTGGGTATTTGGAGGGTATTGGGGGGTATTTTTGGAATTCTTGGTATTTTTGGCTATGAATGATCAATTTGAGTGGAGGGGAAATATTCAAGGTTAATTTTGGGGAATTTTGTGTGATTTGAAAATTTTGAAAAATTTGGGTAATTTCAAGGGCATTTGGTAGGTTAGGCGGGTGTAGGGTCCCGGGGGTCAAAAATTGAAAATTTGGAAAATTGAAGATTAGGTGAATGTAAGTGGAATGAAATCATTTTGGTTGAGCCATGAAGCCATATCAAGCCCATATGAGCCATGAAGGGACTCATTTGAGGCATTCACTATGTTGTTCCTAACCCTCTTAGCCAAGGGCTTAGGGGTTAAGGACCATCCATGTGAATCACCTTCATGAGTCAGGAGGTCAAGTTGGGTATAGGTGTAGTTTTAGGAGGTATGTGAAAGTGTAGTGTATAAGTGTGAGGTGTGTGTAAGTCAGCCCTCACCAGACCAGGCCACCCAGGGCAGTCCTAAGGCCAAAGAGTCCTATAGGAACTCATCCTTTAAACTTTCACATTTGATTTCAACCCTCTAGGTGATTAGGGGTCTACAGTCAAGTTTGTGGAGTTTGCAGGGAGTTAAGAAGTGGTTTGAAATTCTAGGTGGTGCGTCCCAATTCTAATCCTTTAAGACAGTCAAAGGAAAAGCCTAAGGCTAGATCCTAAGTACTAGAAAGAAGAGGAGAAGACCTCATCAGAAATGAGGTTAACAAGAAATCATTATTATTATTTATTTAGTATTAAAATTACTTGAGGACAAGTAATAATTAAGTTTTTGGGGATTTTGATCACATAAAAATACACCAAGAAATTCATATCTATTTTTGATGAAATTACACTTTAAAGAAAGGTATTTTCTTTATTTTATTGCAGGAATGAAGATTTATAAGTGATGAAAGCAAAAAGCATGAAATGGAGCAAATTTGGATCAAAAAGGAGGAAATTCATGCAAATATAACTACTTCGCCGACGGCGAGATCGTGAGGAGAATTTCTGAAGGAATTATAACAACCTCGCCGACAACGAAGCTCCGAGCTCGCCGACGGCGAGATCGAGCGGTTCGAAGACCTTCAGAAGCCCCGCCGACGGCGAGGTCGTTTCCCGCCGACGGCGAGCTAGTTCAAAATGCATATACATTGAACCTGGACACTTTTTGAAGAGGTGTTTAAGCACCCCTTGGACCTTTGCTTAACTCTATAAATAGAGGCCGAATTCTAGTGTCTGTGTGTGTCTTTTGAGTCTTTAAAAAGTTTCTCTAGAGTCTTTTATGTAAGTCTGAGTGTGTTTAGTGAGTTCATTAGTTGAGTGCTATTTAGTTTGCTGTACTAGAAGGAAAAGTCAAAGGAACTTCAAGGAGTCTGCTTGGGGAAGAAATTAAGATAAGTATTTTTGTTTATTATTGTTAACTTTAAATGAAATCCATGCTTTGTTTTATTCCCATGCATTATGTGTAGTTTTCTTAGTCTTTCTCCTTGTTTATGAAAATTATTCGGATTGATGAAATTAAATAGAAGCATATAATATAATATTTAAATAAATTGTGATAATTTTTACTTAAAACTTAATTTACTTTCAATCTGGCCAATTGATTAGTTAAAATATGTTGAATTATCAACTATAGTAAAAAGTACATCCAATATTCAGGAAAGTCAAAAGCCTTGAAAGGCGGGTGCAAATAAATAGGAAAATATTAATTATCAGGCGTAGAATTGTACATTTTAGTGTGACAGACTAAAATATTCAATTCGGTCCTACTCGTTTGAGAGTCGAAGTGTAGATGTTAGCCCTCGAGTGAGGGGAACGTGGGAGCTCGAAGTGGCAGCCGGTATCCTCCCGGCCTCTAGCCGCAGATTCGGTAATCAAACATAGGATTAGTCAATGTTCTTTGAACCTGGACCAAAGGGTAAAGAATAGGAATGCTCCTATTTGTCACAATACAATTTAAAAAATTCTATTTAAATTCATCATTCACTTAATTTTCTAAAAACAATGAGAATGATACTTTTTCTGAACTATTTAAATCAACTTATTTCAAGCATTAGTTTACTTTAGTTTATTTTAGTTACTTTAAATTTCCGTTCACTTTATTCGTAAGTAATTCCTTTAAATTTAGTTGATAACAAATCTGTTAAAAACTTCCCTGTGGGATCGATAACCAGGACTCTACTAGAGCCCTGTATTACTTGATATGATACATATACTTGCGTAGAATCCATATGATACATTAAATCATATATCTATATTTAAAGCGGGATAAAGTTTTTGGTGTCGTTGCTATAAACATAAATTGCATACATATTAAAAGTGGGTCACCAAACAACAAAAATTTCAACTTCTAATATAAAATTTAGAGGCATTTCATTTCTTCTAGATATATTACCTACTCGTTGGCATTTATCGCAAGTTTTTATATATCTATAAACATCTTTAAAAAGAGTAGGTCAATAAAATCCAGATTGTAAAATTTTATAAGCAGGTTTATCCATCCTAAAATGTCCTCCAAATTCAGAATCGTGACATTTTTGAATGATTTGTTCAGTTTCTTCATAAGGTATACATCTTCTAATAGTTGAATCCTTTCATTTCTTATATAAATATGGTTCATCCTAAAAATATGTTTTAGTGTCATGAATGAAATTTTTCTGTTGTTACAAAGTTAGCATGGGTGGTAAAATATCACTTACATTATAATTTACTATATCAACATACCAAGGTATTTTCCACTCATTTATATTATAAAGTTGTTCATCAGGAAAATTGTCTGTAATTTCATTGTCATTGGCAGATAATTCCCTATATTCTAATCTTGATAAATGATCTGCAATTTGATTATCAGTTCCCTTTTTATTAATGATTTCAAAATCAAATTCTTGCATCAATAATATCCATCTGATTAATCGTGGTTTGGTATCCTTCTTTTGCATTAAATATTTGATAGCAGAAAGATCAGTATGCAAAATACATTTAGTTCCAATTAAATAAGATCTAAATTTATCAAAAGCATATACAATTGCTAATAATTCTTTTTCAGTAACTGTATAGTTTATTTCAGCATCATTGAGAGTTTTACTAGCATAGTATATAATTTTAAAAATTTTATCATATCTTTGTCCAAGAACAGCTCCTATAGCATAATCACTAGCATCACACATAAGTTCAAATGGTTTCTCCCAATCAGGTGAAACTATTATAGGTGCTGTGATTAATTTATCTTTTAATTATTTAAAAGCATTTAGGCATTCTGTTGTGAATTCAAATTTCTTGTTTTTTTCTAAAAGTTGGCATAGAGGTTTAATAATTTTTGAAAAATCTTTTATATAACGTCTGTAAAATCCAGCATGTCCAAGAAAATTTCTTACCCCTCTCACTGCAGTAGGAGGTGGTAATTTAGCTATTACTTGAACTTTTGTAGGGTCTACTTCCATGTCATTTTCCGAAATTTTATGCCCTAATATAATTCCTCCTGCAACCATAAATTGACATTTCTCATAATTTAGAACTAAGTTAGTTTTTTCGCATATTTCTAAAACTTTTACAAGATGATTCAAGCATGCGTCAAATGATGTTCCAAATACAGAGAAATCATCCATAAATACTACTATGTCATCATCAATTAATTTACTAATTATAGACATTATACATCTCTGGAATGTTGCAGGTGCATTACATAATCCAAAAGGCATTCTTTGAAAAGCAAATGTTCCATAAGCACTGGTAAATGTAGTTTTTTCTTGATCCTCTGGAGCAATTGGAATTTGATGATAACCGGTATAACCATTTAAAAAACAAAAATATTTGTGACCGGCTAGTCTATCTTATATTTGGTCTAGAAATGGTAAAGGGAAGTGATCTTTCCTGGTGGCTGTATTTAATTTTCTATAATCAATACATATACGCCAACCAGTAACTTGTCTTATAAGTATTAAATCATTATTTTCATTAGCTTTAACAGTCACTCCTCCTTTCTTAGAAACACAGTGAATTGGACTTACCCAAGCACTGTCCGAAATAGGATATATAATACCATTATCTAACCATTTTAATATTTCCTTGTTGACTATTTCTTTCATTATAGGGTTTAATCTCCTTTGGGGAACAACTCTTAGTTTATGTTCATTATCTAAAATAATTCTGTGCATATAGATTGAAGGACTAATTCCTTTAATATCTGCTAAGTTCCACCCAAAAGTTTTCTTATACTCTTTTAGTGTGCATAAAAGTTTTTGTTCTTGTGATTCGTTTAGTTCTGCCGATATAATAACCGGTAGAGTTGAAGAGTTACCTAAATATGCATACTTCAAATGAGTAGGTAAAATTTTTAATTCAAGTTTAGGAGGTTTAATAATTGAAGAAACTATATTCTTTTCAGCGTTTTCTGTATTATCCAACATTTTAAATCTGCCTTGTATATAATCTAATTCTTCATTGTCTGTTTCTTCAATTAATTATGTATTTTCTATTTCTAGTTTTTCTTCAAAATATTCTTTAAAATGTTCTTTTTGCAAATGTTCAAGATTTTTCCATTCGAAAACATTCATCTTTTTCTATAGCAGGATATTTCATTGATTTAGCAATGTTGAAGGTTACTTTTTGATCACTTACTCTCATAATTAATTCTCCTTTCTGAACATCAATCATAGCTTTTCCACTAGCTAAGAAGGGTCTCCCTAAAATTATGGGTATTTCTTTATCTTCCTCCATATCTAAAATAATAAAATCCACTGGGAAGATAAATTTATCTATTTTTACTAACACATCTTCAACAACTCCTTTAGGATATGTTATTGAACGATCAGCTAACTGAACAGTTACTGAAGTAGGTGAGACTTCTCCTAATCCTAATCTTTTAAAAATTGATAGAGACATAATATTTATGCTGGCTCCTAAATCACATAAAGCTTTTCCATAAAATTTCTCTCCAATAGCGCACGGTATAGTAAAACTGCCAGGATCTTTTAATTTCTCAGGAAGCTTTTTCTGAATAATTGCACTACACTCTTCGCTAAGTGCAACAGTTTCATTGTCTGTGAATTTTCTTTTTTATTTAAAATATCATTCATAAATTTCACATAATTGGGCATTTGTTCTAATGCTTCTACAAAATGAATGTTTACCGTTAATTTCTTCAGTATTTCAAGAAATTTAGAAAATTGCTTATCTTTCTTATGTTACCTTAGTCGTTGAGGAAATGGTGGTGGTGATTTTTCTACGGAGATTTTCATAGGTATTAATGGATATTCTTCATTTTGATCTTGCTAATTCTCCTCCTTTTCAATTTCCACTTCCTCGTTCTGACTTTCCGTTTGTTTTTGTATTCTTGCTTCTACTTCTTTTCCGCTTTGTAATTGTATCGCTTTAATTTGTTCTTTTCCTTGGTCTTTAGGATTTATTTCCACATTACTGGGAAAAGTTCCAGGAATTCTATTATTAAGTGTATTAGCGATATGCCCAAGTTGAGTTTCAATATTTTTAATTGCAGTGTCTTGATTTTGTAAATGATTTCCTTGAATTTGTAAATGATTACCTTGATTTTGCAAATGCTGACCCATATTTAATATTAATTCTTCCATAAATAATTTCTTATCCTTAAATTGAGAATTAGTATTATTAAATCTAGGTGGATAAGAAGGTTTATAATTAGAATTTTCTTGGTTATATGGATTTCCTATTGGGTTTACTAAGTTGTTCATCCGTTGTTGATTAGCAGAATTGTTATTCCAATTAAAATTCGGATAATTTTTCCAACCAGGGCTATAACAGTTTGCATAAGGATTATTAGGTCGATTATTAATAGCATTTAAAGTTTCATATGAAGATTGAACATCTATAAGTTGTCCAGATGAATTTTCTTCTATTATATTAGGAGAATAATTAATTCCATAATGATCTAATTTCTTGGATATAGCAGCAATTTGAGAAGCTAACATAGATATTGCATCAGAGTCATGTATATTGGCTATTTTTTAGGATTTAACCTTTCAGAAGGCCATTGAAAATTATTAGTAGCCATTTCTTCAATTAATGAGTAAGCCTCAACAAATGGTTAAGCCTCATTAAATGGTTCTGACATTAATGATCCTCCAACAGCAGCATTAATAATTGATCTAAGAGATCCTATTAATCCATTATAAAAAGTTTGTATAATTAACCAATCTGGTAACGTATGATGTGGGCATTTCCTAAGAAGATCTTTAAATCTCTCCCAAGCTTCATATATTGATTCTCCGTCAAAGTGATTAAAAGAAGTTATGTCATTTCTAAGCTTTGCAGTTTTTAAAGGAGGAAAGTATTTGGATAGAAATTTTTGTGATAATTCTCCCCAAGTTTAATAGATCCAGGTGCTAATGAATTTAACCACATTTTAGCCTTATCCCTTAAAGAAAAAGGGAAAAGCCTAAGTCTTACAGCGTCATTAGATACTCCATCATATTTAAAAGTAGCACATAGTTCTAAAAAACTAGCAAGATGTAAATTAGGATCTTCGTTTGGTGAACCACTAAATTGATTATTCTGTATAATTTGGATAATTCCAGGTTTAAGCTCAAATGAGCTAGCCGCTACATCAGGGTTTTGGATAGTTAAGTAAATTTCATCTAATGTAGGGTTAGCGTAATCTCTTAAAGGTTTTGGTTAGTTTATATTTTCAATTTCTGGATTATTTTCCATTTGATTTAAAATTATGATTTCTTTTTTCTATTTTCTAATTCTTTTAATAGTGTGCTCTAATTCAGAATCGTAAGGTATTAAACTTTCGGTTCCAAATTTACGCATACACAATTAAAAAAAATAATATGTTACTTTAGTAATTATCTTAATTTTATTATCTTAATAATTACTTCACTTCCCCGGCAACGGCACAAAAAACTTGATCACGAGGGCGAGGTTATGTAATTATTCAGCAAGACTACTAAGTAATATAAAATCCTAGTAAAGACGCCAAAAACTTGACAGCCTCGAGGGAGAGCAGGGCAGAAATTTATGATTTTATATGTTGTGGAGCTTTATAAATATTGTAAAAGTTTTTCAGAGTAAAATAGCAATAGTGCTCCCACCCCTTTTATCAATGCAAGTATACATATCGTTCAAGTAATAAAGGGCTCTATTGGAGTCCTAGATATCGATCCCACAGGGAAGTTAAAGACTTAAGGACTAATTACAGCAGATTTAATTGCTAAACTAGTATACAAAAATAACGAATGCTTATACTAAAAACTATGACTTAAAGATTTAATAGAAGATTTCAATTTAGAAAAGTATCTTTCTCCTTATTAAGAGGATTAAGTGAATGAATAATTAAATGAGTTTTAAAATTATATTGTGCCAAATAGGAGCATTCCTATTCTTTACCCTTTGGTTCAGGTGCAAAGAACATTGACTACTCCTATGTTTGGTTACTGAATCTGCGGATAGGCTGGGAGGATACCGGCTGCCACTTCAGAGCTCCCACGTTCCCCTCGCCTGAGGGCTAACATCTACACTTCAGCTCTCAAAATGATAGGACCGAATTGAAGATTTTAGCCTGTCACACTAAAATGTCCAATTCTTCGCCTTATAATTAATATCTCCCTATTTATTTGCACCCTCCTTCCAAGGCTTTTGACTTCCCCGAATCTTGTTAATTTAACATATGTTAACAATTCAATTGGCCAAATTGAGAGTAAATTAAGTTTTAAGTAAAAGATTATCACAATCTCTATTTAATATGATTAGGCACAACTGATTTAATTCTTCATTCACAAAACCTCAACAACAAGGAAAAAGACAAAGAAAACTACTCAGAATGCATGGAAAAAATAACACAAATATTGGATTTCATTTAAATTAATAAAACAATAAACAAATATACTTATCTCAAATCTTCTCCCCAAGCAGACTCCTTGAAGTTCCTTTGACTCTTCCTTCTTGTACAACACACTTAATTAAAAGACTCACCAAAACACTCATTAAAACTCACTTATCAACTCTTAATGACACCTAACACACTTAATGAACACCTAATGACACCAAAGAAAGACACTAAAGAAAGACACTAAAGACATCAAATTCGTCTCTATATATAGAAGGAGTCATATTTCCAAAGGTTGCTTAAGCACCTCTTCAAAAAGCATCCAGACTCATCGTATTTGGCTTGAATCAACTGTCTCGCCGTCGGCGGGCTCGATCTCGCCATCGGCGGGCTTCTAGAAGATTAGTTAACCGCTTAAACTCACTATCGACGGGCTCGATCTCACCGTCAGCGAGCTTCTTTGTAATATATTCAAAACTTTCGGGAAAATCTCGCAGTCAGTGAGCTTTTCTGCGCTGTCGGCGGATAGTTAAATTTTCATATATTTTTGTCCTTTTGGTTCCAAATTTGCTCCTTTTTTATCTTTTTGCTCCCATTACCTATAAATCTTTATTCCTGCAATAAAACATAGAAAATACCTTTCTTTAAAGTGCAATTTCATATAAAATTGGTATGAAATTCTTAATACATTTTCTTGAGGTTAGGCCTCGATCTCCGCCGGTTGCGGCCTTCCTTGGAATTAATTATGAACTCTCGGGAAAATCACGCCGTCGGTGCCATCGACCTCGCCGTCGGTGCCCTAGGTTAATTTTTTATAATTTGGTCCTTTTTGCTCCAAATGCGCTCCTTTTTACATATTTTCGCTCCTTTATCCCTAAATCTTCATACCTGCAAAAGAACACCAAAAATACCCTTCTTTAAAGTGCAATATTATCAAAATCAGTATAAAATAGGTTTGAAAATCTTAACATTTTTTCCTTGGGTCATTGCCCTAGGTTAGGAAGCTTTTTGTTGGACACTCTTAGAGAATCTGAGACTTTTTTCCTTGTGAGACTTAAATCCATACCTAAATAGGCTGGAATCCTGAGTTTTCCACAAATTTGGTGTTTCTAAACTTACTTGGAGGGGTTGGGAGAGTTCGATCATGAAGGATGGGTAAAGCTTTATGGCTAGCCCATCCTACAAGAGTGTGGAAGCTTGTAGGATAAAAAATACATTTTATGATTGGTGAAAGGCTTCCCCTATGAGAAAATCAGATGGCAAAGTCCTCCACATTTACACCCAAAGTCAGAGGCAACTATATCATAGATCCAAGAGCTTCAACCCTCGATGCCTATGTGAGGTGATTAGGATGAGTTCAACGTATCATTGAGCATTTTGGATTGCATTGCATATGTGTGCCCACTCATGAAATATTTGCATTTGGATCATTTCGCATATCATATGCTTGATTGCATGAGCACTTCGGGTCAACTGGTTATTCCTAGATCCTTTGGATTTGATCGAGCACTATGTGTCGATCACCAGCTTTAGGTTCTATTCTGGTCTGATCAGCCTATCTTTTGGGTTCGATCGGCCATCCCAGGCCGATCACCCTATCTTTTTGGTTCAATGATTGCCACGTGTCAATCACATGCTTTGGGTTTGATCGGTGGTCTTGGGATGATCGCCATATCCTTTGGGTTTGATAAAATGCTACATGTTATCGCCTGATTTGGGTTTGATTGTCGTCATATTTTTAGGTTGTGTGTGGTATTTTTGAAAAGGGGTCGCCTATAGTAATTGTGCTGAGAATTCAAGATTTAATTTAAATATATATATATAATTTAGAAAGTAGCATTTGATTTTAAAAATGATTTTAAGTTTAAAAATTTTAAGATATGAAATCAAACCGATCTCACATCCCAAATAGTTTATATAAACGAGCACCGCATCACAAACCGTATATCTATCCCGAGGAATAGACACACTGCTTAATGATGGGGCTCGATTAAATAAAATAGAAGATTTGTGACATCCGTTTGGTCTGCGAACCAATTTTATAAGTAAACAAGTTCATCTGCTTAATATAAAGAAATTAAACAGGGTTTATATTACCTGGGTTCCTAAAGTTCCCTATAAGGGCAATCCCCTACAGTTAATTACATCTTAAATGTCTAGAGACACTTAAGAAAACTCTCAATAATGATCAGTGGTTTTGCTCTGAAGAATTTCAAAGTTTAAGGTTTTCAAAGGATTGGATTTTGGAAATTTCAATAGGGATTAGCTCAAATTTAGAACAGTTTATTTTGGGAATCCAATAAAAGAGAAGTAGGAGAAGCTGAGGATCCAAGAAGAATCTTGGCAACTTCTCAAACAATCCTATGATTTGGCTTCGATTTGAGGATATTTATTTGATGTTTCAATCCTGCAAATTTTAATTAATTAGGACTTATATTTGTATGATATGATCATAGAAATAGCCTCGAAGATGTGAGGGTTTATGTCGTACGAAATGACTACCTCGGAGTCCTAAGACTGGTTAGGGCTTAATTTACATAACATGATTATGCAAATGCCTAACGAAAAGGTTGAGGATTTATGTTGCACTAGGCAAACTACCTCTAAATCCTATGGCTTGGTTATTTATTTCTAGGAAAGGTTTTGCTGAAGTAGACACAAGTTTTGCTGAAGAAGATGGCCGTGCTGCCCACCGTGCTCCAAGCTCCTTGTTGTCGCAGAGGTTTAGTTTTAGAAATCATAAATCAGAAGATTAGAAAAGTGTTTTGGTTTTAGAAATCTTAAATTCCAAGTGTCTTTAATTCTTTAATTAAACAAATCTTAAAGTTGGTTAAACAGAACCGATTAAGATCCCACAGTTCCGTCATCCCGGCACCGTTATTTTCATCGAATTCACTTAGTCCAGATGAATTTGCTAAACTCAACTGAATGAGTTCCACACATTCATTTAGACTGTGGGAAATCCCGTTAGCAACACGTGGGTTACATCCTCCGAGGTATTCCAGATCATTCAATGAGACGTTTTAATTTAGTTGCAATTATAGTTTTGTTGTTCTGTTTGTGATTAAATTTGGAGTTGTTTTATATTTTGAATGTTGTGGCGGTGAATTTTATCTTATGGTGATTTTTAATTTAGTTTTGGGTTTCAGTTTTGTGGCTATCCTAAAGATTTCAGTTTTCATGCAACAATTTTGTTTAACATGCAAGAAAAGTA
This sequence comes from Papilionanthe hookeriana x Papilionanthe teres, assembly GCA_022702705.1. NCBI lineage: Eukaryota > Viridiplantae > Streptophyta > Magnoliopsida > Asparagales > Orchidaceae > Papilionanthe > Papilionanthe hookeriana x Papilionanthe teres. The sequence continues at coordinate 47,782,855 of CM040436.1, read as the reverse complement.
AAGTGCAGTGCATGTAAGTAACTTGCAATAAAATAAATTGCAGTATAATAAAAGCATATCTAGAGGGTCTTTCCGTCATTCCAAGCTGCACTTAAAGCACATGTTAAGACATTTAAATATTTTGCAACAAGTACCTAGGTAAAGCTAAGGGAAGGTTTTGGTTGTCTACCAAAATCCTAATCCGATTGCTAGTCAATTCCTATGATGTCTAGGTTCTTGTGTTTTGTGAAGGATGATTTTCTTCATCAAAGAACAATTATGTTCAATTGTTCTTCTAAAACACCTCATCATATTGAGAAAGTGCTTAGGAGAAATCCCAAACATCTTTTAATATTTCTGAGACTGTTTTGAGTCCAAGTGAATTTAATTGCACAGGTGAATTAATCATTCAGAAGTTTTAGTTAAGTTTTAACTCTTGCTTAGTGAACTTGGGCATTTGATTACCCGATGAGTGAAGTGACCTTTCACTTAATACTCTTTATTTAAGAGTTATAACAATGAAAGCCTTTAGGGGCAAGTTAGTTTATTAAAGGTTTTTAACAATTTTCTAATTTTAAAATTGGGATTAATAATTTAAAGTGATTTGGTTTAATTACAAAAATTTGAATAATAATTTTAAGTTTGGAATAGTGTTCAAGTTGTTTAATTCAATTAAATCTTTATATTTTTAATTAATTTTAATTTTTTAAGTTTGCATAGGTTGAAAGAGGTGTTTAAATTATTTAACTTTATTAAATTTTGATGATTTGATTTAGATTAATTATAATACTTTAGGTTGATTTTCATTAGTTTGATTTTTCATGTTCTTAATTAATGAACTGTCTTAAGATTACTTATGATTTCAAATTTATTTTAGGTTTACTTTTAAGTGATTTCAAATTAGTTCCAAATACTTTAATTTATTTTAATTTGATTATTAAATCATTTAATGTTTTAGAATTTAGCTTAATTAAGGGTTATTTTCTTTTGTAATTGTTTAATTGTTAGTTTCAATTATCATCTTAAATTTAATTAAGAGTTGAAATATTATTAAAGTGATTCATTTAGGGATTTTTTAAACTAAAGAATTAATATCCTCTCAAATTATATCCCTATTTTTAATAATTCAAATTTTAATTAATCTTCCAAAATTTAAATTATTTAATCAATTAGAGTTCACTTTAAATATTTTCAAAGTAATTAGTGGGTTTCTATCCCTTAACTCCCTAGGTTTCAATCATCTAATAAATATTTAAATCAGATATTTTACCCTCCCTTTTGATTAAACCTAAATATTAATTAAGGTTAAAACCCTTTAATTACCTTTATGCCCTTTAAAGCTTATTTATTTCATAACTCCTTAAATTGAGCTCAAATGAACTTAAAATTTTTATGTCACTTCATTCACATGTCAATTAAGACATTAGAGGAGAAAATGTGATTTTTCTGTTTTTAATTTAATTTATATAATTATTTTAATGAAAAATAGGGATTTTCAATGGAAAGTCAACAACATGACCAAGGTAAGGTTGATGTCCTTAAGAAAATTATGAGATATCTCTTTTGACCAGAGGACCACTTGGACTAATTTTGGTGATTTTTTAAATTACATTTTATTTATTATAATTATTTTGAGTTTTAGGGTATTAGTTATTTTTCTTAAGTCTTGTTGACCTCATTTCTGTTGAGGTCTTCTCCTCTTCTTTTTTAGTACTTAAGATCTAGCCTTAGGCTTTTCCTTTGACTGTCTTAGAGGATTAGAATTGGGACCCACCACCTAGAATTTCAAACCATTCTTAACTCCCCGCAAACTCCACAAACTTGACCGTAGACCCCTAATCACCTGAGAGGGTCGAAATCAAATGCGGAAGTTTAAAGGATGGGTTCCTATAGTGACTCTTTGGCCTTAGACGTGCCTCAGGTGGCCCTGGTCCGGTGAGGGCTAACTTACACACACCTTACACTTGTACACTACACTTTCACACACCTCCTAAAACTACACCCATACCCAACTTGACCTCCCGACTCATGAAGGTGATTCACATGGATGGTCCTTAACCCCTAAGCCCTCGCGCAAGAGGTTAGGAACATCATAGTGAATGCCTCAGATGAGTCCCTTCATGGCTCATGTGGGCTTGATATGGCTTCATGGCTCAACCAAAATGATTTCATTCCACTCACATTTACCCAATCTTTAATTTTCCAAAATTTTCAATTTTTGACCCCCGGGACCCCGGACCCGCCTAACCTACCCAAAACCCTTGAAATTACTCAAATTTTCCAAAAATCTCCAAATCACCCAAAATTCCTCAAGACCAATCCCAAACATTCCCACATCACTCAAATTGATCATCCATAGCCAAAAATACCAAAAATTCCAAAAATACCTACTAGTACCCTCCAAATACCCATAATACCCCTCTTAGCCAAAAACTCCAAAAATTCAGAAAATTTCTATAAAATTCCAGAAAATCCCAAATATTCCCAATTTCATTTTGTTCAACTACACCATGGGCCAATTCTGTCAATTTACCCCACTTTTATCAAAATCCCCAATTTGACCCATTTTAACCCAAAGTGAACCCAATGTCAAACCAGACCTACCCAATTGACCCAAATTCTTGTCCAATTCAATTCTCAACTTCAATTCAACATTCCCAACACCAATCTAGACCAAATTCAAGTCCAATTTGATTGACATTTGAATCCAATTTCACTTTTGGCATTAAAGCCCAATTTGGACCCATGACCCAAACCTAGCCAAAACCAAACCAATTTAACTCCAATTAACCCAAAATCTTTTCTAAACCTTCCCTAACATCCCCAAAAACAAAACACTAACATTATTTGCCTAAAATTTGGATCCAAACCCCACTCAAATTCAACCTAAAACCAAAAGGCCCAATTTTGACCTAAATCCAACCCTAACCCAAATGAGCCCAAATCCCAAAATCAAAATCCAACCAAAGTTGGAACCTCTTTCAAACACTCCCATAAACATTTTCCAACATCAATTTTACATCAATTTTAACCCTAGCCCAACATTGGCCCAAGTTAGCCCAATTTGACCTACATAGGCCCATTTATCAAATCAACCCAAATTCGAACCCAAATCAAACCCAAATCACTCCAAACTTGTTTCAAATCAATCATGACACATCCTTAAGCCAAACCCAACAATTATTTGGCCCAAGCCTTTACAAAACTTTCATCCTAAAATCCAAAAGCCCACTTCCCTAAACCATTTTAGAAGCCCATCTTCATTAAATTTTAAAAGCCCGAACTCATCCTAAAGCCCACATTACAATCTCATCCCATCACCACTCCATTAATATCATCCCTTAAGTCCTAAATCAATCATCAAATGGTTCCAAATCAAGCCATATGCCAAATCACCCCTAAATGCCAAAAATCCCTAAAATCCATTTCCATGTAAATAAGCCAAGCCATCCCTAAGCCAAATGGAGTCCTTGAAGCCATGCACAAGCCACATGAAGCCATGGGATCCACTTTACACATCATCATACTATTAATTGCAAAAGGAGGAGCCTCTTTCAATGCTTCACCTTAATCCATGATTAATCAAAATATTCATGGATGGTGACTTCTCTACCCTTTCCTAGCTGATTCATCTGATCCTCCCTCAGCCCAAATCAGCCATGGGGAGGTGAACCAAGCCCATTTCCATGGGTCGACCAAACCAAGTGCAAAAGAAACCACCTCCCCATGCCATTTTGATCCAACCACTTTACACATGTAAGGCTTCAATTGAATTCACCAACTTCAACCCCCGACCTCCCCGACCTCGAGGGTGACCCTCGCTCGCCGGCCGACCACCCGGCCGCTCGAAAATGCCATGGCCGAGACATGGGGAGGAGCCAAACTTTGGAATTCCACCTTGCCGAGTCGCCCCATGCCAATGGCCACCATGGTCGTTCTTCCCTCGACCTAAGCAATCGATCCCAAGTCCTAACTCCCCCGGAGGCCCTCCAAGCCTCTCCGATTTAAACCCCACCTCTCTCGGCCATGGAAGTGGTGCTGAATCAACCTTAAGGAAACTCCGCCAAAATCACCCGTACTCTCCCCACACCTAGAGCACTTGATCCCCACTGTCCTCCTGCCCTAATCCCCACTAATTGAGCTCAATTTTGGAGTTCAATTCTCAGGCCAAAACAGGACATTCCCAAATCCTTCACCAAAGTTAAATTAAACTCACCTACACCTGCACAAGGTCAAGAGGAGAATTTCCCCAGTGAAAGCCCCCTCTCCAGGCCACCCATCTGTTCCAGACTCCAAAGGTTGCAATCGGGCTTGGTCAAAATCATACCTGGACAATTCACCAGGCCAGAAGACTTCATCTGGAGCTTTCTTGGACCCAATCGAAGGTGACACAACCCTCAGATCGAAGACACACTTCTCTGAGCAAAGGTATGGTCTCACTCTTCTTCCCGAGCTTCTGAACATTCTCTATTTTTGTTGAATCAATTTCATGCTACATAAACCATATGGATGTGTTCGTCTCTTCGAGACGAATCCATAGAGCACAAGAACACGAAAATCCGTTGAGAAATGAGTGAGTTCTTAGGGTTTTAGTGTGGACGGTTCTCGAGCTAGGAGGCTTGGGGACAATGAACGGATGCCGTTCATTCAAGACACACGCGGATGGACGGCTCAGATCAGGTCGGATCAGCGGATGATAGGCGGAAGCCGGGACCCAAGCTGCTGACTCAAGTGGCGGCGTCGAATGGGAGCGCGCCTCGTGGTCGTTCGGAGATGCCGAGGATGACAGGGCTCCGCGCTGGATAAGTAGGAAAATAGGCATTTTCTTATTTATTTAATTCCCTAAACTTCAAAAATACATAACTTTGTGTAGAAAAATCAGAAAAATAAAATAAAAATACCCCCTTGCTCAGTGAACAGAGGAGAATAATGTGGAAAAGAAATCATTTAATTTCATTGAGTATTTGATTTTTAATAATTTATTTACTCTCTGCACTATTTCAATTCTCCATGAATGTATACAATTCACCATGGCATGAGACCATAGAGGCTTTTGAAGCCTCCGAATTTGGGAACATTCCCCGAATTTTCCAAAGTCGTAGGCCACCCCTATGAAGAGTTATTGATTTTTCAATTCTAGGTCACTATTCTGAATATTTTAATTCCAATAATTAGCATGTTGTGAAATAAATTCTAGGAAAATTTGAGGATGTTTCTTATGACCGGAGGACTCTAGGAAAAATAAGTTTTGAATTAATCCACTTGAATAACCCTAATCGGCTCAAACACCCAAAATAGGTCCTTAATTAATTAGAGCTAATCATACATCAAATCGACTTGAAATCAATTCTCTACCGACCTTTAGGATCGGAGGAACCCACCATAAAAATTTGAAGTCAATCGACTTGGTTAGCCCTATCAAATGGGTCGATTAAGCCATTTAGCCAAATTTAAACTTTAAAAATTCATAACTTTCAAAATCCTTTTCAAAAATTCACCAAATTGGTTTTGGAGCCTCTCTGATAACAGCGGAATTTAGGAAAAATAAAATTACAATTTTCCAAAAAAGTTGATTTTTTACATTATTTTAATATTTTTAATAATTAAAAAATAATAAAAATCACAAAAATAATAAAATTCACAAAAAATGTCATATTTTGAATTTTAATCACTTAGGAACAAACCCCATATTTTTCTTAAGTCTCTATGATGAGATATTAAATTTTAAAGCCCTAAAGTAATTTTAAAATTAAAAAAAATGTATTTTCTAGTACTTCCATTAAAATAATTCTAATAAATCAAAGAAAAATCAAAAAATTACAAAAATTGGTTCTCTGGTTTTCTTGATATTAGAGAGATTTTTTGAAAAATATAAAATTCATTTTTCAATCTTTATTTTATTTTTAAATTAATTAATACCCCAAGACTCAAAATAATTATAATAAAAATAATATAATTCAAAAAATCACCAAAATTGGTCCAAGTGGTCTTCTGGTCATTAGGAATGTCCCATAATTTTCTTAGGGATAGAAACTTTCCCTTGGTCATGTTGTTGAATTTTCCTTGAAAGTCCTTATTTTCCACAAAAAATAATTATATAAATAAATTAAATACAGAAAAATCACATTTTCTCCTCTAATGTCTTGATTGACATATGAGTGAAGCCACAAAAAAATTTCAAATTAATTTAAGCTCAATTTAGTGAGTTATGAAATTAGTAAGTTTAAAGGGCAAAATAGTAATTAAAATTTTAACCTATAATTAAAAAATTTTAGGTTCAATTAAAAGGGTGGGTAAAATATTTGATATTAAGTTTATTTTGGATATTTGAAACTTAGGTATTTAAAGGGTAGAAACCTACCAAATAATTTGAATGTAATTAAAATAAACCTTAATTAAATAATTAATTAAATTTGGAAGAATAATAAAAAAATTAGAATTATTAAGAAAGGGATATTATTAGGAAAAAATTTATTCTTTAATCTAAAAATCCCTAAATTAATCACCTCAATAATATTCAATTCCTAATTAAAATGATAATCCAAATTCAAAACCTAAAATGCTGAATCATTAAATTAAATTAAAATTAAAATATTTAAATTAAATCCTTTTAAAATTTCAATTAAATTAATACTTTAACAATTAAAATTAAATCATCCCTAAAGCATAAAAATAAAATAAAATATCAAATTAAAATTAAAATTATATATATATATATATATATAATAAAATTAAATTAAAATTAAAAATAAAACCAAATTAAAATTTAAATTCAATTAAAATTTAAATTAAATTAAATTAAATTAAATTAAATTAAATTAAATTAAAACATATTAAGTTAAATTAAATAAAATAAAATAAAAAATAATAATTAAAATCAAGTTAAAATAAAATTAAAATTAAATTAAATTAAATAAAATTAAATTAAAATTAAAACTAAATTAAATTAAATTAAATATAACATCACTTAAGACATAAAAAATTCAAAAATAAATCTAATACAACTTGAACACTATTCCAAACATAAAACCATTAATTGAAATTAAGTTAAATCATAAATCATTTGAACGTTAATTTGCCCTCAAAAGCTCATGATGTCATAACTCTTAAACAGAGTGCTAAGCGAAGTGTTATTTCACTCATAGTGATATTCAAATGTCCTAGTTCATCGAGCAAGATAACAAAACTTGAACTCCCTGGATAATCGATTCATTATATAATTAAATTCTCTCGGACTTAAAACAATCCTAAAAGTATTGAAAAGATGTTTAAGATTCGTCTTAAGCACTTCCTCGCATGATAGGATGTTTATAAGAACAACCGAACTTAATTGTTCTTCGATGAAGAAAATCGTCCTCAAACCAAAACACAAGAACCTAGATGTCATAGGAAATGACTAGCTATGTGATTAGGAACTCGGTAGAAAACCATAACCCTTCCATTAGCTTTACTCGAGGAACTTGCTTTAAATGCTTAAATATTCTAAATTGTGTTTAAGTGCACTCGGATGACGGGAAGACCCTCCAGTACGCTTTTATTTTATCGCAATTTACTTTATTATGCAAATGCACTTTACTTTTCTCGCATGATAAACAACTCGTTGCATGAAAACCCACACCTTTAGTGGTAGCCCCTAAAACCGAAACCAAAACTAAATTAAAAGTCATTACAAGATAAAATTCACCGCCACAATATTTCAAAATATAAAACAACTAAAAATTTAATCACAAATAAAACAACAAAACCACAACTACAACTAAATTAAAATGTCTTGTTGGATGATCGGGAATACCTCGGATGATGTAACCTACGCGTTGCTAACGGATTTCCCACTGGCCTAAATGAAAGTGTGGAACTCATTTAGTCGAGTTTAGCAAATTCATCCGGACTAAGTGAATCCGATAAAAATAACGATGCCGAAAGGATGGAACCGCGGGATCTTAACCGGTGTTGTTATAATCAACTTTAAGATTTGTTTTAATTAAAACATAAAAAACACTTGGATTTTAAGATTTCTAAAACCAAACTCATCTCTTTTCTTTTGATTACAATCTTCTAAAACTAAACCCTCTCGCAACAACAAGAAGCTCGGAGCATGGTGGGCAAGACGGCCATCGTCATCAAGAAAACCTAAGTCTACTTCAACAAAACTTTCTTAGAATTAAATAACCAAGCCATAGGATTTCGAGGTAGTTTGCCTAGTGCAACATAAATCCTCAACCTTTTATTAGGCATTTGCATCTGCAAATTAAGCTCCTAACCTGGTCTTAGGACTCCGAGGTAGTTGTTCGATACGACATAAACCCTCACATCTTCGAGGCTGCTTGTATGATCATGTCATACGAACATAAGTCCTAATTAATTAAAATTGGCAAGATCAAAACATTAAAAAAAGAAAACATTAAGACTTTCCTAAATTCAAGCCAAACAATAGGATAGTCGGGAAATTACCGAAGTTTGCTTCGAATCTTTAATTTCTCTTACCTTTCTTCCTTTGAATTCCCAAAACAAAATGTTCCAAACGTGATCCATTCCTTATTGAAATTTCAAAATTCAATCCCTTGAAAACTTAAACTTCGAGATTCTCGAGAGCGTAATTACCGATTATTATCGAGAGTTTTCTTAAGTGATTCCCGTCACTTAAGATGTAATTAACTATAGGGCTTGCCCTTATAGTGGAATTTTAAGAACCTGGTAATATAAACCCCGCTTAATTCATTTATATTAAGCAGTGGAATTTTTCAGCTTATAAAATTGGTTCGTAGACCAAACGGATGTCACAAATCTTCTAGTTTATTTAACCGAGCCCCATCATCAAGCAAAGGTGTCTACTCTCCGGATAGTATGTGCGGTGCTCGTTTATATAAACTATTCGGGATGTGAGATCGGTTTGATTTCATATCTTAAAATCTTCAAATTTAAAAATTATTTTTCAAAATCAAATACTACTTTTCAAATTATTTATTTAAATTAAATTAAAAATTCACCGACAATTTCTGTAGGCGACTCCTTTTCAAAATACAACACTCAACCTAAAAATATGCCGACAATTTCTGGCAACTCCGCTGGGGAAAATTCCTCTCTCCATTTTTAATCAGATAGTTCTGCTTTCAAAATCTAGTAGTGTATCCATGTCCCTAGTGGATCAAACTACCCTTCTTTCCGTTGGAATACTATGTTCATTTCTACCTCGAACAAGTACAACCAATATTCTCTCGGATTTAGGAGCCACCGTTTAGACACCCCTAAACAGAGAGGTTCTCGAGATCCTTTTACCTCATTTCCGAGATGGGTTGGGCCCCCAATATGTATTAGTTTAGGAGCGATCTTGCGGGTCGAGAAGTTTCTACAAAACTTTCTCTTCCTTTTCCAGTTCCTAATCAATTCCTTTTATCCTTCCTACAACTCTCCTTCTTTTAATAACTCTCTGTCTTAACGAATAAATTTTTTCGAAAAACAATTTTCTTTTAATATCACAAATACGCTAAGGTAAACGAAAATGTGTTCGGACTCTTTCTTTTTCGTCATAAGTTTTACGACAAGAAGAAGCACGATTCGGGGACTAACACTTGGAATCTGCCCTGCAGAAATGGAAGCCCCAAAACCGATCTTCTCCTTCGTCAACGGACCGGACTCCGGTCGTGTTCAAGGACGAATCGGCTCGATAATGGAATCATTCGATTCGTACAAGGATTCGGGGACACCGACATCAAAATCCCCGACGTCACTCTCTTTTCACTCACAAGCAAAGTACCGTAAACCGAGAAACCGTTGATCGAGTTTAACCTCAAGTCAACTCATGAATTCCCTCCTCTGCAAAAGATTCCAATTGAGAGGAGTACTGTTGTTCGCAGAAGGACTGTTGTTGCTACCTCCACTGGTCTAGTTGTCTCTGCACTTACCCCGGCTTTTGCCAGACTAAAGGGGAAGGAAATTCGAACTCGTGATGAACTCCGTTACCGTGGAGGGTACAGCATCTTCCCGCGAGACCTTCCGTTTTCGAGATCGGGTCCAACTCGAGAATTCCATCACCGACACGACTCGCAGAAGGAACAAGTGTGAAGGATTGCTAGAGAAGTCAAAGCTCCTGAAGTTGCTTTCTTAGAGGAAATCCCAGAACTGCCCGAATATACACCGCTGCCTGAATACATACCACTCTTGGGAGGAAGTAGGTTCCATCCCCTCTCCACCGCAGAGGATGAGGAAAATGTGCGCAAGATTGCTGCTGCATTGCCCCAGCCCACATATTACAACGATAGCCGCAAGAAAGGGCTAGAATTATGCCATTTGCTCGACTGCAAACCCTAATAGAAATGTTAGCAAAGAAAGAAAAATGCCCTGTGTCAGAGATTTTAAGAAGGATAGGGCGGGTGCCGCCCAAGTCCCGTCTCGGGCCACGAGTAGTAACCTCGCTATCGCCGCTAAAAGCCAAATAAGAGAATGAAAGCTAGTCCACCCGTCGTCATTTCGAGACTACAAATTAGGGAGGATACCACCTTCCAAAGATTTGACCGACAGACCATCCGGTCCCGTACTTTCTGCTGCTAGGAGGATGGTATGGTGTCCACTACCGGACAATTAAGATTAAAACAACAACCTGAGAAGGAAAGACTTGTCAGGAGACTTGAATCCGAAGAAAGCGCTACCGCAGTGAAGGGGACTAATGAGAAGGAAACCCGACAGCTATCATATGACAACTGCAAAGATGTACAGAAAAGACCATTAGAAGATGTTATGGAAAAGCTAAGAACCGATATTCGGCGATTAGCAAGAGAATGAGAAGAGAAATTCGGAGATGAAGTTGACTCGTCAGAGTTCATGGATGATGAATATGCAGAAATTAACATGGTTGAAACACGAGCTTCATCAGCTTTACAAGGTGCTCCCGCGTACTCGCATAAAGAGAGGAGCCGAAGTAATGAGGATGCAGCTTCAAGAGAAAGATGATACGATGGCCCAAATGGCTAAAAGGATGGAAGAGATGGCCGTAGCCTCTAGCCACTCTCCGTAGTCGTGTTCAACCCCAAAGAGAAACACCCCCGAAGTTATTCACATCGTAGACGGAGGAAAGGAGATTACATCCATCAATGGGGATGATCAATTAAAAAAGGACACAACACAAAACATAATTCCGAAAAAGGATATCAAGAGCATGGTGGAACAAAGAGTGCGAGAAGCCTCGGCACAGCTCAAAGAGCGGGACATCCATTCGGACGGGTAGACCTTACCCCGAAGAATTCGACGCCGTCCAATACCCAAAAGGCTTCGTACCACCTCTCGTTCAAGACCTTTGATGGAACCGGAACCCCCGACAAGCATGTTGCACATTTTCGTGCCAGCTTGTTGCAATGTCGGCGGAAGTGATGCTTTACTCTTCCGACAATTTGTCGCCAGCTCGTCGAGAATCACCTTTGATTGGTATGCGGAATTACCAAACGGTTCTGGTGAAGACATTTTCGAATTAGAGAACCTCTTCATCAAGCGATTTGCCGAGTCTCAGCACCACATCACTATACGTGATTTAGTGGTAGAGAAGCAGAAGCCGAACGAAACTTTGGTGGACTACATACTTCGATGGAGGAATCTAAGTATGAAGTGTGAGACACAGCTGCAAGAACAACATGCAGTCAGCATTTTACTTAAGAGCATTCATGGCCCGATAGCACTTCTCCTTAAGGGATTTACTATTAAGACTTTCGAGAAGTTGTTGAACAAGGCCGGAAGCTTGCAAGAGGAGGCGAAGCAATTAAGTTTCACCGACAAAACAAACAAACAGAAGCCCGTGAAAACTTTTGAAAAGAAGTCCGAGATCGTCGCAACTTGCCGATAAAGGCAAGCAAATCAATACAAATACCGCCGTAACGGTCACAACAAACTCAACAGAATTACCAACAACCTCGACCCAACTATCGACCATCTCAACAAGTATGAACAACCGCCTCGTCCACAACGTACGCTAAAGGAGCTTCGAGCAGGAATATCCGTTCAAGAATGAGGCAAAGGCCGAAAATGTTCCGCAGCTTGATGAAGACTCCGCATTTCTAACCGTCGAACCTAAGAGACTAGAAGAAGTCGACAAGAAAGGTGATCCCAACTTTTGCCCTTACCACCGGATGCTCGGACACAAGATAGAAGATTGTATTACCTTCAAAAGTCGGCTCAATGACAATCTTCGAAAAGGGAATATAACGATCCCGAAGGAGTACATGAAGGAACCCCGTAAAGGAGGTTCCGTCAATGTTATCTCGACGGATCTCATTGTTCCGATAGATCCCTATGCAACCGATGATGGATGGACTACCGCTCGGACAAAGTCTTCGAAGAAGATTTTGGATCACATCCAAACCGCTTCGGTGCGAGCCTCAATTCGAAGTTCGAAACCCGTCAAGTCGGCACTATCACTTGCGATGAAGAACCACCTCAACAAGAGACGATCGAAGAAAAGAAGAAAATTGATGAAGAAGAGAAGACCGAGGCTCTTAAGGCTGGACTAGGGGCCGCTTATCCTAGGATAGTTGTTTCCGATTCGGGGAGAAATCCCTCGAACCTCCGACTCGTATGATTATTCGCTCGTTCCGGCGGGATCTTATAATGATAAGGGTTATGGCGTTGGCTACGTTTTGACTGTTTCTAACGATTACGTAACTAGCGACAACCAACCTAATCCGGACATCGATTCCGATACAAGTGACAATTCTCAAATCATACATAATCTCGACGATCACAATGACGAAGAAGACATCCACCAGGGAGGCTACGAGAGTTCAACAAGCAATGAATCTATTTGCGAGTTTCGAGGAGCTCCAGTCACAATAGAGCTAGAGCCTTCGCATTCGAAGCTAATCCGTAAGAACCCGTCATTCCGATTCAGAGGAAACACCAAAGAAACTCAATACTAGATTCAGGAGAAATTATAGAAGTCAACTTAAGAAGTGGAAGAGTTCTACCTCCGAGAATGGGTCCAAAGGACAAAGGAAAGCAGGTGGTTGTTCAGGAATAACCAACCCCCACAGAAGAATTACCCATTCGGGAAGAAATCGAGACACATGGAAATAAAGTGGACTACAACGTGCTAGCCCATCTTAAGAAACTACCGGCCAAGCTAAGCATCTATGACGCTCTCATCTTATCAAAGGAAATGAGAGAAGCTCTGATCAAGGCCTTACTTGATCCAGAAATTTGCTTAGCTCAAATGACCGGAGATTCCTTAGATGAGGTTTGCTCGTTAAAGGAACAACGAGGTGTTACCTTCACGGAAAATGACCTACTACTTGGGACGGCAGACCACAACCGACCGTTGTACATTTCAGTTACAATCGGGAAGTTTACGCTCTCCAGAGTATTGGTGGATCCAGGAGCATCAATCAATATAATGAATCTTCGAACTCTAGCATATTTGGAAATTGATGCTCGCGAGCTCGAAGCGTACAAAATGCTATTAAGAGGATTCAACCGTAAAGGAGAAAGAGCCCCTGATCAATAACACTCGCTAATGAAGACCGGTGACTTGGCAAAGACAACCGCAAAATTTCACATAATCGATTCGTAAACGTCATTCAACGCTCTACCTGGGCCGACCATGGATACATGAAAACAGGATGGTACCATCATCTCTACATCGTTGCATCAAATACTACGATGGAGGGGAACAGTGCATCAAAGGTGACTTACAACCATTCTCCGTACATGAAATTGGAATCCATGAAGATGCAGCTTTATTATGCACCTCCGAAGAAAACAATCATCTCCGGAGATACTATAATGAATGAAGCAAAGGAAGTTCGGGACGACGAAGAACCCGAAGTTCTAGTCCAACAGCCACTCACCACTCCCTTACGGCGAGATGGTGAAGGTTTCTCCACAACTCGCATCCGAGGTCGAGGCCGGGGACGAGGTCGTGGCAGAGACGTTAATACAAGCTTGGACGAGGAAACCAGCCATCAATGTTGATTGGGAAGACAGCTCCGAAGAAGAAAAGAGATCAAACAAGAAGCAACGACAATAAGTCGGAAGAAGCCGCAATTCAGATCCCTCTCGAAGATGAAAAGAACGAAGAATATAAATCGATGTACGAGAAGATTAACCACTATGTACATACTATGACCCTGACCCCAATCCATTCTAATAAGATCGAGAGTATGGTGGTCAAAGAGGTATGTAGCGGCAGTGCAAAGCCCATCAAATTCTACCGTGGTGCTCCTTCCTCCAAAACTGAAAACAATGTACAATTTGAAGATGTCACTTAATCAGAATTAATGGAATTACCTTTTGCGTGGTACTCTCCATGTGTTCAAAATTTAATTCAGCGTGGTTTTTTACCTCGACAATGGACAAAAGATCAATCACAACATTTTGAAAAATTATGGAATAACTCCTGTCGTCCACCCAATTTAAAACATGGTCTCGGATTCGACACAAGAGGATCGCCGACGATACCGAATTTTGCTTGGTTTTCACTTGCGAGTCTAATGAAAACCGCATGGAAACTACGTAAGAATTTGAAGATTTACAAATTGGAAACGCTCCACCAGAGTTCAAAGAAGAGATCAAATCTACAATAGATGAGTTAACGGAAGTTAACTTAGGTACTAGCGAAGAGTCTAGACCTACCTTTGTTAGCTCCTTACTCAATAAAGAAGAATCCGAAGAAATAATCAAGTTATTAATAGAATTTAAAGACTGTTTTGCTTGGAACTACAATGAGATGCCAGGATTAGCTCTAGAGGTCGCTGACCATAAGCTAGGAGTGGATCCTACTTCGTCCCGACCGTACAAGGTCCTGTAAGAATGCGTCTAGAAATCGCAACAAGTCATACTCGAAGTTAAAAAGCTAATAGACGCTAAATTTGTCCGTGAAGAACAATACCCAACTTGGCTAGCCAATGTGGTACCAGTCAGGAAGAAGAATGGTCAAATCATAATTTGTGTGGATTTCGTAGATTTAAACAAGGCATGTCCAAAAGATAAATTCCCTCTACCGATCCTGCAATTAATGATCGACATTGCTTCAACACATGAAATATTCTCATTCATGGATGGATCTTCAAGATACAACTAGATAAAAATGGCTCCGTAAGATGAAAAACTTACGACATTTAGAACGCCGATCGGAGTATATTGCTACACGATGATGCCATTCGTGCCGAAGAACGCAGAGCAACCTACCGTAGAGCAATGACAAGAATTTTTTATGATCTCATCCACAATCAAGTCGAATGCTACGTGGACGATGTGGTCATCAAAAGCAAAGTAAAGGAAAACCACTCGTATGACTCGAGAATTGTTTTCGAACGATTAAGACAATTTAACCTTAAGATGAATCTCTTAAAATGCGCCTTCGACGTCACCTCCGGAAATTCTTAGATTCGTTGTCCGACATCGTGGAATTGAAATCGACCCGGAAAAGATTAAAGCTATCTTAGAAATGCCGCCTCCCAAAACCTTAAAACAACTACGATCTTTTCAAGGGAAGCCGGCATATCTTCGACGCTTTATCTCAAACTTGTCGTAGGTGTCAGCCTTTCTCGGCATTAGTTAAAAAGGACGCCAAATTTATTTCGGGAAGAGAAATGCCGTAAGGCCTTCGAGGACATTAAGCAATATTTAATGACACCTCCGTCTTAGAGGCCCTGCCTCAGTAGATCGTTGATACTTTATACCGCGGCTTTAGACGACTCACTCGGAGCCTCGTTAGCCTATGTCAATGATGAGGGTAAAGAAAATGCTCTTTACTACCTAAGCCATCGTTTACTTCCGACGGAAGTAAGGTATCCCACAATTGAAAAACACTTTTTGGCCCCCGATCTTCGCCGCTCAAAAGCTCGTGCACTACATGCTTTCTCATAAGGTCAACTTGATCTCGAAATTTAATCCATTGCAATACTTCGATGACCCGTCCAACGCTTTCGCGTACTCGCTGGTGGTCAATGATATTATTGCAGCTCGATATAACTTTCGTGCTCTTCGTGTCGTAAAGGGACAAGTCCTAGCGTACTTCCTCGCAAGACACCCTTTGCCGGCGAATCCCCTCTCAATGACGACTTGTCGATGAACAAATAATGAGTTTAGAAGACCCCGATGATCGACGTTGGGAATTATATTTCGACGGAGCATCTTCAAGACACAAAGACGAAGAATCGCAAGTGATAGTGCCTCGCATGGCAGTGAATCGGACTAATCTTTATAACACCGGAGCGGGGATGTTAAGATACTCCTACCACTTACCGTAGCCATGTACAAACAACGAAGTAGAATATGAAGCCCTCATAACAGGACCGGAATTAACTATTCAAATGGGGATAACAAACATCAACATCTACGGGGATTCGCAGCTTAATCATTCAACGTATCGTCGTGACAAGATAGTAATTTTAAAGCCAAGACTCGAGCAATACTTCCAAGATGCCATACAAGCTTGTTCGAACAGCATTCCGAATGTGACGATCTACAAAATTCCCGTAAAATAAAACGCTTAAGCAGATGCGTTAGCTCCGCCTCGCAAAAGAATTTGCCCGTTTGCAAGATGAATCGCAGAAGTGTCGGCTCACTGACGTCGGTCCTATCACAACTCGACATAGACACAATACACAAATAAGAAAAATAAAAGGAATCAACAGAAGAAAGTGACGTAAAAACGCGTAAGATCGGCGACAACCCATTAATGTACTACTTGCAAACAGAAAACTACCAGACGATATGTCTTTTGCCCATCAGATCAAGAAAAGAACTCTGTCCTACGCATTAATGAACAACATGTTATATAGAAGGTCTTTCGATCAAATGTGGCTAAGATGCCTAAGCGGGTCCGAGGCCCGTGAAATTGTTAAAGAGGTGCATTCAGACTCCGTGGCGCTCACCAGCCGGGTCCGAAGATGAAAATGAAAATTAAAAGACTAGAGTACTACCGGCCCTCGATGATGACCGACCGCATGAAAATCTCCAAGAGCCGTCACCAATGCCAAGTGCACGGAGTGGTTCTACACCAACCTCCAAATGTGCTACATCCGACAATCGCGTCGCGGCCATTCGAATGTCGGGGCACGATATAGTGGGTCCAATAGAACCACCATCTTTAAAAGGACATCGCTTCATTCTTGCGGCTACGCATTACTTTTCCAAGTGGGCGAGGCAGCTCCACTCGTGAGAAGTGAAAGCACACCACATGCTACAGTATTTCAAGAACCAAGTTGTCTACCGTTTTGGAGTGCCGCACATGATCATCTCAGATAATGGGTCAACATTCAAAAGCACGCAAATCAACAATTTTGTCAGGAGACACGGAGTCGACTGGCGATATTCAACAATTTACTATCCAAGAGCAAACGACCTGGCTGAGGCTTTTAATAAAACTCTCGTTCAAATTTTAAAGAAAACTTTGGACGATAATAAGAGAAATTGGCACGAGAAGTTATTAGAAGCCTTATGGGCCTACCGACAACCTTCGTAACTCCTACTCAAGCTACACCTTACACTCCGGTGTATGGGTCCGAGGCAGATGTTACCCTTAGAGGTCCAGACCTTCCTTCACTCGAATTGCAGCTGCATACAAAATCACGACAGAAGAGAATGCCAAATTACGACTAGAGGAATTGGAAAGCCTGGAAGGGAAAAGACTTGCAACACAACATAATTTAGAACTATACCAAGCTAAGATGGTTCAAGCCCATGACAAAACTGGTTCGCCCAAGAACTTTTAAAGTTTGTGACTTAGTTCTCGTTCTCAAAAGACCTATTCTTGCACACCGCAAGATAGGAGGAAAATTTGAACCCACTCGGGAAGGACCGTTTGTGGTCGAGGCAGCCTACTCAGGAGGCTCCTACCAGCCTTGTGAATTGCCAAGGAGAAAGACATATGCTTCCGATCAACGGACGATACTTGAAGAAGTATTACGTCTACCCGATGTTTCGAAGGAATGAATTCTTCATCCCTAGAAGCACGGGCGAAATAATTACTTATGACTGGGTCCGAACCCAAAAATAATAAAAAATGTGTTAAAATAAATAAAATCATGATAATAAAGTTTTCCTTGTTCTCTCTTCCAAATCAAAATCTTTTTTTCGATCTTTTCCCACTTCATTCCTGTTGAATTTAAAAATATAAAAGGAATAATGAACAAAAAAAAGAAGAAAAGCTCTATCTTTAATAAACATTTTCTTAATGTTCTTGTTCTTAAGATGCATCCCCGATCCTTTTCCTTGTCTTTTCGCAGGGAAATGTCGAATCGGCGGTTGGTCCCGAGCTTTAGAAATGGCGTAAGCCTCGCACTCGACGAAAAGAGGGTAAAAGATGGAGCGATAATAGAGATCGACTCGTACTTCGCACCGCGCAGCTCGCAATACGAGGAAAGTGACCGGGTCCCGCTGACCGAGAGGAATTGCCCAGTCGTACGAGCAATGAAAGTGGGTGGCCCAAGCCACCAACCCAACGAACAAGAAAAGGAAAACAAACACCGAGGAGGACAAGAGAATCAAGTCCGTAGTCGCTACAAGCAGAGGGCAGTCTTGCCGCCGCGCCCACGTAAATTTAGAAGTACGAAGAGCTACTCTCACAAAGAACTCGACGAAGAAATAAAAATCGCCGTATCCGCAAGATGTTAACCAAACTAGCAATGGACCAGCGCGACGAGGCAAGCCAGCTACTACCAAAGTGCTTATACTTCAAGGATACCGGTTCACCAGAACCCGAAGAAGGGAGGCCACCTCCGAGGATAACCGAAGAGACCAGGGAAATCTCAAGAAGATTAGAAGAAGGGAGGCTACCACGCCACCGGATAAAGCCACCGCAATGCATAACCTTGTTGCGTAGGCAACCCCGGAGGATGTCCCGACGGAGACCATCCCCGAGGAGCCGAGGTATGCAGGAGAACGCGAAGGTATTGAGCCATATATCCCACAAGACGTCACTGTGCCTCGCCATTTGCAGTATTATTCCGTAATACGAGCTAGAAAGAATGCAGAATGTCGAGAAGCAAACTTTTGAATACTTCGAGAGAATTAGAGGCAGGAGGATCAATATACTAGAAGGCCTCGAGCTACATACAAACGTGTTCTCAGAATACGAACAACAACAAATCGTGGACTGCATCTGAGATTTGAAAAGAATGGGTCGAGCAGGCCGCCTAAGAGAAAACACCTACTCGGAACCCCGGAGATGGATGCCGTGGAAAGGGAGAATTACAATACAATGTGGATGCTCGCTACAACTTCGCGTAAGACAGAAGGGAAACCCACCGGGATACTCCGTCATGGTAAGGTAGATCCAATGCCATTGGTCATCAAAAGGATGGTAAAGAGAATGATAACATGGAGGGTACCGCCAGCAGATTGCATACCCAACAGCTTGCATCATTAACATTTACAAGCGTGGTGACTACATACCCCCGCACATCGATCACCACGACTTTGTCGACCTTTCGCACAGCTTTCTTTTCGAACGAGTGTGATATCATGTTCGGATCGACCTCCGGATAGCAGCCCGTGTGAGTTCCGAGGGCCGAGAAAGATATCATTACCGGTAGGTTCCGTCATGATACTAAAGGGCAACGGAGCAGATGTCGCTAAACATTGCATACCGTGAGTACCAATGAAGTGGATCTCGCCACTTTCGAAGGATGGATGACAAGAAAACACCTTATCACTTCCAAACCGTACCCGTAGCTAGAGAGCCTCCGCCTTACGAGTCGTGAGTTACATAGAAAATATCACACCTCCAACGTGCATCCATACGGCATCCTTGCCAAGGATGGCTTGGAAGGTGATGTTATCGACCATGTACCTCACTATTCGTACATGGATTTTCGATGTATGCCTTTTTGGATGGATCGACAAAGATCATACATAGTCCGTTTGGAGTCTACATGGATTGTATGAAATGTATTCCAGATCAAGTTGTATGATGTATCTTCCGCATGATTGGAATGAAAGTGACCATGTCACATTTTTGGCCTGCACCTCTTTTATGCAAGTTGACTGGGAAACGTCTTTAAAGTTAAATGAACTTCGAACAAAGAACAGAAAAGAAACAAATAGAATAAAAGAAAACTTTCCCTAAAAATCTAAATAAAAAAAATGATGAACTCCAAATTCGCACGAACATTAAATGAATGATAAAGCAAATTTTAAATCAAAATGAACACAAATTTTAAATCAAATCTCAATCAAATTCAAATTCAACTTTCCAAATCTCAAATCAAATCTCAATCAAATTCAAACTCAACCTTCCAAATCTGAAATCCAATCCGTTCTACTCTCTCCCTGTCCGGGATGGAAGCGGTCGATTCCATTTACACGGAGCAACGAGATTTTCGATTCGGATCTAGTGGCGAGGAATTGTATCCAATCCAAACCAGCAACTTTCGATCAACTCTTTTGAATGGGATATGTAGCATCTACATATTCCCTCCTAATCTGTTTCTTTCCACAAAATCTTTTACAACTTCCATGAAATTCTCGAAACACCAAAATTCCACACTTTTCAAATCAACACTACAAATCTTTGCAAAATCAATTACCATCAAAATCAAATTCTTGGGGTTGAGGATTTTACATCCGAGACTGCATTGTTTTAGGTTCTTTCCCTATAGCAATGAAATACATCAAAATCAAATTCTTGGGGTTAAGGATTTTACATCTAAGACTGCATTGCTTTAGGTTCTTTCCCTATCGCAATGAAATACATCAAAATCAAATTCTTGGGGTTGAGGATTTTACATCCGAGACTGCATTGCTTTAGGTTCTTTCCCTATAGCAATGAAATACATGAAAATCAAATTCTTGGGGTTGAGGATTTTACATCCGAGACTGCATTGCTTTAGGTTCTTTCCCTATAGCAATGAAATACATCAAAATCAAATTCTTAGGGTTGAGGATTTTACATCCGAGACTGCATTGTTTTAGGTTATTTCCCTATAGCAATGAAATACATCAAAATCAAATTCTTGGGGTTGAGGATTTTACATCCGAGACTGCATTGTTTTAGGTTCTTTCCCTATCGCAATGAAATACATCAAAATCAAACTTTTGGGGTTGAGGATTTTACATCCGAGACTGCATTGCTTTAGGATTCTTTCCCTATCACAATGAAATACATCAAAATCAAACTCTTGAAGTTAAGGATTTTACATCCAATACCGCATTGCTCTGAGATCTCTCCTCATTGTAATGATTCAATCCAATCAATTCAATTTTCTTTTGAGGTTGAAGATGTTACATCTAAAACCACAAAATTCCAGTTTTCATTTCAAGTTCGAATCACTTCAAATTAATTTTAACAAAACTTCAATCAAAATCCAAAACTCACACATCAAAACTTAAACTAAAACAAAATGAGATCTAAATCAAAATTCCCCCAGATCATGTGATTTGGGATTCACCTCCTTTCCCTTTCCCTGCCGAGAGTTCAGGAATCTCCGGCCTCGTGGATATACTCGACACTCCCCAACGGAAATTCTTTAATTTTGTCCTAAGTTTGTCACTTGGACATCTGTGTTGGTTTAGTTGATCTTTTCGGTCAACGCCAATACGCGCGGTGTGCTCTGTCAGCTCACCACACCTATTAGGGGTCCATTTGTTGACCTCATTTCTGATGAGGTCTTCTCCTCTTCTTTTTTAGTACTTAAGATCTAGCCTTAGGCTTTTCCTTTGACTGTCTTAGAGGATTAGAATTGGGACCCACCACCTAGAATTTCAAACCACTTCTTAACTCCCTGCAAACTCCACAAACTAGACTGTAGACGCCTAATCACCTAGAGGGTTGAAATCAAATGTGAAAGTTTAAGGGATGGGTTCCTATAGGACTCTTTGGCCTTAGGACTGCCCTGGGTGGCCTGGTCTGGTGAGGCCTGACTTACACACACCTTACACTTGCACACTACACTTTCACACACCTCCTAAAACCACACCCATACCCAACTTGACCTCCTGACTCATGAAGGTGATTCACATGGATGGTCCTTAACCCCTAAGCCCTTGGCTAAGAGGGTTAGGAACAGCATAGTGAATGCCTCAGATGAGTCCCTTCATCGCTCATGTGGGCTTGATATGGCTTCATGGCTCAACCAAAATGATTTCATTCCACTCACATTTATCCAATCTTTAATTTTCCAAAATTTTCAATTTTTGACCCCCGGGACCCCGGACCCGCCAAACCTACCCAAAACCCTTGAAATTACTCAAATTTTCCAAAAATCTCCAAATCACCCAAAATTCCTTAAAATCAATCCCAAACATTCCCACATCACTCAAATTGATCATCCATAGCCAAAAATACCAAAAATTCCAAAAATACCTCCCAATACCCTCCAAATACCCAAAATACCCCTCTTGACCAAAAAATCCAAAAATTCAGAAAATTCCCAAAAAATTCCCAAAAATCCCAAATATTCCCAATTTCATTTTGTTCAACTACGCCATGGGCCAATTTTGTCAACTTACCCCACTTTTGTCAAAATCCCCAATTTTAACCATTTTAACCCAAAGTGAACCCAATGTCAAACCAGACCTACCCAATTGACCCAAATTCTGGTCCAATTCAATTCTAAACATCAATTCAACATTCCCAACACCAATCTAGACCAAATCCAAGTCCAATTTGATTGACATTTGAATCCAATTTCACTTTTGGCATTAAAGTCCAATTTGGACCCATGACCCAAACCTAGCCCAAACCAAACCAATTTAACTCCAATTAACCCCAAATCTTTTCTAAACCTTCCCTAACATCCCCACAAACAAAACACTAACATTATTTGCCCAAAATTTGGATCCAAACCCCACTCAAATTCAACCTAAAACCAAAAGGCCCAATTTTGACCTAAATCCAACCCTAACCCAAATGAGCCCAAATCCCAAAATCAAAATCCAACCAAAGTTGAAACCTCTTTCAAACACTCCCATAAATATTTTCCAACATCAATTTTACATCAATTTCAACCCTAGCCCAACATTGGCCCAAGTTAGCCCAAATTGACCTACATAGGCCCATTTATCAAATCAACCCAAATTTAAACCCAATTCAAACCCAAATCACTCCAAACTTGTTTCAAATCAATCATGACACATCCTTAAGCCAAACCCAACAATTATTTGGCCCAAGCCTTTACCAAACTTTCATCCTAAAATCCAAAATCCCACTTCCCTAAACCATTTTAAAAGCTCATCTTCATTAAATTTTAAAAGCCCAAACTCATCCTAAAGCCCACATTACAATCTCATCCCATCACCACTCCATTAATATCATCCCTTAAGTCCTAAATCAATCATCAAATGGTTCCAAATCAAGCCATATGCCAAATCACCCCTAAATTCCAAAAATCCCTAAAATCCATTTCCATGTAAATAAGTCAAGCCATCCCTAAGCAAAATGGAGTCCTTGAAGCCATGCACAAGTCACATGAAGCCATGGGATCCACTTTACACATCATCATACTATTAATTGTAAAAGGAGGAGCCTCTTTTAATGCTTCACCTTAATCCATGATTAATCAAAATATTCATGGATGGTGACTTCTCTACCCTTTCCTAGCCGATTCATCCGATCCTCCCTCGCCCCAAATCAGCCATGGGGAGGTGAACCAAGCCCATTTCCATGGGTTGACCAAACCAAGTGCAAAAGAAACCACCTCCCCATGCCATTTTGATCCAACCACTTTACACATGTAAGGCTTCAATTGAATTCACCAACTTCAACCCCTGACCACCCTGACCTTGAGGGTGACCCTTGCATGCCGGCCAGCCACCTAGGCCACCGAAAAACGCCATGGCCGAGACATGGGGAGGAGCCAAACTTTGGAATTCCACCTTGCTGAGTTGCCCCATGCCCAATGGCCACCATGGCTATTCTTCCCTTGACCTAAGCAGACTCGATCCCAAGTCCTAACTCCCCCGCGAGGCCCTCCAGGCTCTCCTAGTTAAACCCCACCTCTCTCGGCCATGGAAGTGGTGCTGAATCAACCTTAAGGAAACTCTGCCAAAATCACTCCAGACTCTTCCCACACCTAGAGCACTTGATCCCCACTGTCCTCCTGCCCTAATCCCCACTAATTGAGCTCAATTTTGGAGCTCAATTCTCGTGCCGAACGAGACATTCCCAAATCCTTCACCAAAGTCAAATTAAACTCACCTACACCCGCACAAGGTCAAGAGGAGAAGTTCCCCGGTGAAAGCCCCCTCTCCAGGCCACCCATCTGTTCCAGACTCCAAAGGTTAAAATCGGGCTTGGTCAAAATCATATTTGGACAATTCACCAGGCCAGAAGGCTTCATCTGGAGCTTGCTTGGACCCAATCGAAGGTGACACAAGCCTCAGATCGAAGCCACACTTCTCTGAGCAAAGGTATGGTCTCACTCTTCTTTCCGAGCTTCTGAACATTCTCTATTTTTATTGAATCAATTTCATGCTACATAAACCGTATGGATGTGTTCGTCTCTTCGAGATGAATCCATAGAGCACAAGAACACGAAAATCCATTGAGAAATGAGTGAGTTCTTAGGGTTTTAGTGTGGACGGTTCTCGGGCTAGGAGGCTTAGGGACGATGAACGGATGCCGCTCATTCAATACACGCACGGATGGACGGCTCAGATCAGGTCGGATCAGCGGATGATACGAGGAAGGCGGGACCCGGGCTGCTGACTCAAGTGGCGACGTCGAATGGGAGCGCGCCACGTGGTCGTTCGGAGATGCCGAGGATGACAGGACGCCACGCTAGATAAGTAGGAAAATAGGCATTTTCTTATTTATTTAATTCCCTAAACTTCAAAAATACATAACTTTGTGTAGAAAAATACAAAAAATAAAATAAAAATACCCTCTTGCTCGAATGAACGAGAGGAGAATAATGTGGAAAAGAAATCATTTAATTTCATTAAGTATTTGATTTTTAATAATTTATTTACTCTCTGCACTATTTCAATTCTCCATGCATGTATACAATTCACCATGGCATGAGACCATAGTGGCTTTGAAGCCTCTGAATTTGGGAACATTCCCCGAATTTTCCAAAGTCGAGGCCACCCCTATGAAGAGTTATTGATTTTTCAATTCTAGGTCACTATTCTGAATATTTTAATTCCAATAATTAGCATGTTGTGAAATAAATTCTAGTAAAATTTGAGGATGTTTCTTATGACCAGAGGACTCTAGGAAAAATAGGTTTTGAATTAATAAACTTGGAATAACCCTATTTGGCTCAAAAACCCAAAATAGGTCCTTAATTAATTAGAGCTAATCATGCATCAAATTGACTTGAAATTATTTTTCCACTGACCTTTAGGATCAGAGGAACCCACCATAAAAATTTGAATTCAATTGGACGTGGTTAGCCCTATCAAATGGGTTGATTAAACCATTTAGCTAAATTTAAACTTTAAAAATTCATAACTTTCAAAATCCTTTTCAAAAATTCACTAAATTGGTTTTGGAGCCTCTCTGATATCAGGGGAATTTAAGAAAAATAAAATTACAATTTTCCAAAAAAGTTGATTTTTTACATTATTTTAATATTTTTAATAATTAAAAAATAATAAAAATCACAAAAATAATAAAATTCACAAAAATGTCACATTTTGAATTTTAATCACTTAGGAACAAACCCCATATTTTTCTTAAGTCTCTATGATGAGATATTAAATTTTAAAGCCCTAAAGTAATTTTAAAATTAAAAAAAAGTATTTTCTAGTACTTCCATTAAAATAATTCTAATAAATCAAAGAAAACTCAGAAAATTACAAAAATTGGTTCTCTGGTTTCCTTGATATCAGAGAGATTTTTGAAAAATATAAAATTCATTTTTCAATCTTTATTTTATTTTTAAATTAATTAATACTCCATAACTCAAAATAATTATAATATAATTAATATAATTCAAAAAATCACCAAAATTGGTCTAAGTAGTCCTCTAGTCATTAGGAATGTCCCATAATTTTCTTAAGGACAGGAACTTTCCCTTGGTCATGTTGTTGAATTTTCCTTGAAAGTCCTTATTTTCCACCAAGAATAATTATATAAATAAATTAAATACAGAAAAATCACATTTTCTCATCTAATGTCTTGATTGACATATGAGTGAAGCCACATAAAAATTTTAAATTCATTTAAGATCAATTTAGTGAGTTATGAAATTAGTAAGTTTAAAGGGCAAAATAGTAATTAAAATTTTAACATATAATTAAAAATTTTTAGGTTTAATTAAAAGGGTGGGTAAAATATTTGATATCAAGTAGATTTTGGATGTTTGAAACTTAGGTATTTAAAGGGTAGAAACCTACCAAATAATTTGAATGTAATTAAAATAAACCTTAATTAAATAATTAATTAAATTTGGAAGAATAATAAAAAAATTAGAATTATTAAAATAGGGATATTATTAGGAAGAAATTTATTCTTTAATCTAAGAATCCCTAAATTAATCACCTCAATAATATTCAATTCCTAGTTAAAATGATAATCCAAATTCAAAACCTAAAATGCTTAATCATTAAATTAAATTAAAATTAAAATATTTAAATTAAATCCTTTTAAAATTTCAATTAAATTAATACTTTAACAATTAAAATTAAATCATCCCTAAAGCATAAGAAAAAATAAAATATCAAATTAAAATTAAAAAATATATATATAATAAAATTAAATTAAAATTAAAAATAAAACCAAATTAAAATTTAAATTAAATTTAAATTAAATTAAATTAAATTAAATTACATTAAATTAAATTAAATTAAAACATATTAAGTTAAATTAAATTAAATTAAATAAAAAATAATAATAAAATCAAGTTAAAATAAAATTAAAATTAAATTAAAATTAAAACTAAATTAAATTAAATTAAATTAAATTAAATATAACATCACTTAAGACATAAAAAATTCAAAAATAAATCTAAAACAACTTGAACAATATTCCAAACTTAAAACCATTAATTGAAATTAAGTTAAATCACAAATCATTTGAACGTTAATTTGCCCTCAAAAGCTCATGATGTCATAACTCTTAAACGGAGTGCTAAGTGAAGTGTTATTTCACTCATAGGATATTCAAATGTCCTAGTTCACTGGGCAAGATAACAAAACTTGAACTCCTGGATAATTGATTCATTATATAATTAAATTCTCTTGGACTTAAAACAATCCTAAAAGTATTGAAAAGATGTTTAAGATTCGTCTTAAGCACTTCCTCAGTACGATAGGATGTTTATAAGAACAACTGAACTTAATTGTTCTTTGATGAAGAAAATCGTCCTCAAACTAAAACACAAGAACCTAGACGTCATAGGAAATGACTAGCTATAGGATTAGAAACTTGGTAGAAAACCATAACCCTTCCCTTAGCTTTACTGAGGAACTTGCTTTAAATGCTTAAATATTCTAAATTGTGTTTAAGTGCAGCACAGGATGACGGGAAGACCCTCCAGGTACGCTTTTATTTTATTGCAATTTACTTTCTTGCAATTTACTTTATTGCAAATGCACTTTACTTTTATTGCATGATAAACAACTGTTGCATGAAAACCCGCACCTTTAGTGTAGCCCCTAAAACTGAAACCAAAACTAAATTAAAAATCATTACAAGATAAAATTCACCGCCACAATATTTCAAAATATAAAACAACTCAAAATTTAATCACAAATAAAACAACAAAACCACAACTACAACTAAATTAAAACGTCTTGTTGGATGATCGGGATACCTCGGATGATGTAACCTACGTGTTGCTAACGGGATTTCCCACGGTCCAAATGAAAGTGTGGAACTCATTTGGTTGAGTTTAGCAAATACATCTGGACTAAGTGAATCCGATAAAAATAACGATGCAGGAAGGATGGAACCGTGGAATCTTAACCGGTGTTGTTATAATCAACTTTAAGATTTGTTTTAATTAAAACATAAAAAACACTTGGATTTTAAGATTTCTAAAACCAAACTCCTCTCTTTTCTTTTGATTACAATCTTTTAAAACTAAACCCTCTGCAACACAAGAAGCTCGGAGCATGGTGGGCAGCACGGCCATCGTCATCAGCAAAACCTAAGTCTACTTCAGCAAAACTTTCTTAGAATTAAATAACCAAGCCATAGGATTTCAAGGTAGTTTGCCTAGTGCAACATAAATCCTCAACCTTTTGTTAGGCATTTGCATTGCAAATTAAGCCCTAACCGGTCTTAGGACTCCGAGGTAGTTGTTCGATACGACATAAACCCTCACATCTTCGAGGCTACTTGTATGATCATGTCATACGAACATAAGTCCTAATTAATTAAAATTGGCAAGATCAAAACATTAAGACTTTCCTAAATTCAAGTCAAACAATAGGATAGTCGGGAAATTACCGAAGTTCGCTTCGAATCTGTAATTTCTCCTACCTTTCTTCCTTTGAATTCCCAAAACAAAATGTTCCAAACTTGATCCATTCCTTATTTAAATTCCAAAATTCAATCCCTTGAAAACTTAAACTTTGAGATTCTTGAGAGCGGAACTATCGATTATTATCGAGAGTTTTCTTAAGTGATTCCCGTCACTTAAAATGTAATTAACTATAGGGGCTTGCCCTTATAGGGAATTTTAAGAACCCAGGTAATATAAACCCTGCTTAATTCATTTATATTAAGAAGGGGAATTTGTCGGCTTATAAAATTTGTTCGTAGACCAAACGGATGTCACAGATCTTCTAGTTTATTTAACCGAGCCCCATCATCAAGCAGTGTGTCTACTCTCCGGGATAGATATACAGTCTGTGGTGCGGTGCTCGTTTATATAAACTATTTGGGATGTGAGATCTGTTTGATTTCATATCTTAAAATCTTCAAATTTAAAAATTATTTTTCAAAATCAAATACTACTTTCAAATTATTTATTTAAATTAAATTAAAAATTCGCCGACAATTTCTGTAGGCGACTCCTTTTCAAAAATACAACACTCAACATAAAAATATGCCGACAAGTCTCTATAACCTCAAGGAGTTCAAAGAAATAAATTTTATATCTTTCTGATTTTTCTTTGATTTATTAGAATTAATTTGGTGAAAAGGTTGGAAAATTCATTTTTTAAAATTAAAAATTGTTTTAAGGCTTTAAAATTTAATAACTTAACCTAGAGACTTGAGAAAAATATTTGGTTTGTACCTAAGTGATTAGGAGGTGAAATATAACATTTTCGTGATTTTTATTATTTTTGTGATTTTTATAATTTTTTAAATATTAAAATATTCAAAAATGCGTTAAAAATGAAAATTTTAAAAAAATTCTAAATTAAATTTTCTTAGACTCCTCTGATACCAGAGAAGTCCCAAAACCAATTTGGTGAATTTTTTAGGTGTATTTTTGGAGTTATGAATTTTTAAATTTTAATTTTGATCATGTGACTTAATTAATCCATTTAGTGAGGCTAATCACTTCGAATTGATCTCAAATTTTTATGTAGGGTTCTCTATATCCTGAATGATAGTGGAGAATTGATTTCAAGTAATTTTGATATGTGGTTAACCCTAATTAATAAAAATTCAGTTTTGAGTATTTAGGTTAATTAAGGTTATTCTTAATGAATTAAGCCTAACCATAATTTTCCTAGGGTCCTCTGGTCCTAAGATATTTCCCCTAATTTTTCTAGGATTTATTGATCAACATGCTAATTATTGGAATTAAAATGCTAAAACAGACACTTAAACTTAAAAAATCAATAACTTGCCATAGAGATGGCCTCTGACCTTGGAAAATTCAGAGAATGTTCCCAAGTTCAGAGGCTACAAAAGCGCTATGGTCTCATTCCATGGTGAATTGTCTATGCAAATGGAAAATTGAAATACTAAAATCAGTAATTAATTAATTAAAAATAAAATACTTGACAAAATAACTCAATCTTTTTTCCACATTATTCTTCTCTATTCACTGAGCAAGAAGATATTTTTATTTTATTTTTGTGATTTTTCTACACAAAGATATGAATTTTTGAAGTTTTTGGTATTTAAATAAATAGAAAATATCCTAATTTCCTACTTAAACCAGTCAGCGTCGTGTCAACCTCGGCAGCTCCGAAGCCCTACGTGTCACGCTCCCATTCGACGCCACCACCTAATTCAACAGCTAAGCGTCCCGCAGTCCCGCTTCATCTGTTCATTCGACTTGATCTCCGCCGTTCAACCGACACACGATCGGACGGTCCCTGGTTATCGTCTACGACTGGTGCGTCCCGTGAGCCGTCCACACTAAAACCCTAAGATCTCTCTCATTTCTCAATGGATTTTCGTGTTCTTATGCTCTATGGATTCATCTTGAGGAGATGAATACATCCATACGGTTGACATGCTATGACATTAATTCAAATGAAATGGAGAATTCACAGAAGCTCGGGAAGAAGAAGTGATCCATACCTTATCTCTGAGAAGTGAAGCTTCAATCAGAGAGTTGTAGCACCTTCGATTGCACCCAAGGAAGCTCTAGATGAAGTCTCTGGCTCTGGGGAATTGCCTAGGTATGAAAGTGACCAAGGCCGATTTCAGACTTTGGAGGCTAGAGCAATTGGGTGGCCTGGAGAGGGGGCTTTCACTGGGGAACTTCTTCTCTACCTCTGGTGAAGGTGTGGGTGAGTTTAATTTGATTTTGGTGGAGGTTCCAGAGATGTCGTGGTTTTTGGGTGGATTTTTGGCTGATAAATTGAGCTCTGTTAATGGGGATTAGGGCAAAGGAACACTGGGAATCAATTGCTCTGGGTTAGGAGAAGGTCCTGGAGCAATTTTGGCAGAGTTTTGTTAAGGTTTGGTTCATCACCTTGTTTGGCCGAGAGGTGAGTGAGTTTAAATAGACATGGCTGGAGGGCTTCCCAGGTGTAATTGGAGGCTGGGATCAACTACTCAGGGGAGGAAAAGAAGAGCTGTGGTGGCTAATTAGGATGGGGTAGCTCAACAAGTGGAATTTAAATTTTTTGGCTCACATGGAGCTTTCTGCCATGGTGTTTTCCGGTGGCCTGGTGGCTGGCCGGCCAGGGTCAGGTCACCATCTTGACCAGGGAGGTCAGGGTTGGTGACTTGTGAGCTCAATTGGCCTTGGACATGTGTAAAGGAGGTTTGATTAAAATGGCATGGGGCAAGGGTCATTTTGGCTTGATTTTGTCTAAATCATGTATTTGGGTTTGGTGCACCCACCAAGGGACTGATTTGGGCTGAGGGAGGTCAGGTGAGTCAGCTGGTTTGGAGTGGAGAAGTCCCCATACAAATATATTTGGCTTAATTTTGGGTTAGGGTGGAACATGGGTATGGCTAATGACTTTTAGGGAGAGTTTAAAGGATCTCCTCCTTTTGCCATTTAGGGAGGGTTGACAATCCTAAGATTCTCATGGCTTCCATGTGGCTTGCATGGCTCCAAGGCTTGTCTATGTCTTGCTCATGGCTTAGCTCAATTTCATGGAAGAGGGTTATTTGGAATTTTCAAAATTTTGAATTCTTTTGATGGGATTTGTCATGATGCCATTTTGGTTTGATCAACATGATGGATTTTGGACATAGGGGTGGTCTTGATTGAATGGATGATCAATGAAGATGTCATGTGAGCTTTAGAATAAATTTTGGGCTTTTTGAACTTTGGTTAAGATGGGCTTTTGAAATGGTTTAAGTGGGTGGGCTTTTAAGTTTTAAAATGGACTTTTGGATGAAATTTTTGTGAAGGACCATGCCAAATAAATGTTGGCTTTTGTTTATGGATTTATCATGAGTGATTTGGAAAAGGTTTGGTGTCATTTGGAGTTGAAATGGGTTTTATTTGGGCTTTTTGGTAATGGGTTCAAAATGGGTCAAATTGGGCTAAGGTTGGGCTATCTTGGGCTAAGGTTGGGCTAATGTTGGTTTTAGTGTAAAATTAATGTTGGGAAATCTTTAAGGTAATGTTACAAAGAGTTTTCAATTTTGGTTGGGCTTTGGTTTAGGGATTTGGGCCTATTTGGGTCCAGGATTGGTTTAGGCCAAATTAGGGGATTTTAGATTTAGGTTAGATTTGGGTGGAGTTTGGGTTCAAAGTTGGGGCAAATCAAGTTAGTGTTTTGTTTATAGGGATGTTAGGAAGGTTTTAGAAAAGATTTGGGGTCAATTGGTGTTGAGTTGGGTTGGTTTGGGCTAGGTTTAGGTCATGGGCCAAAATTGGGCTTTAAGCTTCAAATTAAAATTGGATCCCTATGTTAATCATATTGGACTTGGATTTGGTCTAAATATATATTGGGGATATTGAATTAAAGTTTGAAATTGAATTGGACCAACATTGAGATCAATTGGAGTGGTTTGGTTTGACATTGGGCTCACTTTAGGTTAAAAATGGGTCAAATTGGGGATTTTGGCAAAAGTGGGCTAAATTGACAACATTGGCCTAAGTTGTAGTTGGACAAAATAAAATTGGGAATATTTGAGATTTTCTGGAATTTTTTGGGAAATTTTGGATTTTTTGGATTTTTTTAAGCCAAAAGGGTATTTTGGGTATTTTTGGAAATTTGGGGGCATTTTTGGAAATTTTGGTACATTTGGTTATGGATGATCGACTTGAATGGTGGGAAATGTTTAGGATTGATTTTTGAGAAATTTTGGGTAATTTGGGCAATTTTGCAAATTTTGGGCAATTTCAACGGTTTCTGGTAGGTTTTGTGGGTGTAGGGCCCCGAGGGTCAAAAATTGAAATTTGGGAAAAATGAAGATTGATCGAGTGTAAGTAGAATGGAATCACTCTGGTTGAGCCATGAAGCCATATTAAGCTTAAAGGAGCCATGAGAGGACTCATTTTAGGCACCCAATATGTTGTTCTTAACCCTCTTAGCCAGGGGCTTATGGGTTGAGGACCATCCATATGGATTACCTACATGAGTCAGGAAGTCAAATTAGGTATAGGTGTGATTTTAGGACATAGAATGTGTGTGAGAGTGTGGTGTGTGCAGGTCAACCCTCACCAGACCAGGCCACCCAGGGTAGTCCTAAGGACAAAGAGTCCTATAGGAAACTCATCCTTTAAACCTTTACATTTGATCTTAACCCTCCAAGTGGCTTGGTGGTTTACAATAAAACTTGTGGGGTTTGAAGGGAGTTAAGAGGTGGTTTGAGTTTCTAAGTGGTGGGTTCCATCTCTAGTCTTCTAAGATAATCGAAGGAAAAGCCTAAGGCTAGATCCTAAGTACTAAGGAGAGAGAAGAGAAAAGACCTCATCAAAAATGAGGTCAACAAATGGACCCCCAATACGTGTGGTGTGCTGACGGAGCACACCACGCATTTTGGCGTTGATCAAAGAGACCAACAAAACCAACACAGACGTCTAAGTTACACACTTAGAACGAATCATATAGAAAATTTCTGCTTGGGGATATCAGGTAAATCTCCAAGACTGAAAATCCCTGTACTCTCGCTGGGGAAAAGAAAAGGAGGTGAATTCCAGATTTAGAATTAATTTCATTTTCAATTTGTATTTCAATTTTTAATTTGTGAGTTTGGGATTGTGGTTTGAGTTTCGATTTTGGATTGATTTCAAGGTAGATTTTGTGGAAATTCTGGATTTGAAGTAAGAATTGGAAACTAGGTTCCAACCTCGGAATTTGAAAGAGAACTAGAATTTAGGCTCTATTCTCGAAGATGAGAGTTTGGAATTTAGGCTCCAACCTCGGACAGAAGATCATAATTTAGGTACTGATTGAAAGGGACGAGGACTGGAATTTAAGTACCAGCCTCGGAGAGAGAATCAGAATTTAGGTACCGACCTCGCAAAGGATGAGAATCAGAATTTAGATACTGATCTCGAAAGAGTGAGAATTAAAATTTAAGTATCAATCCTGGAAGAGAATCGAAATTAAGGTATAGATCTCGAAAAGAGAGTCGAATTTTAAGTACCGACCTCGAAATGAGAACTGGAATTTAGGTACTAGTCTCAGAAGTTTAGAATTGAAATTTAGGTATCAATTCGAAAGAGAATCAAAATTTAGGTATCGATCTCGAAAAGAGAGTAGGAATTTAGGTACCGACCTCTAAATGAGAGCTAGAATATAGGTACTAGTCTCGGGAGTTTATAATTGAAATTTAGGTATCAATTTGAAAGAGAATCGAAATTTAGGTATCGATCTCAAAAAGAGAGTCGGAATTTAGGTACCGACCTCAAAATGAGAACTGGAATTTAAGTACCAGTCTCAGAAGTTTAGAATTGAAATTTAGGTATCAATTCGAAAGAGAATCGAAATTTAGGTATTGATCTCGAAAAGAGAGTCAAAATTTAGGTATCAACCTCGAAATGAGAACTGGAATTTAGGTACTAGTCTCGGAAGTTTAGAATTTAAATTTAGGTATCAATTTGAAAGAGAATCAAAATTTAGGTATCGATCTCGAAAAGAGAGTCAGAATTTAGGTACCGACCTCGAAATGAGAACTGGAATTTAGGTATCAGTCTCAAAAGCTTAGAATTGAAATTTAGGTATTAATTCGAAAGAGAATCGAAATTTAGGTATCGATCTCGAAAAGAGAGTCGGAATTTAGGTACCGACCTCGAAATGAGAACTGGAATTTAGGTACCAGTCTCGGAAGTTTAGAATTGAAATTTTGGTATCAATTCGAAAGAGAATCGAAATTTAGGTATCGATCTTGAAAAGAGAGTCGAAATTCAGGTAGCGACCTCGAAATGAGAACTGGAATTTAGGTACCAGTCTCAGAAGTTTAGAATTGAAATTTAGCGAAGGATATGAATCCATGCCATCAGAACCAAATCAAAGATTTTCATGGTTCTCTGTCAGTAGACTCTGTCGACCTTCTCAATAGAGGGAAGGAACTGCAGAGAGTTGCAAAAAAAAGGTTTGAGAGCAGCCGAAGGCTGGGGATTTCAGATTTGAGAATTTGTTTTTTGGTTGTTTATTGTGATTTGATCTTCAGTTTAGAGTTCATATTTTTTTGGAGTTTGTTTTGACAGAGTTCTCATTTATTCTTTTTTTCCCTTTGTTCTTTGTTCGAAGTTTATTTAACTCAATGGTGTTTCCTAGTCAATTTGCACAAAAAGAGGTGAAGGTAAAACATGACATGATCATTTTCATTCCAATCTTTGTTGAAAATACATCATACAGCTTGATTCAAAACATGATGATATTTTCTTTAAGAATTCAATATCTCATACAATCCACATAAATCCAAAACGGATTGTGTAAGATTCTTGCAAGTTTCTTCCAAAAGCATCTGTCAAAATCCATGTCTGAATAGTAAGATACATGGACGATAACATCACCTTCCAAGCCACCCTTGGCAGGAATGCCATATGGATGTGCATTGGAGGTGTGATATCTCCCATGTAACTCACAGCTAGTAAGGCCGGAGGCTCTCTAATTTTGGATCTGGCTGAAAGTGGAAAGGTATTTTTCTGTCATCCATTCTTCTGAAAGTGACGGAGAACCGCTCAACAGGCACTCCTGGAATGCAATGCTTTGCGATGTCTGCTCCATTTCCTTTTAATACCAAGACGGAACCTACCGGTAGTGGTATCTCCATCGACCCTCGAAATTCTCCGGGGTCTACAATCCAGAGGTCAGATCCGAACATGATGTTACACTGGTTGACGAAAGAAACTGTGCAGAAAGGTTTGACGAAGTCATGATGGTCTACGTGTGGAGGTATGCAGTCGCCCTCCTTGTAGATATTAATGATGCAACTATTGGGTATGCAGTCTGCAGGCAATAGCCCCCATGTCTCCATCCTTTTTACCATTCTTTTAATAATTCTTAGCATCTAATCCACCTCACTGTGATGAAGTATCCCTGGTGGATTTCCTTTTCTGTCTTCAGCGAAGTTGTAGCAACATCCGCATTGGATTGTAACCCTTCCTTTTCCTGGAATCCATCTTCGGGGTTCCGAATAGGTCTTTTCTCTCAGGCAGCCAGCTCGGCCCATTTTCTGAAGCTCTAAGATGCAGTCCACAATCTGTTGCTGCTCGTAACCTGAGAATACATCTGTATGCAGCTCGAGGCCTTCTAAGATATTGATTCTCTTGCCTTGAATTCTTTCAAAGTATTCGAAAGTTTTCTTCTTAACTTGCTGTAATTTCTCCAACTCGTATTTCAGGATTATCTGAAGTCCTCGGGGTCTGGTAACATATTGTGGGATGTAGGTTTAACCCCAGCACGCTCTCCCGAATGTCTCGGCTCCTCGGGGATAGTCTCTATTGGGACATCCTCCAGGGTTGCTTTCGCAACAAGTCTCTCCAGAACTGGTGCATCTATCTAGCGTCGTAGCACCGATTTTGTCTCCGACCTTCTCGAAATTTCTTTCATCTTTACTGTTGTTCTTGAAGCTGATTTCCTCTTTTCTGGTTCCTGATGAACCAACTTCCTTGAAGTATTTGTACTAACGATAGCAAATGTTTCTTCTTGTTGATCCGCTGCTAGTTTGGTCAACATCTTGCGAATGAGACTATTCTTGTTCCTTCTTTGGGTAGGAGTGAGAGTAGCTCTCCTTACCTCTTGAATTTCTGTGGGCATGGTGCTGACAAGCCTGCCTTCTGCTGTAACAACCACGGACTTAAGTTTCTTGTCTTATTCTGTTGCATGAGCGGTGTTTGCTTTCCTCTTCTTACTGGTAGATGGTTGACTCAGGCCACCCAATTTCATCACTGTCTAGCTGTAGAACTCTTCCCGGTCAATCAGAGTCCAATCAGTATCTTCGTATTGTAGCCCGGCTAGTGTGAAATCAGAGTCAATCTCAATCACGGCTCCATCCTTCATCCTCTTTTCGTCGAGTGCTAGACTCACGCCATTTTTAAAGTTCAGAACCAACCACCCGTTCGACATTTCCCTGCAAAAATAAGGAAAGGATCAAGGGCTGTACTAAGAACAAGAACAATAAAAAAATTTATTTATTAATTTACGTTTTAAGGGAAAGGAAACGATGATGGAAGATCAGGAGTGAGTTTGATTTGAAAGGGAAGGATCAAAATTTTATTATTATGATTTCACATATTTTCTTTTTAACACATCTTTTTTTTATTAATGATTTTTATCACTCATTTTTATATTTTGGGTTTGGACCCAGTTACAAGTGATTACTTCACCCGTGCTTCTAGGAATGAGAATTCATTCTTTCGAAACATCAGGTTGCGTAATACTTCTTCAAGTATTGTTCATTAATTGGAAGCATAGGTCATTCTCCATGACAGTTCACAAGCTGGTAGGAGCCTCCTGAGTAGACTGTTTCAACCACAAACGGCCCTTCCCATGTCGGTTCAAATTTACCTCCTATCTTGCGGTGTGCAAGAATAGGTCTTCTGAGAACTAGTACTAAGTCACCAACTTTGAATGTCCTTGGGCGGACCAGCTTATCATGGGCCTGAATCATCTTGGCTTGATACAGTTCCAAATTCTGCTGTGCTGAAAGTCATTTTCCTTCCAAGCTTTCCAGCTCTTCTAGTCGTAGCTTGGCATTTTCTTCTATAGTGATCTTATTTGCAACTGCAATTCTAAGTGACGGAAGCTGGACCTCTAAGGGTAAAATGGCCTCGGACCCTTACACTAAAGCGTAAGGTGTAGACTGAGTAGGAGTTTTGAAAGTTGTCCTGTAGGCCCATAAGGCTTCTAACAACTTCTCGTGCCAATTTTTTTTATTGTCGTCCAAAGTTTTCTTTAGAATTTGAATGAGAGTTTTATTAAAAGCCTTGGCCAAGCTGTTTGCTCTTGGGTAGTAGATTGTTGAATAGCGCCAGTCGATCCCGTGCCTTCTGACAAAATTATTAATTTTTGTACTCTTGAACACGGACCCATTATCCGAAATAATTCTGTGCGGTAACCCGAAACGGTAGACGACTTGATTCTTGAAGAATTGTAGCACATGATGTGCTTTCACTTCTCCGAGCAGTATAGCTTTTGCCCATTTTGAAAAGTAATTTATAGCTGCGAGAATAAAGCGATGTCCTCTCGAGGAAGGTGGTTCTATCGGACCCACGATATCTGTGCCCCAACACTCAAACGGCCATGACACAATTATCGGATGTAGAACATTTGGAGGTTGATGTAGAACCACTCCATGCACTTGGCACTGGTGACAACTCTTGGCAACTTTCGTGAAATCGGTCATCATCGACGGCCAGTAGTACCCTAGTCTTTTAATCTTCATTTTCATTTTCGGACTCGACTGATGAGCGCCACAAAGTCCCGAGTGCACTTCTTTAACAATTTCACGAGCCACGGACTCGGTCAGGCACCTTAGCCACATCTAGTCGAAAGACCTTCTGTATAACATATTGTTTATTAATGCGTACGACAGAGTTCTTTTATTGATCTGATGAGCTAACGACTTATCGTCTGGTAGGTTTCCTTTATGCAGGTAGTCTATTAAAGGCTGCCGCCAATCTTCTGCATTTTCTGTTACTGTCGCAACTGATTCTTCTTTTTCTGACTTGTGTACTGTATCCATATCGAGTTGTGAGAGGACCTGTCGTTCTTGAACTGACATTTCAACAGACTCATCCTGTAAGCAGGCAAATTCCTTTGCGAGGTGGGCTAACGCGTCTGCGAGAGCATTTTCTCTCTTGGGAATCTTGTAAATCATTACATTCGGAATTTGCTCCAACAGTTTCATGGCATACTGAAAATACTGCTCGAGTCTTGGCTTCAGAATTCTGTACTGTTCGGCGACCTGTTGAATGATCAACTGAGAATCTCCGTAGATGTTAATGTTGGTTATACCCATCTGAATGGTTAATTCCTGTCCGGTTATAAGGGCTTCGTATTCTGCTTCGTTGTTCGTGCATGGTTCTATTAGGTGGTAGGAGTACCTTAACATCCCCCGCTCCGGTGTTATAAATATTAATCCGATTCCTGCCTTACCGGGCACTATCGTTTCTAATTCTTTGTCCTTCTGTGCCGAAGATGCTCCGTCGAAGTACAATTCCCAACGCTGATCATCGGGGTCTTCTAGGCTCATTATCTGCTCGTCTGGCAAGTCATCGTTAAGAGGTGATTCTGCCGGTAAAGGGTGTGATGCAAGGAAGTCTGCTAGGACTTGCCCCTTTACGGCACGAAGAGAAACGAAAGTTATATCAAATTGCAATAATATCATTGACCACCTGGCAAGTCTGCCAGAAAGTGTCGGTTGGGTCATCAAATATTGCAATGGATTAATCTTTGAAATAAGGTTGACCTTATGAGAAAGCATGTAATTCCTGAGCTTTTGAGCGTCGAAGATCAGGTCCAAATAATGTTTCTCAATAGGAGGATACTTTACCTTCGTCAGAATTAGACGGTGACTTAAATAGTAGAGTGCATTTTCTTTTCCCTAGTCATTGACCTGGGCTAGCATGGCTCCAAGGGAATCGTCTAAAGTCGCGGTATAAAGTATCAACGGTCTACCCGAGACTGGGGCTTCTAAGATACGAGGTGTCATTAAATATCGTTTGATGTCATCAAAGACATGTTGACATTTAGAGTGCCAAGTAAACTTGGCATCCTTCTTAACCAAAGCAGAAAAAAGCTGACACCTTCCTGACAAATTCAAAATAAAGCGTCGAAGATATGCCAACTTTCCTTGAAATGATCGTAATTGTTTCAAGGCTTTGGGAGGTGGCATTTCTAAGATAGCTTTAATCTTTTCTGGATCGATTTAAATCTCGAGATGTCAGACAACAAATCCTAAGAATTTCCTAGAGGTGACGCCAAAGGCGCATTT
Organism: Papilionanthe hookeriana x Papilionanthe teres; assembly: GCA_022702705.1. Lineage (NCBI taxonomy): Eukaryota > Viridiplantae > Streptophyta > Magnoliopsida > Asparagales > Orchidaceae > Papilionanthe > Papilionanthe hookeriana x Papilionanthe teres. The sequence goes on along the minus strand of CM040436.1, from coordinate 47,743,245 downwards.
CAGGGGATTCATCTTAAGGTTATATTGTCTTAATCGCTAAAAATAATTCCCAAATCATACAAGTGATCTTCCTTGAGTTTGCTTTTGATGACCACATCATCCACATAGCATTCGACTTGGTTGTGGATGAGATCATCAAAGATTCTTGTCATTGCTCTTTGGTACGTTGCTCATGCGTTCTTTAGTCCGAAAGGCATCACTGTGTAGCAGTACACTCTGATTGGCATTCTGAAGGTTGTAAGCTTTTCATCTTCCGGTGCCATCTTTATCTGGTTGTATCCTGAAAACCCATCCATGAATGAGAAGATTTCATGTGTCGAAGCGATGTCGATCATCAGTTCTGGAATTGGTAGCGGGAATTCATCCTTTGGACATGCTTTATTCAGATCTCTGAAATCTACACAGATTTGGATTTGACCATTCTTCTTTCTGACTGATACCACGTTGGCTAACCAAGTTGGATATTGTTCTTCGCGGACAAATTTAGCATCTATCAGCTTCTTAACTTCAGTTATAACTTGTTGTTTGATTTCTAGACGCATTCTTCTGGGAGCTTTTCTGACTGGAACAACAGCGTGATCCACTCCTAGCTTATGAACTGCAACCTCTAGAGCTAATCCTGGCATTTCATCGTAACTACAAGCAAAATAGTCCTTGAATTCCATTAGTAGTTTGATCATGTTTTCAGAGTCTTCTTTATTGAGCAAGGAGCTAACAAAGGTCGGCCTAGGCTCTTCGCTAGTACCTAAGTTAACTTCCATTAACTCGTCTATTGTAGATTTGATTTCTTCTTCAAATTCTGGTGGAGCATCTCCAATTGGTAGATCATTAAACTCATCTGAAGCTTCCAAATAGTCTTCATCATGCTTGCAAGTAACAACCAAGCAGAATTTTGAATCGTCAGCTGGTGCTATTGTGCCGAATCCAAGACCATGTTTTGAATTTGGAGGCCGGCTGGCATTGTTCCATAATTTTTCAAAGTGTTGTGATTGAACTTTTGTCCATTGTTTAGGTAAGACACCACGCGGAATTAAGTTCTGAACACAGGGAGAGTACCACTCAAAAGGCAATTCCATTAATTCAGGTGAAGCAACGTCTCTGAATTGTACATCATTTTCAGTTTTAGAAGAAGAAGCACCACGGTAGAACTTGATTGGTTTTGCACTACTACCATGTACTTCCTTGACCACCATACCCTAGACCTTATTAGGATGGATCGGGGTCAGGGTCATAGTATGTACATAGTGGTTTATCTTCTCGTACATTGATCTGTATTCTTCGTTCTTTTCATCTTTGAGGGAGATCTTGGATTACGGTTTCTTCTGACTTATTGTAGCTTCTTTCTTTGTTTCTTCTTCATCAGAACTGTTCTCCCAATCAACATCGATGACTGGTTTATTTTGTTCAACTGTTCCACTGTTTCTTCCTCGATCTCGTCCCCGGCCTCAACCTTGGGTGCGAGTTCTAGAGAAATCTTTACCATCTCGCCGTAAGGGAGTGGTGAGTAACTGTTGAACTAGAATTTCAGGTTCTTCATTGTCTTGCACTTCTTTTGCTTCATTCGATATGGTATTTCTGGAAAAGATTGTTTTCTTCGGAGGCACGTAGTAGGCTGCATCTTCATGAATTCCAATTTCATGTATGGAGAATGGTTGCAAGTCACCTTTGATACACTGTTCTCCTCCTTCATAATATTTTATGCACTAGTGTAGAGATGACGGTACCATCCGGTTTTCATGGATCCACGGCTGACCCAGTAGAGCATTGAATGATGTTTCAGAATCGATTATGTGAAATTTTGCAGTTGTCTTTGCCAAGTCACCGGTCTTCATTAATAGTGTTATTGATCCAAGAGCTCTTTCTCCTTTTTGATTGAACCTTCTCAATAACATCATGTCGGTTTCGAGATCGCGAGCATCAATTTCCAAATATGCTAATGTCTGAAGATTCATTATGTTAATTGATGCTCTTGAACACCCTAGAGAGCGTAAACTTTCCAATTGTGACTGAAATGTACAACGGTTGATTGTGATCAGCTGTTCCAAGTAGTAGATCATTGTTCGTGAAGGTAACACCTCGCTGTTCTTTTAACGAGCAAACCTCGTCTAAGGAATTACCGCCATTTGAGCTAAGCAAATTTCTGGATCAAGTAAGGCCGTGATCAGAGTTTCTCTCATCTCCTTTGACAGGATCAGAGCATCGTAGATGCTCAATTTGGCTGGTAGCTTCCTGAGATGGGCAAGCACGTTATAGTCCACTTTATTACCTGGCTGTCCAGTTTCTTCCATAATGGGTAATTCTTCTGCCGAGATTGGCTCTTCCTGAGCAACCACCTGCTTTCCTTTATCCTTTGGACCCATTTTCGGGAACTTTTCTGCTTCTTAGGTTAACTTCTGTAATTTGTTCTGCATCGAGTAAGCAGCGTAGTCCTGGTTCTTTTTCTCCTACTGTCACTGTAATATGCAGGTCGGGTTAATGCAGCAGCAATCCTCCAGGCATCTTCTTCATCAGATGCGGCAGAGAGAGGGTGGAACCTACTCCCCTCCAACAGTGGTGAATACTTAGGCAGTTCTTCACTTTCCTCAGAAATTTCTTCAAGGAAGGCGGCTTCAACAATCTCATTCTTTCTGATCTTAGCAATCTTCCTGCTCCTATTTCTTCTCTGAGTCCGAGTTAGGGGTGTAAGCTTTAAACTGGACCCGATTTCAAAAACAGACGGCACTGTAGCAAAATCTACACCCTCCACGGTAGTAGGCTCATCATAAACTTGGACTCCCTTCCCTTTGAGTTGGGTGGGAATTGAGGCAGGTCTAGAGATGACCAGATCTATGGGGGTAGAGATCACAGTCCTCTTACGAACAGTGGTGCTTCTCTCAACTGGGACTTTCTATAAAGGCAGGAACTCCTAGGTCGATTTCAGGTTGAACTCAATCACAGGTTTCTCAGTTTCCGGCGCTTTGTCCATTAATGTGAAAAGAGTGACATCGGCGAACTTAATATCGGTATTGTTGAATCCTTATCTGAAGCAGATGATCCCATTGTCGGGCAGCTCATCCTTGTAAACGGCGAAGTCCATTCTATTGGTGAAGGAGAAGATTAACTTCGAGGTAGACATTTTCTGCAGGGTAAATTCCGAATGTCAGTCCTGAATTATGCTTTCTTTTGTCGCAAAACTTAGAATGAGAAAGAAAGAGTCCGAATACGAAATTAAACTGATCTCACATCCCAAATAGTTTATATAAACGATCACCGCATCACAAACCGTGTATCTATCCCGAGGAATAGACACACTGCTTAATGATGGGGCTCGATTAAATAAACTAGAAGATTTGTGACATCCATTTGGTCTGCAAACTAATTTTATAAGCCAACAATTCCCCTGCTTAATATAAAGAAATTAAACAGGGTTTATATTACCTGGTTTCTTAAATTTTCCTAAAAGGGCAAGCCCCTATAGTTAATTACATCTTAAATGTCCGGAGACACTTAAGAAAACTCTCAATAATGATCAGTGGTTTTCTCTCAAGAATTTCAAAGTTTAAGGTTTTCAAAGGATTGGATTTTAGAAATTTCAATAGGGATTAGCTCAAATTTAGAACAGTTTATTTTGGGAATCCAATAGAAGAGAAGTAGGAGAAGCTGAGGATCTAAGAAGAATCTTGGCAACTTCTTAAACTATCCTATGATTTGGCTTCGATTTGAGGATATTTATTTGATGTTTCAATCCTAACAATTTTAATTAATTAGGACTTATATTTGTATGATATGATCATACAAATAGCCTCGAAGATGTGAGGGTTTATGTCGTACGAAATGACTACCTCGGAGTCCTAAGACCTGTTAGGGCTTAATTTGCATAACATGATTATGCAAATGCCTAACGAAAAGGTTGAGGATTTATGTTGCACTAGGCAAACTACATCGAAATCCTATGGCTTGGTTATTTATTTGTAGGAAAGGTTTTGCTAAAGTAGACACAAGTTTTACTGAAGAAGATGGCTGTGCTGCCCACCGTGCTCCAAACTCCTTGTTGTTGCAGAGGTTTAGTTTTAGAAATCATAAATCAGAAGATGAGAAAAGTTTTTTGAATTTAGAAATCTTAAAGTCCAAGTGTCTTTAATGCTTTAATTAAAAAAATCTTAAAGTTGGTTAAACAGAACCGATTAAGATCCCACGGTTTCGTCATCCCGTCACCGTTATTTTCATCGAATTCACTTAGTCCAGATGAATTTGCTAAACTCAACTGAATGAGTTCCACACTTTCATTTAGACCGTGGTAAATCCTGTTAGCAACATGTTGGTTACATCTTCCGAGGTATTCCCGATCATTCAATGAGACGCTTTAATTTAGTTGCAATTGTAGTTTTGTTGTTCTGTTTGTGATTAAATTTTGAGTTGTTTTATATTTTGAATGTTGTGGCTGTGAATTTTATCTTATGGTGATTTTTAATTTAGTTTTGGGTTTCAGTTTGTGGCTATCCTAAAGATTTCAGTTTTCATGCAACAATTTTGTTTAACATGCAAGAAAAGTAAAGTGCAGTACATGTAAGTAACTTGCAATAAAATAAATTGCAGTATAATAAAAGCGTACCTGGAGGGTCTTCCCGACATTCCAAGCTACACTTAAAGCACATGTTAAGACATTTAAATATTTTGCAACAAGTACCTAGGTAAAGCTAAGGGAAGGTTTTGGTTGTCTACCAAAATCCTAATCCTATCGCTAGTCAATTCCTATGACGTCTAGGTTCTTGTGTTTTGTGAAGGATGATTTTCTTCATCAAAGAACAATTAAGTTCAATTGTTCTTCTAAAACACCTCATCATATTGAGAAAGTGCTTAGGAGAAATCTTAAACATCTTTTAATATTTCTGAGACTGTTTTGAGTCCAAGTGAATTTAATTGCACAGGTGAATTAATCATTCAGAAGTTTTAGTTAAGTTTTAACTCTTGCTCAGTGAACTTGGGCATTTGATTACCCGATGAGTGAAGTGACCTTTCACTTAATACTCTTTATTTAAGAGTTATAACAATGAAAGCCTTTAGGGGCAAGTTAGTTTATTAAAGGTTTTTAACAATTTTCTAATTTTAAAATTGGGATTGATAATTTAAAGTGATTTGGTTTAATTATAAAAATTTGATTAATAATTTTAAGTTTGGAATAGTGTTCAAGTTGTTTAATTCAATTAAATCTTTATATTTTCAATTAATTTTAATGTTTTAAGTTTGCTTAGGTTGAAAGAGGTGTTTAAATTATTTAATTTTATTAAATTTTGATGATTTAATTTAGATTAATTATAATACTTTAGGTTGATTTTCATTAGTTAGATTTTTCATGTTCTTAATTAATGAACTGTTTTAAGATTACTTAAGATTTCAAATTTATTTTAGGTTTACTTTTAAGTGATTTCAAATTAGTTCCAAATACTTTAAATTTATTTTAATTTGATTATTAAATCATTTAATGTTTTAGACTTTAACTTAATTAAGGGTTATTTTCTTTTGTAATTGTTTAATTGTTAGTTTCAATTATCATCTTAAATTTAATTAAGAGTTGAAATATTATTAAAGTGATTCATTTAGGGATTTTTTAAATTAAAGAATTAATATCCTCTCAAATTATATCCCTATTTTTAATAATTCAAATTTTAATTAATTTTCCAAAATTTAAATTATTTAATCAATTAGAGTTCACTTTAAATAATTTCAAAAGAATTAGTGGGTTTCTATCCCTTAACTCCCTAGGTTTCAATCATCTAATAAAAATTTAAATCAGATATTTTTCCCTCCCTTTTGATTAAACCTAAATATTAATTAAGGTTAAAACCCTTTAATTACCTTTATGCCCTTTCAAGCTTATTTATTTCATAACTCCCTAAATTGAGCTCAAATGAACTTGAAATTTTTATGTCACTTCACTCACATGTCAATTAAGACATTAGAGGAGAAAATGTGTTTTTTTTTGTTTTTAATTTAATTTATATAATTATTTTAATGAAAAATAGGGATTTTCAATGGAAAGTCAACAACATGACCAAGGTAAGGTTGATGTCTTTAAGAAAATTATGGGATGTCCCTATTGACCAGAGGACCACTTCTACTAATTTTGGTGATTTTTTGAATTACATTTTATTTGTTATATTTATTTTGAGTTTTCGGGTATTAGTTAATTATAAAATAAAATTAAAGTTAAAAATTAAATTTATATTTTTCTTAAGTCTCTCTGACCTCAAGGAGTTTAGAGAAACAAATTTTATATTTTTATGATTTTTCTTTGATTTATTAGAATTAATTTGGTGAAAAGGTTGGAAAATTCATTTTTTAATATTAAACATTGTTTTAAGGCTTTAAAATTTAATAACTTAACCTAGAGACTTGAGAAAAATATTTGGTTTGTTCCTAAGTGATTAGGAGGTGAAATATGACATTTTGGTTGATTTTTATTTTTTTTGTGATTTTATATAAATTTTTAATTATTAAAATATTCGAAAATGGGTTAAAAATGAAAATTTTAGAAAAATTCCAATTTTAATTTTCTTAGACTCCTCTGATACCAGAGAAGTCTCAAAACCAATTTGGTGAATTTTTTAGGTGTATTTTTGGAGTTATGAATTTTTAAAGTTTAATTTTGATCATGTGACTTAATTAATACATTTAGTGGGGCTAATCACTTTCAATTGATCTCAAATTTTTATGTAGGGTTCTCTATATCCTAAGTGACAGTGGAGAATTTATTTCAAGTAATTTTGATACGTTGTTAACCCTAATTAATTAAAATTCAGTTTTGAGTATTTAGGCCAATTAGGGTTATTCTTAATGAATTAAGCCTAAACATAACTTTCCTAGGGTCCTCTAAGATACTTTCCCTAATTTTTCTAGGATTTATTGATCAACATGCTAATTATTGGAATTAAAATGCTAAAACAGACACTTAAACTTGAAAAATCAATAACTTGCCATAGAGATGGCCTCTGACCTTGGAAAATTCAGGGAATGTTCCCAAGTTCAGAGGCTACAAAAACCCTATGGTCTCATGCCATGGTGAATTGTCTATGTAAATGGAGAATTGAAATACTGAAATCAGTAATTAATTAATTAAAAATAAAATACTTGACAAAATAACTCAATTCTTTTTCCACATTATTTTTCTCTATTCACTGAGCAAGAGGGTATTTTTATTTTATTTTTGTGATTTTTCTACATAAAGATATGGATTTTTGAAGTTTATGGTATTTAAATAAATAGAAAATATCCTAATTTCCTACTTAAACCAGTCAGCGTCACGTCAACCTTGGCAGCTCCGAGGCCCTACGTGTCGGCTCCCATTCGACGCTGCCACCTGAGTCAGCAGCCACGCGTCCCGTGGTCCCACTTCATCTGTTCGTCCGACTTGATCTCCACTATTCAACCGATACACAATCGATCGGATGGTTCCTGGTTTTCCTCTACGAGTGGTGCGTCCCGTGAGCCGTCTACACTAAAACCCTAAGATCTCTCTCATTTCTCAATGGATTTTCATGTTTTTATGCTCTATGGATTCATCTTGAGGAGATGAACACATCCATACGGTTTACATGCTATGAAATTGATTCAAATGAAATGGAGAATTCACAGAAGCTTGAGAGGAAGAAGTGATCCATATCTTAGCTCTGAGAAGTGAAGCTTCAATCAGAGAGTTGTGGCACCTTCGATTGCACCCAAGGAAGCTCTAGATGAAGTCTCTGGCTCTGGGGAATTTCCTAGGTATGAAAGTGACCAAGGACAATTTCAAACTTTGGAGGCTAGAGCAATTGGGTGGCCTGGAGAGGGGGCTTTCACTGGGGAACTTCTTCTCTACCTCTGGTGAAGGTGTGGGTGAGTTTAATTTGATTTTGGTTGTGATTTCAGAGATGTCCTAGTTTTTGGGTGGATTTTTGGCTGAGAAATTGAGCTCTGTTAAAGGGGATTAGGGCAAAGGAACACTGGGAATCAATTGCTCTGGGTTAGGAGAAGGTCCTGGAGCAATTTTGGCAGAGTTTTGTTAAGGTCTGGTTCATCACCTTGTTTGGCCGAGAGGTGAGTGAGTTTAAATAGACATGGCTGGAGGGCTTCCCAGGTGTAATTGGAGGCTGGGATCAACTGCTCAGGGGAGGAGAAGAAGAGCGGTGGTGGCCAATTAGGATGGGGTAGCTCAGCAAGTGGAATTTGAATTTTTTGGCTCACATGGAGCTTTTGACCATGGTGTTTTCTGGCGGCCTGGTGGTTGGCCGGCCAGGGTCAGGTCACCATCTTGACCAGGGAGGTCAGGGTTGGGGACTTGTGAGCTCAATTGGCCTTGGACATGTGTAAAGGAGGTTTGATTAAAATGGCATGGGGCAAGGGTCATTTTGGCTTGATTTTGTCTAAATCATGTATTTGGGTTTGGTGCACCCACCAAGGGACTGATTTGGGCTGAGGGAGGTCAGGTCAGTCAGCTGGTTTGAAGTGGAGAAGTCCCCATCCAAATATATTTGAATTAATTTTGGGTTAGGGTGGAACATGGGTATGGCTAATGACTTTTAGGGAGAGTTTAAAGGATCTCCTCCTTTTGCCATTTAAAGAGGGTTGACAATCTTAAGATTCTCATGGCTTCCATGTGGCTTAAGCATGGCTCCAAGGCTTGTATATGGCTTGCTCATGGCTTGGCTCAATTTCATAGAAGAGGGTTATTTGGAATGATGCCATTTTGGTTTGTCAACATGATGGATTTTGTACATAGGGGGTGATCTTGATTGAATGGATGATCAATGAAGATGTCATGTGAGCTTTAGAATAAATTTTGGGCTTTTTGAACTTTGGTGAAGATGGGCTTTTGAAATGGTTTAAGTGGGTGGGCTTTTAAGTTTTAAAATGGACTTTTAGATGAAATTTTTGTGAAGGAGCATGCCAAATAAATGTTGGATTTAGTTTAGGGATTTATCATGAGTCATTTGGAAAAGGTTTGGTGTCATTTGGAGTTGAAATTAGTTTAATTTGGGCTTTTTGGGAATGGGATCAAAATGGGTCAAATTGGGCTAAGGTTGGGCTATCTTGGGCTAAGGTTGGTCTAATGTTGGTTTTAGTGTAAAATTAATGTTGGGAAATGTTTAAGGGAATGTTACAAAGAGTTTTCATTTTTGGTTGGGCTTTGGTTTAGGGATTTGGGCCTATTTGGGTCCATGATTGGTTTAGGCCAATTTAGGAGATTTTGGTTTTAGGTTAGATTTGGGTGGAGTTTGGGTTCAAATTTGGGGCAAATCGAGTTAGTGTTTTGTTTGTAGGGATGTTAGGAAGGTTTTAGAAAAGATTTGGGGCCAATTCTAGTTGAGTTGGGTAGGTTTGGGCTTGGTTTAGGTCATGGGCAAAAATTGGGCTTTAAGCTTCAAATTAAAATTGGATCCAAATGTTATTCAAATTGGACTTGGATTTTGTCTAAATTTATATTGGGGATATTTAATTGAAGTTTAGAATTGAATTGAACCAACATTGAGATCAATTGGAGTGGTTTGGTTTGACATTGGGCTCACTTTAGGTTAAAAATGGGTCAAATTGGGGATTTTGGCAAAAGTGGGCTAAATTGACAAAATTGGCCTAAGGTGTAGTTGGACAAAATGAAATTGTGAATATTTGGGATTTTTTATAATTTTTTGGTAATTTTTGGATTTTTTTGGGCCAAAAGGGTATTTTGGGTATTTTTGGAAATTTGGGGGCATATTTGGAAATTTTTGTACATTTGGCTATGGATGATCAACTTGAATGGTGGGAAATGTTTAGGATTGATTTTTGAGAAATTTTAGGTAATTTGGGCAATTTTGCAAATTTTGGGCAATTTTAAAGGCTTTTGGTAGCTTTGGTGGGTGTAGGGCCCCGGAGGTCAAAAATTGAAATTTGGGAAAAATGAAGATTGATCAAGTGTAAGTAGAATGGAATCACTCTGGTTGAGCCATGAAGCCATGTTAAGCTTACAGGAGCAATGAGAGGACTCATTTTAGGCACCCAATATGTTGTTCCTAACCCTCTTAGCCAGGGGCATAGGGGTTGAGGACCATCCATATGGATTACCTACATGAGTCAGGAAGTCAAATTAGGTATAGGTATAGGTATATGTGTGATTTTAGGACTTGAAATGTGTGTGAGAGTATGGTGTATGCAGGTCAACCCTTACCAGACCAGGCCACCCAGGGTAGTCCTAAGGTCAAAGAGTCCTATAGGAAACTCATCCTTTAAACCTCCACATTTGATCTTAACCCTCCAAGTGGCTTGGTGGTTTTCAATCAAACTTATGGGGTTTGAAGGGAGTTAAGAGGTGGTTTGAGTTTCTAAGTGGTGGGTTCCATCTCTAGTCTTCTAAGATAGTCAAAGGAAAAGCCTAAGGCTAGATCCTAAATACTAAGGAGAGAGAAGAGAAAAGACCTCATCAAAAATAAGGTCAACATTGATCAGTTGTCTCGGACTAATCACCCCATCATTTGGGTTCTATTGGTTGTTCGACGATCACCCTATCCTTTGGGTTTGATCAACTGCCACATGTCGATCATCTTCTTTGGGTTCGATTGTCATCCTAGGCCGATCACCCAATCCTTTAGGTTTGATCGATCAACACGTGTCGATCTCCCATTTAGATTCGATCGGTGATCTTGGGTTGATCACCCTATTCTATGGGTTTGATCAACTACCGCGTGTCAATCACCAGCCTTGGGTTCAGTCTGTCGTTCCGAGGCGATCATTTGATCTTATGTGTTTTATCGATCTCTACATGTTAATCACCTGTTTTGGGTCAGATTGACCCTCCCAAGTCGATCACCCAATTTTTTCGGTCAATCAACTACCTGGGATAATCTGTTGGGTTTGATTGACTGCCACGTGTCAATCACCTGCCTTGTGTTTGATCGGCCATCTAGGGCGATCACTGTCCGATCACTCGATCATTTGGGTTCGATCACTCGATCATTTGGGTTCGATCAACCGCACCAGTTTGATCACCTTCTTTGGGTATGATCGACTGTCTTGGACCGATCATCCACTCTTTTGGGTTTATCCTAGATTAATTGACCCATCCCTTTAATTTGACCGACCACCATGGTTCAGTTGATCGGCCACTTGCAAGCTTATGTACATTTCTTGCATGTTTCATGTTCCTTTTCATGTGTATGAAAAATCTTTTGACTTGATGTTTGTGATTTATTTCATCACGTGTAAAGTATTTTTGCCTCATTTGCTTTGCATGTAGCATGTTTTGGTGTCTCTTTGAACATCTATCCTTGTAAGTGTCTTCCTCATATACGACGTTGTCTGCAGGGGGATGCGCATTTGCACACTTTGGAAAGAGTTGGTTCATTTGTAGGTGATCTATCTCTCCATACGATGCCACTTAGAGTGCCGGACATTTTGCATTTTGATGAGTACAAGTCATGCTTCCTAGCCATTGAACTCGTGAAAGGAATAATGTGTGTCCACCTAAGTATGTGATTCTCAATGATAAGGATCACATCACTTAGTAAGTTTGGCACTCAGCATTTCTGCATGTTTGCTCGATGAGTGCCTATCGTGTATGGCGTGAATCCTTTTTATAGGTATCTTTTTACTCAATTCAAAGTCATTTGTAACCAGTGTCTACTTGTTGCATGATGCCTCGGGTACCTGAGCAGACGTAATTCCTCTCCATAAGTGGTTTGTATTTACCAATACATCACGTTTTTGTTTGTCATTTTGCATGTAGCGTCATTGCACTCATTTGCATGATGTGTGTTTTACCCTTTTTGGGCACCCAATGTGATTGTTTCATTTTTTTGGTCGAACAAACACAATGTGGGCTCTTGCATGATTGTATGCTTGTTTGTTCCAACTAAAAATTACCTAATTTTAGTGCACATTTTATGAGCATTTTATGTACATTTTTGATGATATTGCACTTTAAAGGAAGTTATTTTGCATATTTTTGGTTTCAGGTACATGCAATGGATATTTAGAGAAAATGAGGGCAAAATGGAGCGAATTTTAAAGTATTTTGTGTGGCGTTATAGTACTACCCTTGGAGCCATAACACCACTTGAGGAGCGAAATAGGTGTTATAATACCCCAGTCTGGCGCTATGGCGCCAGTAACTACCCTTCTAGAAGATACATTGAATTTGACCAAATTTTGAAGAGGTTCTTGAAAAAACCCTTGGTTATTTTCAGAGATCTATAAAATGGGTAAGTGTTTGCACGAAAGAAGAGAACTTTTGAGGACTTTTGGAGAGATTTTAGAGAGGTTGGGTAGATATTAAGTGTTTTTTTAGTGTGTGTAAGTGTGTTTGTGTAAGAGTTTGTGTAAGGGTTTGGAGATTGCTGGAAAGAGACTCCAGAATTTTCTTGGGGAGGAGGTATCTTGTATTTGTGTTTAAGTTTTTGTTATAAGATTTAGATTTCAATATAAATCATGTATTTTTGTTTTATTCCATGAATTTTGAGTAGTTCCCTTTCTTTCTCCTTACATATAAGAATTAATCTTATGCGAAAAGACTTCTTTTTATTAAAAAAATTGTGATGATATTTTCACCAATTTTTCATTAACTTTGCAAATTGGCCTCTTATGAGGTTAAAATCTATTGTAAGACTAATGACCCGTGGAGAGCTATGATTTCACCCAACTTATGAATACCATACTTCACTTTAGAAAGAGCCTTTGCGATCATCCGAGGGGAAATGCAAATAGATAAAGAGATAAGTTTTGATGGGCGTAGAATTAATATTTCTAAGGTGACAGGCTAGATTCTTTTATCAATTCAGTTTAGGGTTTGGATCGTAAGGGTCCTTAGTAAGTTCTATAGAGAGAACACAGTGGGTAATCTGGAGGTGAGAGGCCAGAAACTACTTAGCACTACTACACAAGCGGGAGACAAACTTTAGATTAGCCAATGTTTTTTGCTAACACCAAGTAGGAATGCTCATATTTTTTACAATCCATCATTTTACGCTTTTAATCATTCTAATCCTACATTTATTAATATCTTTTTGCAATGAGAAGATCTTTTCATAAAATTCAATCTCACTTTTAAACTTTAGTAGTTTTTTACATTTTATTAAACTTTCAAATTTAGTTCTTACTTCTTACTTAAATTTAGTTTTAATCATTGCAAACATATCGACGTTGTTTTCCTATTATATTTATCTGCAATTTAAATGAATTTTTTGCAAGTTAAATATTAAAAATTGCACCTTCTATGGGAATCGATACTGGGGTTTTTAAAGAAAATTTTTTCTTACTTGAAATGATATGTATACTTGCGTAGTATTTCTAGTATAAAAACTTATTATATATTTTCTAAAACATTTCATTTATTCTCACTATCCTGTGAACATAATTTGGGTCAATTTTTTGGCAAATTTAAGGAAGACAAATATTAACGTAATTGTGGGTAAGGTCAAGTTTTTGGCGCCGTTGTCGGGAAAGGTAAGCGACGAAACATTTTAACTTTAAAATTATATTTAAAATTGTAGATTTATTTTTAGGAGAATTGATAATTAATTTTAGTACTTTTTTTTAAAAAAATTAAATTAAAATTTGAAAGTTCTGAAAAATTCAAAAATTTTAAAAAAACCGAAAATTGAAAATTTTAAATATATTTTATTTTGAGAGTGCAATTTTATTTTTTTAACCTTTATCTTTTGAATGTGTAGTTCTAAATATAAGGTTTTAATGTCTTACAATTCTTAGAAAGAATTATAAGAAAAATTAGAAAGCAAGGAGGACTTCATAATTTTCAAAAAATGGCAAACACATCACAAAATAACATCGAGATTCAAACTGCTGAAAAATAAACATCATAATGTATAAAGATCTTTAATGGATTATGCAAACCCTACAACATATAAAATTTATTCAAGTATTCAAGCTCTTGATGTAGCGCTAACTCATTTGAACTTAAACTGCAATATACAAGTGGTACAAAATAATCAGTTTGAGGGAACACCATATGAGGATCCAGATTTACATTTAGCAAATTTTCTGTGCTACATTTAAATATGATGGCGTATCAAATGATACTGTTAGAATTAGACTTTTTTCCTTTTTCATTAAAAGATAAAGCTAAGATGTGATTAAATTTGTTAGCACCTGAATCTATTAGAACTGAGGGAGATTTAACACAAAAAATTTTGGCTAAGTTTTTTTCACCTTCAAAAACTGCTAAGCTTAGAAATGACATTACTTCTTTTACTTAGTATTAAGGAGAGTCAATTTACGAGCTTGGGAAAGATTTAAGGAACTCCTTAGAAAGTGTCCACATCATGTTTTACCAGACTGGTTAACCATTTAAACCTTTTATAATGGGATACTAGGATCCCTTAGTTCTATCATTGATATTACTATTGGAGGTTCATTAATGTCCAAATCATTTGATGAAGCTTATTCATTAATTGAAGAGATGGCTACAAATAATTTTCAATGGCTCTCTAAAAGGGAAAATCCTAAGAAAGTAGTTAGTATTCATGATAATGATGTTATTCCAATGGTTGCATCTCAAGTTGCTACATTATCTAGAAAGATAGACCAAAATGTAATGATTTTTTCTCCAACACATCATATAATTGAAAAAATTCATTAGGACAAATGATTGATTCTAAAACTTCATTAGAAACCATAAATGCTATTAATAGACCCATTAACCCATATTCTAATTATTACAACCCATGCTGAAAAAAACCATCCTACCTTTAACTGGAATAACAATTCTAGTGGTGGAAGTCAACAATGGGGGAACACTCAAGTAAACTGATACATCTAAAATATATAATATTTTTATACACATTTTTATACCCATTTTTGATGAGATTGCACTTTACTGAGAGATATTTTGTGTAATTTTCTTGCAAATATGATTAAATGAATGATTGTGATGAAAGGAGTGAAAAATGATCAAATTTGGAGCAACAACGAAGAAAGGTGCAAAATTGATCTGTGGCGGCTAAGCGCCCAGATGGTGCTTACATGCCAGAGCCTCGCGGCTTAAGCCCAGACCTGGATCTTACACACCAGAAGCCTCGCGGCTAAGTTCCGAGACCTCGTGCTTATGCACGGTAGTTACTTTAGAGGAGTTACTTAATTTTAGCTGCCATTTTGAAGGGGTGTTTCAGGCATCACTTGGTACAAATGGGGGTAAATTTCTATTGACACCAAAACTGATTAAATTACTTTTGAATGGATGCATCTCTTGGAGGATTCATTGAATCTAGACACAGTTTGAAGAGATACGAAGGTACCTGTTGGAAAATTATAAAAAGAAGGCTTGGAAACCAGAAAATAGTTGTTGTTGGAGGGTGTGTGGTTTATGTTTATTGTGTAGGAGAGTTTCTAGTAACACACTACTCCACTTCACCATTTATACTTACTTAAATATAGTTTGTATTAGCATTAGAAGGGGGAATTTGAGTCCTTAGAGTTGGGCGCCAACCACTAAGGAGTATTGTAAGAAAAAGCAAAGTTTTTAAAGGAACTTCAAGAGTTTGGTGGAGAGGATTTTCAGATAAGTCTTTATCTTTTCTATTACATTTGGTTTTTAATTAAGACTTCTTGTGTTTTCGCTATGATTTATACTTTTAAACCTAGTTGTGATTGTATTTTCTCCATGAATTCTGAGTAATTTTCTTTATCTTTTTCTTTAAAATGAGGAATTAATTAAGATATGGATGGATGTTGTATAAGAAATCAAAATCTTTCACTTCATTTACTTCTTGATTTGGCCAATTAAGATATTAATATATGTTGTGAGAACATGTAAGAACCGGTATGATATTGTCTCAATCAATAATTGGTAAGAATCACATGAGATTATATGGGTGAGAATGTAGTCCATATGATTGAGTGCAAATAAATAGGGAGATATACTTTGATGGGTGTAGAATTAGAGGACTTTAGAGTGACAGGATAAAGCCCCCAATTCAATATATTGTTTTATGTATTGATACGTGATGTTAGCCTCCAAGTGGGGGGAGAAGAGGAAACTCTAGAGTGAGAGCTAGTATCTTTCCTGCCTAGCCCGTCACCAAGATAACTAAAGCACTAGATTAACCTATGTTCTTTATAACAACTCTAGTAAGGGTAAAGAATATAAATACTCCTATTTGACACAACAAATTTAAGATAGTTCGATAACAAAATTCTATATCTTGTTACCGATTCATAATAAGGAAAAATATATTTTATTTGCATTTGCTTTCATCTTACAAAATCAAGTTAAACAGTTGTTTACTTTCATTTTAAATTATAAAAATTACCAAAAAGAATAAAACTTTCTTTCCTAGAATATTATCTTTAGTTTGGGCAAGATCTTTCTAAAAAGTAAAAAGTTATTTTTGTGTTTTCTTTGTTAACAATATTTAGCATTTTCCTTGTGGGTTCGATATCTCGGGGCTTAATAAGAAACTCTTATATTACTTGATAATGATACGAGAATCCCATTTTATAATTACAATTAAAACTCTTATTTATGTTGACCTCACTTTTGATTGAGGTTTAGTTTCTCTTTAGATAATATAGGGTCTAGCCATAGGACCTTCTTGGTGACTTTTCTTAAAAGAGTAGCAACGGAAACCCCACCACATAGAAATTTCACATGCTTGTTTTCCTTACTTGGGGCTTTCACATGTTAAGGCTCAACCTCTAACATTTAGAAGAAAGGAGCTAAACATAAGGAGCACCAAGTGGGATTCCCCATTAGTGATCAAACCTTAGGAATGACTCTGGGAGATCCGGAGCTCACACCCTGCACCTACACACATATCACCCACTCACAATTCTAAATCTATCATATCCTATTTTGATTCCCCCTATCTTTCGGACACTCAAGTGTTGGTCTCACCTAACCCTAAGCTCATAGCTAAGGAAGTAAGCACCGACACATAGAGGACCGAAAGAAGGTTACCTTTGGTTCCATTCTCTTCACTTTGAAGCCATTTCAATTTTTCCAAATTTCATTTTTTAACCCCCTGGCCTTGAAACTTTCCTAAATTACCAAATTGCTCATGGAAATCCCAAAAATTCCAAAATTGACCAAAACTACCTAAATTCTCCAAAAATCATCCCAAAATACTCCCTCCACTCAAAATAACCAAAATCACCCAAATTTGCAAAATTTCCCAAAATACCCCCGAAACTCCTAAAATCTCAAGTGTCCAGGGTTGTCCGAACTCCCCGAAAATCATTCGAGGACATTCCTCTCGTTAAATGATGAAGTTTTATTGTAAACATGTCATACTTCCGAGCTACTTTTGAACCCTTCGACACTTAAATAACCAATACTTGAAAATTTCTCCGGAATTTGTAAAATCCTCCATATTGATCAGAAATGCTCTCGGGCACTGCCGTTTGACTCCAAATTTCATTTGGAACGACCTCGAGACTTCGGTTCAACTTTTTGACCACTTTCCCAAAAAACCCCAAAATTACCAAAATGCCACTACTAGCCAAAAAATTCCAAAAATTCCCAAAATCCTCCAAATATTTCCAATTTCACTTTGCAACCATCAATTTTGCCTAATTTGATCAATCTTACCTAATTTTACCAAAAGCCCAATTTTGATCTAAAGTCAGATTTGACCCAAATTGGATCCAATGTCGTTCAATTTTCGCACAATATGAATTTCAATCTCTTTATAAGACTCCTATAAACTAAATGCAACATCTGATTGCAATCAATTTGAGCCCAAACCTCACCCAAATTCAATTTAAGCCAAAATCCCCAATTTGACCCGTATTGACTGTTTTGACGACGAGGTTGCCCGAACAATCTCAGATTGCCAAACGGACTTCTCCGTTGCGTCTAGAACGTTGAAATTATTTAGAATTGATATATATTTTGTTATGGTTCAACGCACATCAAAAAAGTCCAAAATTCGGCGCGTTTCGCGCCAAAATAATTAAAAATTTCGTTTTTACCCCATTTAACCTAAAATTTTCCCTCCTTCTCTCCCCCAATGGCTGTCGTCGCCCCTCCCTCCTCCATGCGAAATGAATACTTCGGCCATGGGAGCTTGGCCAAAATTTCCTTGTTCTCCCCATGCTTGCCCTCTTGCCTCCTTCCCCTTGACCTTTTGTGGCTTGAGAAGCATGGAGAAGACTTTCCCCATGCTTCAATCTATCCTATGGCACATAGCTTTGCTTGTGTGGTAAATGTGGAGAAGCTCATGCTGCCATTAGAGTTTCGTCCATGTTTTTTTCATCATGGTCTAAGCTCTAGCATCAAGGATAAGTATTTCTTTTATTTGGTTGTGATGATTATAGAATATGTGGATTTTTTTCTCTCTTCTATCTTCATTTCTATATAAGAATGATGCTTTATTCTTGCTCCAAAGTGTGAGGCCAAACTTTAGAGGGGAAGTGCTGCCGGATTCTCTACTCTTCATCCCTTCCGTTAGCTTCAATCATTGTTGGTTTTTGGTTTATATTGGTAGAAATCTATTGCATGCTTTAGGTTGATTTATGAAAATATTTAAGTGATGAAATGTCTCTTGCCCCTCATGTTCAGTTTAAAATTTATGATTTGAAAGGCTTAAGTTCAATTCATTTTTGTTGGATTTCATGGTTCAATTCCTTTTTATGAGGTTTTATGGAAAATTTTTGGATCCCCCATGCTTGGACGAAAATCTAAGTAGGGGGTTTCAAGCTCGTTATTTCTATATGTGATGCTTGAGAAGTTCCTTTCATGCTTTATGGATAAGGCCAAAATTTAGAGGGGAAGTGCTGCCGGATTCTCTACTCTTCATCCCTTCCGTTAGCTTCAATCATTTCTGGTTTGTGCTTTATATTGGTAGAAATCTATTGCATGCTTTAGCTTGATTTAAGGAAATATTTAAGTGATGAAATGTCTCTTGCCCCTCATGTTTAGTTTAAAATTTATGATTTGAAAGGCTTAAGTTCAATTTATTTTTGTTCGATTTCATGGTTCGATTCATTTTTATGAGGTTTTATGGAAAATTTTGGATCCCCCATGCTTGGTCAAAAATCAAAGTAGGGGGTTCCAAGCTAGATTTTGCTATATGTGATGCTTGGGAAGTTCCTTTCATGCTTTATGGATGGCTAAGAGTTCATATGTTTGATGGCTAAAAGTTCATATTCTTGGTGGCTAAAGGTTTTATATTTTGGATGGCTTATAGTATTCAAGCTTTAGTGGTTAAAAGTTTATGTATGGTGGCTTAAGAGTTGTGCTCATGCTTCAAATTTAGCTTGATTCATGGAAGTGTTCAAGTGATTTATGAAAACTTTATGTTAGTCTTTTCTTTATGTGAAGTTTAAAGAGGTTTCTCTTTATACCTCTTCGATGAATGTTTTATATTCATGCTTAATGTTCAAACAAGTTTCATGGAAATATTAGGAAGTCTCCTCATACCTCCTTCTTGATGGCTAGAACTTTGTGTTCATTTGTAAATGTTTAGTTTGCTATATGGGACATATAAGAGGCTTGCTTGGTACCTTTTGGATGGCTAGAGTTTCACATTTATAGCTAAGTCTTTAGCTTATTTTATGGGGTGTTCAAAAATCTATTTTAGCTCTCTTTATGGAAGGTTAAAATGACATATTTATAATTAAGAGTTTAAATGGTCTCATGAGACATTTGGAAGGTCTCTTTTCCTCTTTTTATGGATAGTCCAAATTGTATATCATTGGTTTGATAATCTACATGACCCTTGTGATGTTTTGGGAATGTTTCATGTTAATCTTGTGCAATTTAAAGTGAAAAATCTGCACTTGCACACTTTCTCGGAAATTTATGTTTCACTTGCCTAAACATAAATTTTACACACATGTGTTGTTTTGGGAATGTCTAATATCAAATTTGTTCCATTTAAAGTGAAAAGTCTGCACTTGCGCACTTTCTCGAAATTGGTTTATATCATCTCTACACTCGCCTAAACATAAATTTTACACACATATGTTGTTTTGGGAATGTCTAATATCAAATTTGTGCCATCTAAAGTGAAAAATCTGCACTTAAGCACTCTCTTGGAAATGGTTTTTACTATCTTTACACTTGCCTAAACATAAATTTTACACACATGTGATGTTTTAGGAATGTTTCAAGTTAATTTGGTGTCATTCAAAGTGAAAAATCTGCACTTATGCACTCTCTTGGAAATGGTTTATATCATCTTTTTACTTGCTTAAACACAAATTCTACATTCATGGAATGCCTTGGGATTGCTTTGTATCAATTTTATGCCATCTAAGAATGGAATCACATTGTATCAACTTCATGTTTACAAGAAATCAAAAATCTACACTTACCTCTTTAATTAGGATTGGTTTAAACCAAACTTATGTGGCTATAAAATGAGGGCTTTGCATCTATGTGATTATTTGGAAAAAGTGGCAAGTTAATTTGAAATATTTGGCATGGTTTTTTGAGTTTAAATGCAATTTTCGGATTGAAATTTTACCACTTGTGAAACACTTCCAAGTGAAGTCATGTGAGCTTGTTTTTCACCTATTTCACTAAGCTTTCATGTATACATCACTGAGGCTTTAATTCCACATGCTTTCCACCTCATTTTAACACTTTGAAGTTGTTTGAAAATGATTGTTTCATATGGAAATAGTTTTGGTAAATTTAAGTGTTTTTCGGATTGAAATTTCACCATATTGGAAACACTTCCAAATGAGGCTGCATGTGCCTGTTTGTCATCTATTTTATCAAGTTTTCACATGTATAACATCTAAGCTTTGATTTTAAATATTTTTCACCTCATCCTAAGCATGAAAATGTTATTTTGCCCATGAAATTTTGAAATCCCCTTTCTCTACATAAATCATCCTATGGTGAATGAGTTTTCACATGCATATCATATGAAACTTGTCTTTCTTCACATGCATATCTAATACACTTCTCTTAGTTCTTTGTTGTGCTCATTTGGAAAGGAGGCTATCATGCCTAGGCTATGCCAAAGAAGAAATTGATATTCATATGCTTACTCGAAAAGAATGTTATCACTTCTATGCTATGTTAAATCAAAATTTACAAATTCTAGCTTGTAAGAAATGAGTTTGGAACACTTCTATGCTATGTTAAATCAAAATCTACACATGCTAACTTGTAGGGAATGAGTTTGGAATGGTTCTATGCTATGTTAAATTAAAAATCTGCACCTATGTACTTGCTTGGGGTTGTTTTAAATCACTTCTATCTCATCTTTATGTGAAAGTATGCAATGTCTTATTTGCTCGGGATGGGTTTAGATCCTTCCTATGAGGTCTTTACAAGGAAATTTTATTACTTGACATGTTCTAAGTTGGTTTAAATAGCTATTTGTTGCCCCTATCATAAAATTCATATGGATTCAAAACCAAATGAGCCTTGCCCAATTTTGGTCAAATTTTGATCAATTGGCCACATTGACAACCAATTGAAGGCCATCCAACATGATCATAACATCAACCCATGTGGAGGGCTCAATTGGCACCATGGGTCCGCCCCCCCATAATTCACATGATTAATTAATAAATTAATTAGTTGAATGGATTCTTAAATTCCTTTAGTGCCTAAAATATTTTGCTAAACCCAACCCAATTAGCTAAAGCCCAAGAATCCTAAAAATCCAATCCAAGCACATGGCCTACAAGGCCCTTGGCTCATTCTTTATCGGTTACCCATGACACAAATCTACCCACCATGGCATGTGGGTGATACAACAAGACAAACCAGCCTATGTCTAAGAAATAAACGTCAAGCTTGTGACCACACACCATGGGAAAGCCACATGGCACCTTGATCATAGTTTCTTTGACCAACCCTTGGGGGAGCCAAAACAAGCGTTGGGGAACCAAGACAAGACCATAACTGGTCTCCCAATCACCATGAGCAATCTCTCATGCTTCTCCCACTCCCATTAGAACCACCATGGCCAAGGAATGAAAATTTTCCAAAGCTCCTCACCACTGCTAAAATCCATTTGAATCCTTTGATAATCCTCTGAGGATTCGCCAAGTCCTTCCCCATTCACATTCATGTCCTCCCTCAAGCTCCCATGGCTATAAGTAGCCCATATTTGAGAGCTTTGACACACACCCAAACCCATCATAAAGCCACTTAGCCAACTTGCTCCCAATAGCAGAAGTGCTTCCCCAACTTATGCAATTGAATTCCACTATCTTCAAGCCACCCTCCACTAGGAAACCCTAATTTCACCACTCAAATCAAAGGCAATTTTTTGCCCCGACGTTAACTTGTTAAAAGCTCAAATCCACCCCCCAAGCTGCACCAAGCCTTAAGATGTTCTCCCCAATCAGAATTGAGCCTTTCCGTGGCCTACAACGCATCCCAACACCAAACTGTGGAACCATTTGATCTAGCTCATAGCTAAGACCAATTTCAGCTCAAATTGAAGCAAGGAGGGGGGTCCGTGACATCAAGGACAAGCTCCCTATCAAGCCCAATCGAGGCCTCACCTCTTTAGACGAGGTATGGGTGGAAATCCCTAAATTTAGCCTCGGGTTTGGTCTTCTATGAAGAAAATGTGTATTGCACTTTTATTTAATTGCATAAATAGCTTCCTCTCTATTAGATGAACATGTAGGAACAAACACGGAGTGACTTGGTTAAGAATCGAGGGAGACCTAAGGGTTTGATCACGGACGATTTTCAGTTCTTCATCCCATGGTGAAGATGAACCAATGT
The DNA here is from genome assembly GCA_022702705.1 of Papilionanthe hookeriana x Papilionanthe teres. NCBI lineage: Eukaryota > Viridiplantae > Streptophyta > Magnoliopsida > Asparagales > Orchidaceae > Papilionanthe > Papilionanthe hookeriana x Papilionanthe teres. Next base: position 47,720,603 of record CM040436.1, on the reverse strand, counting down.
TATTCATTTCTGTGTATTAGAAATCGATGACATGTATCAAGTCGAACCATAGAACCACAAAGGAGAGGAGCACAAACCGCGAGACGGCGCGACATTGACATGGAAATCACAATGAATCAGCATGGGACATGTAGGCATTCTATGACGTCGAGGTTAATGCAACACTGAGCTGGATAAGTGGTAAAATCCTAGTTTCCTATTTCATTAAATAAAGAAAATTCCTAAAAATTTTAGATATTCATAACTTTAAAAATAAAAATCACAAAAAAATACCTCTAAACTAAGTGAACTGAGGAGAAAATACTAAAAATGAAAATGAAAATGATTAAATCATATTTAATTTTAATTAATTAATACCCTAGAGAGAATTTTAATTATTAAAACATAAACTGAAGTCCAAAAATATGAAAATTTCATGTATTTTTCCCTCCACACTAGAAAACATTTCCTAATTTTTCAAATGTCACGGGACTTCCCTAACATCAAAATGATTAATTTTTAACCAAATTTATAATTATTCAAAAAAGAATTATAAAAAATCAAAAAATTAAAAATTGAATTCGAAATAACAGGAATGTTTACTGTAGCAAAATCCTAAAATGATAATTTTCACCCTTGAAAACCCTAAACTGAAAATTAAAAAATTTAAGGGTAAAATTGTAAAATTAATAATTTTACACTTTGGCACAAATTGTCCTAAAATTCAATTTTAAAATACTAAATTCAAACTTTAGGCCTAATCCATATGAGACCTAAACCAAACTTTAATTCTAATTAACATTAGACCTAACCCAAACTTTAAGTCTAATCAACATTAGACCTAACCCAAACTTTAGGTCTAATCAACATTATACCTACCCAAACTTTAGGTATAATTCATTCCAAACCTAAACCAAACTTTAGGCCTAATCAACATTAGACCTAACTCAAACTGTAGGCCTAATCCATATTAGACTAAACCCAAACTTTAGGTCTAATCAACATTAAACCTAACCTAACATTATGTCTAACCCAAATTAGGCCTAAACCTTAAACACAAACTCCTTAGGTCTAACCCAAATTAGACCTAAACCGTATATCATAGGTTTAACCCAACTTAGACCTAAACAATGTGAAGTCTAATAAAATTTAGACTTAGAAAAACCTTGAACCCGCTAGGTCTAACCCAAATAAGACATAGTCCAATCTAAACCTCACTAGCTCTAACCTAAATTAGATCTGGTTCAACTTAAACTCCCTTAGGTCTAACCCATATTAGACATAATCACACATTTAACCCATTAGGTCTAATTAAATTATACATAAACAAATTTCTTACGTCTAACCCAAACGAGACCTAATCTTTAACTTAAAACCCTTTTAGGTCTAACCAAAATTATACCTAAACCCTTGATACACGTAAAATATATAGTATTTTTAAATATATATTTATACCTATTTTTGATGATATTGCACTTTAATGGAAGGTATATTTCTGTTTTTCTTGTAGGTATGATTAAAATGACTAACTATGATGAAAGTAGCAAAAGAGGATCAAATTTAAAGCAAAAATTTGAAGAATGCAAATCTTGATATGTGGCTGCTAAGAGTCGGAACCTTGGTGCTTAGGCGCGACAGTTAAAAATAAGAATTAAATCAAATTTGATGTCATTTTCAAGGGGTGTTTGAAGCAACTTTTGATGGTAACCTACTTAACTTCTTTTGGGCAGAAAATTTGAATGAAGAGATGCATTCTTTGGTGGATACATTGAATCTGGACATGATATGAAGAAACTCTAAGGTAACTTTTGGAAAATTTTAAAAAGAAAACTTGAAGATCAGAAAAATGGTTGTTTTTGGAGGGTGTGATTAGTGTTAAGAGTAAGTTTATGTTAGAGAGTTATTGAGAGCACACCTTTCCACTTCACCACTTTTATTATCAATTGTATTTAGTTTTTATTAAGAGTAGAATAGAGATTCGGAGTCAACGGAGTTGTGCGCGAACCACTATTGTATCTTGTAAAGGGAAAGTAAAGTTTCAAATCAACTTTAAGAGTCTTGTGGAGAGGCTTTTCATAAAAGTGTTTATCTTTTTTTACATTTGGTTTTAAAGTATGACTTGTTGTGTGTTCATTAAGATTTCTACTTTCAAATCAAGTTGTGATTATGTTTTCTCTATGAGTTTTTAGTAGTTTTCTTTATGTTTTTCCTTTTAAATGATGAAGTAATTAAATTATGGAAGGAAGTTGTGTGAAGTATATGATTTCAATGTTGGAAGAAGTTGTGATGATTCACTACCTTGCACCTCATTTACCTCTTGATTTGGCCAATTAAGATGTTAAAATTTGTTGTGAGAACATATAAGAACTAATGTGGTACTGTCTCAATCAACAATTGGAAAGAATCACATGCAATTGTATGGGTGAGAATTATAGTCCACATGATTGGGTGCAAAAAAATAGGAAGATATGTTTTTAATGGAGAGTAAAATTAGAGGACTTTAGAGTGACATGCTAAAGGCCCCTAATTTGGTTTGATGATTTAAATTTTGTTATGTAATGTTAGCCCCCAGGTGGAGGGAATAGAGGGAACTCTAGAGTGAGAGCTAGTCTCTTCCTTGCTGACCCACGGGGGCGACACAAGGTGTATATGTTGCAGATCTTTATATTATACAAGTGTTTAACAGAGTAAAAATAGTAAATGTGCCCCCCATTTATCAACGCAAGTATATGTATCATTTAAGTAATAAAGGGCTCTAATGGAGTCCTAGATATCGATCCCACAGGGAAGTTTAGAGATTAAGAACCAATTTCAGTATATGCAACTACTATCTAGTATACGGAAATAAAGAACGCTTATACTAAACTCTATTACTTAATTTTTAAATAGAAGATTGCAATTTAGAAAAAGTATATTTCTCCTTGTTAAGAGAATTAAGTGAATGAATAATTAAATTAGTTAGAATTAAATTGTGCCAAATAGGAGCATTCCTATTCTTTACCCTTTGGTCCAGGCATAAAGAACATTGACTAATCATATGCTTGGTTACTGAATCTGCGGCTAGGCTGGGAGGATATTGGCTACCACTTAGGAGCTCCCACGTTCCCCTCGCATGAGGGCTAACATCTACACTTCAGCTCCCAAACGATAGGACTGAATTAAAGATTTTAGTCTGTCACACTAAAATATCCAATTTTAAGCCCGATAAACAATTTTTCCCTATTTATTTGCACCCTCCTTTCAAGGCTTTTGAATTCCCTGAATTTTGGATGTAATCTTTACTATAGTTGATAATTCAACATATTTTAACAGTTCAATTGGCCAAATTGAAAGTAAATTAAGATTTAAGTAAAAGATTATTACAATTTTTTATTTAATATTTAAGGCACAACTAATTCAATTTAGCATTTCACAAAATCTCAACAACAAGGAGAAAGACAGAGAAAACTGCTCAGAATGCATAGGAAGAATAACACAAAACTTGGATTTCATTTAAAGCTATAAAACAATAAATAAAAACTTATCTCGAATCATCTCCCCAAGCAGATTCTTTGAAGTTCCTCTGACTCTTCCTTCTTATACAACACACTCAATTAAACTTACTAATGAACTCTCTAGAATACTCTCACACCAAAATAACACACTAGGAAACACTAAGAAGACACTTAAAAGACACATCAAGACACACACTTAGCCTAAAATCGTCTCTATTTAAAGAGGGAGAAATATTTCCAAAGGTTGCTTAAGCACCTCTTCAAAAAGCGTCCAGATTCATTGAATAATTGCTTGAACCGACCTTCTCGCCGTCGGCGGCTTCTAGAACATTGGCCAACTGCTAAGGCTCGCTGTCGGTGGGCTCGATCTCAGTGTCGGCGGGCTTTTTTATAATATATTCAAAAACTTTCGGGAAAATCACGCCGTCGGTGGCCTATTCCTCGCCGTCGGCGGGCTAGTTCAATTTCCATCTCTTTTAGTCCTTTTTGCTCCAAATTCGCTTCTTTTCGATCTTTTTGCTCCCATTACCTATAAATCTTCATAACTGCAATAAAACATTGAAAATACCTTTTTTAAAGTGCAATTTCATATAAAATTAGTATGAATTTCTTAATACATTTTCCTGAGGTCAAAATCCCCCAAACTTAATTATTACTTGTCCTTAAGTAATCTTGATACTACATAAAAGTAATGATTGTTTGTAGTAAAGCTTTAATTCAGAATTACTATGAATTTGATTTATATAGTACAGTTTATTAGAAATAATTTTAGATAATTAAATTAATTCTATAGATATAAGGCAATTTGGTTATCAAGTTTAAGAGTTATAATCTTCTATTCATTTCAAGAATGACTATAATTGCAATATTGGATTACTTAGGATATTCAGATGATAGGACATTCATAAAAACACTATTTAGTAAAATACTAATCCATATATATAACTTTAGAAATATAACTAAGTTTTATCCTTTAGGTTGATTCAAATGAAGCCAATTTTTGATAAGGCATCTCCTCAAGCTTCTCCTCACTTATTTTTTTCTTTTTCTTTTCATTTTGGATTGATTTTCAATCCTTTTTCTTTTCGTTTTCTTTTCTTTTTCAAGTGAGGATCACTATTTTTTGTTAGCCTGTTAATAATTTTGAACTTCATTTCCTCTTCCAAAATTTGAAACTTAAAATATTTCTTTATCTTATATGTATTTCATAGTTTTCACTTCATTGAGTTTCAATCTTTTCTTTCTCCTCTAAATACCTCAGAATTTAATATTTTAAAATTTAGTTTTCCTTATTTTAAATAGTTAACTATATTCTTATCCTTTATTCCAAATATCTTAATCTACAAAATTTGTTTAATCATTAAAAGTATTTCTTTTAACTTTCTATAATAATTAAATAAATTAATTCTAGTTTACTGAATTAAATTTATTACAAAAAATCATTTATATAAAAATTTTTGAAAATATAAATTGATAACAATTTAATAATTAAATTTTTGTTTTTCCCTCCCCCAAACTTAAATTTTTCTATCTATTTATATATGGTGAAAAGAAAACAAACTGTAAATTTAAATCATACCTTAGTGCTTTAGGTATTTCTCCTTTTAAAGCTCTGCAGGTTCTTTTCATCACTTAATTAACCTGTACTGTTAATAACTTTCTACACATATATAATATCAAAGAAATTGCTGGATAAAGAAGTTTTGAAATAAGTACAAAATACTAACACAATTTATACCTATTATAATCCTAAGCACAATTTAACACAGCATCCACATACATTTCACTAATCTAGTTTTAGAGTTACAAACATAAATTAAAATATTAAAAATTAAAACTACACAAATTTAACTTATACAACAAAGTTTAAATGCCTTACACAACATAATAATCAAAATACATAAACTAAACAACTAAACAAACACATAACATAAATATCTAAGGATAGAATCTAATCATCAACATTAAAATCCCAAACTATATCCTTGTCTCCTTGTTTAGCGGGTGGAGTAGGATGGTAGTGAGTATAACGGGGCACTCAGGAAATATAACATAAAGCTTTCCTCTCCGATAACGATTCTCAGCATCATAGTAGGCTATCTCAAATTCAGAATGCCTCTGGAGATAATCACTGTCATAATCATGCCTCCGCTCTAATCCTCCAATTCTTTGATCAATATGCTCCAATTTTTCTTCAATCTTTTTAAAACTTTTCAGCTGCAGAGTCATTTCATTCATCAAATCATAAAGGGTAGGAGAACTATAGGTAGGAGGGTCATAACTGGTAGAGGGAATATCCCTGCTAGTTGAAGGTGCATAGCTCCTAGTCCTAGATCTCCATCCTTTGTGGGATTCATAAGTTTTTATATTAGCTTGGGTAATGGGTTTCATAGGTTCAACCATTCCTCATCATCTCTAGCCTCTACTCCAGACAATTGGCAGAGTGCATAAATTAGACCAGGATGTCCTAGTCCTCCTCCACTTTCACTTTTTGCAATGGCTAATATATTTTTATAAATAATATTCCCCACATTTATACTTCTGTGGTTCTGAATAAAAAAATTTAGAACTGCTCTATCTCTTGTAACTTCACTATGGTGATAAGTGGGTAGAAAAGTAGAGCAAATAAAATAATGTCAAGCCTTAGAGGTTGCATTTAACATAGAAAGGGGGAAGTTTACCCATTCACGCTGCTTAATTTTCCAAGTCCCTTTCCCATCAGTGAGAAAGTTAATCACCTCCTCCAGCAGTCCTTCCATTGTCATGAATGTATCGTACTCGCTGGTATGAAGATCTTGTACTTCGTAGAAAGAATTTATTTGTGCAGCATTAAAATCAACTAAAAATCCTCTAACCTTTACAAGTCCATCCTCTATCTGGGTCAAATTGGCACAAAACTCTTTTGCGACTTCAACTGCAGCTCTATTTGTCGTATAACAGAAATTTTCTCATCTTCTCTCTTTGATCGTTTGTTCCACTTCTCCTCTCGGATTCTTAAAAACTTTATCTTGAATGCATTTTCTTGCTTTGATATTAAATTTGTCTCTTGATTGAGCTCTAACATTCACGAATTGTGTCTCGTCAAAATCTAGTCGCCTCTTCTGTCGTGGAGCCATTTCTCGATCTATCAAATTTACAAAAATCTCAACTAAATTCCAAAATAATACTAGAATGGCTTCCAAAGGTGACTTAAAATAATCTAAAATGAATTCAATGGATTTATTCCAACTATTTTCTCTATATTTCAATTTTTCCAAAATCCCCAAATGTGGAAGAAATACACGGTGAAAATAAAAAATTTTTGCATGGGAGTGAAGCTCTTACCAAGGGAAGATAAAATCCGGTGTCAAAATGTGTTGAAATTGCTCCAAATCCATGATCTCTCAAGCCATAGGTCGATTTTTTCAAATTTTTAAGGAAGGGGACGATGAATAGTGACGGTTGACCGGTCAAATAAAAGTGTTTTACGGGATCTCTCCATCAGCAGGAAAAATCTCACCGTCGGCGAGCTAATTAATTCAAATAGGCGTAAAGTCTCTAGAAAAAGTCGCCGTCGGCGGCGTCCATATTGCTGTCGGCGGGATTTTTCGAAAATTAATATTTTTAATATTTTATAATATTTTCAAGTCATTTTAACCTCGTTAATGTCCGATCAATCAATTAAATATATTTTATTGTGATTAGATACTATTTTAACTCACATAAATTCACACAACATAAAACATCACAATTTTATATATGAAATCCAAGTGTTTACAATATTCGTACACCACATTACTAGTAAGGTATTTTTACAGCCTTAACACACAAAATTCAGCGTCGCAATCCAAACCACAGTACTCAAAATGTTGAATATAAAAAATAACACATAATCTCATTTATACTGAGATGAAATCTTAAAATCTAAAATATCAAAAGTGCAAATTACATAAAAATTAAATTCAAACTAACTCATCACATAAACAAATACGAATGTCTTCTACTCATCAGGGTCTGTACTAAACTCATCTCTGATATCTCTGATAGAACGTAAATGAACGAATAGATTGTAGAAAGGCCTGTAAGAAAATTTTTCTGTAGAATCTTCTTCAATCCATCCTTTCTTTCTCAAAAGCTGTATGAAACTAGCTTCAAGATGTCCAGAATGATTGAAGTGTTCCTTCATCCTCTAATCAATATGATCAAATAAATCAGAGGTGTTGTTAATTGAATTCATCACGTTTTGTACCCCTTTTTCCAATCCTTTGAGTTTCTGTAAGATCATATTTGTTTTATCAGTAAAGGGCCTGATTGAAAGAGAATTTTGAGATGCTTGATTCGCAATAATGGCTGTCTCATTATCGTTCTCCAGAGTATGAAACATATCAGTTGGATCTAAGAGTTTCCAAGGCAAAAGTACCTTTTCCCAGGCTTCATAAGAAACTTGGTACTACTGCATAGTGCAAAAATTGTTGAAGGATGTTGACCCATAAATTGATCCATGCACAATCAGGCCTAAAGCAGACTTCACAATAATTGAACCAACATCAATAGGTAATCCCGCTTGAATACAATAATTCAGAATCTCAAACTCCTTAGAAACTTTATTTACCCTCATAGTGGGTAATAATTTTGAAGAAATAAAGAAGTGCCAGTGTTTAGAGACGGGGTTTAGAACTGATGCAAAAAAGCTAACATACCAGTCTTCTCTTGTTTCCCAATCTTCTGATTCATCAGTCAAATATCGATAGATCTCATTCATATTATTTCTTGTAGGAACAAAATTGGAATAGTGGCAAACGTGTGTATTCTCAATTGAATATAACTCGTTAATTCTAGGAGTGAAATTTACCCATCTGCCTCGCACATATGCGCTTCTGTTGTTGATTCCGTGAAGATTGGAGTAGTATTCTTTTACTATGGAGATGACTACTGCAGAAGTAGTATAGCATAATACCTCCCAACGTCGCCACACAATCATCTCCTCAATAGGGGTTGTCGAATTCTCCACTCCTCTATTTACGAATCCTCTTTCTTTGATCAGTCTCTTCTTCATCATTACTTTGTTGAAGATTCGCTAGGCCTCATAACTGACAAACTTTCTTCGATTGAACACTCGAGATCTAGTAATTTCAAGGGAATTTGATGCCATAATGATGAGTTTTTGTGGAGTTTCAAATCGTTTTTAGGAAGTAAATGGTTTAGAATTCGAGTTCTAGGTGTTTTTAAAGAGTTAAAACACTTAGAATTGTCAAAAACTGTCAAAATAACTCCCTAAACCGTTCATTCACCGATCTCGCCGTCGGCGGCAACGATCTCACCGTCAGCGGGATTCTTAAAAATATAAACTGAATTTGGCGGGCAGAACTCGCCGTCGGCGGGCTAAGGCAAAATTTGCCCAATTTCACTCTGGTCCGAATGCTTTCCAATTTTTTCTATGGATCCAATATCATGATGATTATAAATATAAATATGAGTATTAGAATTCATTTTATACCATAATTAATAATAAATCAAATAAATATACAATCATTACACATAAATAAAGATAACTATGGGTTGCCTCCCATAAAATGCTTGGTTTAACGTCGTCAGCCCGACCTATTCTGGTTATTAATCAGGTTGACTGAACATTAAAACCTCTTTAAAATTTGGTCTTTTTCCTTCAAAATATGGTTTTAATTTGTGTCCATTTACTTTAAATCTGTGTCCAGTCTTTTGATCTTCAATTTCTACAGCTCCGTATGTGAATATTTGAGTTAGAGTGAAAGGTCCTAACCATCGAAATTTTAATTTCCCAGGAAATAATTTCAACCTTGTATTATAAAGCAAAACTTCTAATCCTGGTACAAAATTTTTTTGGTTAATCTTCCGATCATGCCATAATTTCATCTTCTCTTTATAAATTTTATCGTTATTATAGGATTCATTCCTTAATTCTTCTAATTCTTTCATCTGCAACAATCTCTTCTCACCAGCATCTTTTAAATTTTAATTGAATTCTTTAATCACCCAATACGCTTTATGCTCTAATTCATCTGGTAAGTGACAAGTTTTTCCATAAATAAGCCTGTAAGGAGTCATTCCAATCAGGGTTTTATAAGCAGTCTTGTATGCCCATAATGCAGTGTCTAGTCTTGTAGATCAATCTAATCTACTAGGGTTTATAGCCTTTTCTAAAATTCGTTTAATTTCTCGATTAAAAACTTCAACTAATCCACTGGTTTGTGGATGATAAGCAGTCGATATTTTATGAATAATGTTAAATTTTTCTACCAATTTCTGAATAGATTTATTCCTAAAATGGGATCCTCCGTCAGTAATAATCACTCTCAGCATTCCATATCTTGTGAAATTATTTTTCATTAAAAAATTTGAAACACTCTTAGCATCACAACGACGTAAGGCTTGTGCTTCAATCCATTTAGAAACATAATCAACAACAACTAATATATATGAATTTCTAAATGAAAGAATAAATGGTCCCATGAAATCTAATCCCCAACATCAAAAATTTCAACTTCTAATATAAAATTCAGAGGAATTTCATTTCTTCTAGATATATTACTTACTCGTTGGCATTTATCACAAGTTTTGATATATCTATAAAAATCTTTAAAAAGAGTAGGCCAATAAAACCCAGATTGTAAAATTTTATAAGCACTTTTATCAGTTCCAAAATGTCCTTCAAATTCAGAATCGTGACATTTTTGAATGATCTATTCAGTTTCTTCATAAGGCAAACATCTTCTAATAATTAGATCCTTACATTGCTTATATAAATATGGATCATCCCAAAAGTACGTTTTAGCATCGTGAATGAATTTTTTCTGTTGTTGCAGAGTTAGCATGGTTAATACTTACACTATAATTAAATATATCTGCATACCATGGTATTTTCCACTCATTTATATTATAAAGTTGTTCGCCAGGAAAACTGTCTGTAATTTCATTGTCAGTGTCAGATAATTCACAATTTTCTAATCTTGACAAATGATCTGCAATTTGATTGTCAGTTCCATTTCTATTAATTATTTCAAAATCAAATTCTTGCATCAGTAATATCCATCTGATTAATCTTGGTTTGGTATCCTTCTTTTGTATTAAATATTTACTAGCCGGGTGATCAGTATGCACAATACATTTAGTTCCAATTAAATAAGATCTAAATTTATCAAAAGCATATACAATTGCTAATAATTCTTTTTCTGTAACTGTATTGTTAATTTCAGCATTAGTGAGAGTTTTACTAGCATAGTATATAACTTTAAAAATTTTATCATACCTTTGACCAAGAACAACTTCTGTAGCATAATCACTAGCGTCACACATAAGTTCAAATGGTTTCTCCCAATCAGGTGAAACTATTATAGGTGCTGTGATTAATTTATCTTTTAATAATTCAAAAGCATTTAAGCATTCTGTAGTGAATTCAAATTTCTTGTCTTTTTCTAAAAGTTGGCATAGAGGTTTAGTAATTTTTGAAAAATCTTTTATGTAGCGTCTGTAAAATCCGGCATGTCCAAGAAAACTCCGTACCTCTCTCACTATAGTAGGCGGTGGTAATTTAGCTATAACTTGAATTTTTGCAGGGTCTACTTCCATGCCATTTTCTGAAATTTTATGCCCTAATACAATTCCTCCTGCAACCATAAATTGACATTTCTCCCAATTTACAACTAAGTTAGTTTTTTCCCGTAACTCCAAAACTTTTTCAAGATGATCCAAGCATGTTTCAAATGATGTTCCAAATATAGAGAAATCATCCATAAATACTTCTATTCCATCATCAATTAATTTACTAAATATAGACATCATACATCTCTGGAATGTTGCAGGTGCATTACATAGTCCAAAAGGCATCTTTCGAAAAGCAAATGTTCCATAAGGACTGGTAAATGTAGTTTTCTCTTGATCCTCAGGAGCAGTAGGAATTTGATGTTAGCCAGTATATCCATTTAAAAAAAAAAGTATTTGTGCTCAGGTAGTCTATCCAACATTTGGTCTAGAAATGGTAAAGGGAAGTGATCTTTCCTGGTGGTTGTTTTAATTTTCTATAATCAATACATATACGCCATCCAGTAACTTGTCTTATATGTATTAAATCATTATTTTTGTTAGCTTCAACAGTCACTCCTCCTTTCTTAGGAACACAACGATCTGGGCTTACCCAAGCACTGTCCGAAATAGGATATGTAATACCATTGTCTAACCATTTTAATATTTCTTTCTTGACTACATCTTTCATTATTGGGTTTAATCTCCTTTGGGGATCAACTCTTGGTTTATGTTCATTATCCAAAATAATTCTGTGCATACAGATTGAAAGACTAATTCCTTTAATATCTGCTAAGGTCCAACCAAAAACTTTCTTATACTTTTTTAATGTGTCCAGAAGTTTTTGCTCTTGTGACTCGTTTAATTCAGCCGATATAATAACTGGTAAAGTTAAAGAGTTGCCTACAAATGCATACTTCAAATGAGTAGGTAAAATTTTTAACTCAAGTTCAGGAGGTTTAATAATCGACAAAACTATATTCTTTTCAGCGTTTTCCGTAATATCCAACATTTCAAATCTTTCTTGTATATAATCTAATTTTTCATTGTCTATTTCTTCAATTAATTCTGTATTTTCTATTTTTGGTTTATCTTTAAAGTATTCTTTAAAATGTTAATTTTCAGATGTTCAAGAATTTCCATTCGAAAACATTCATCATCTTTTTCTATAACAGGATATTTCATTGATTTTGCAATGTTAAAAGTTACTTCTTGATCGTTTACTCTCATAGTTAGTTCTCCTTTTTGAACATCAATCATAGCTCTTCCAGTAGCTAAGAAGGATCTTCCTAAAATTATGGGTATTTCTTTATCTTTCTTCATATCTAAGACAATAAAATCCACTCGAAAGATAAATTTATCCACTTTTACTAACACATCTTCAATAACTCCTTTAGGATATGTCATTGAACGATCAGCTAACTGAAGAGTTACTGAAGTAGGTGAGAATTCTCCCAATCCTAATCTTTTTAAAATTGATAGAGGCATAAGATTGATGCTGGCTCCCAAGTCACATAAAGCTTTTCCATAAATTTTTTCTCCAATAGCACAAGATATAGTGAAACTACCAGGATCCTTTAATTTCTCAGGAAGCTTTTTCTGAATAATTGCACTACACTCTTCGCTAAGTGCAACAGTTTCCTTATCTGTGAACTTTCTCTTCTTGTTTAAAATATCTTTCATAAACTTCACATAATTGGGCATTTGTTCCAACGCTTCTACAAAAGGAATGTTCACCATTAATTTCTTCTGGATTTGAAGAAATTTAGAAAATTGCTTATCCTTTTTATGTTGCTTTAATCGCTGAGGAAATGGTGGTGGTGGTTTCTCTATAGAAACTTTCATAGGAATTAGTGGATATTCTAAATTTTGATCTTGCTGATCCTTTTCTTTTTCAGTTTCCACTTTCTCTTTTTCACTTTCTGTTTCTTTTTGTATTCTTATTTCTAACTCTTTTCCACTTCGTAACTGTATCGCCCTGATCTTTAGAATTTATTTCCACATTACTAGGAAAAGTTCCAGGAATTCTATTATTAAGTGCAGTAGCGATATGTCCAAGTTGAGTTTCAATATTTTTAATTACAATTCCTTGATTTTGTAATTGGTTCCCTTGAATTTGTAGCTGATTTCCTTGATTCTGCAAATGCTGACCCATATTTAATATTAATTCTTCCATAGATAACTTCTTTTCCATAAATTGAGAGTTATTACTAAATCCAGGAGGATAAGAAGGTTTATAATTAGAATTTCTTTAGTTAGATGAATTTCCTAATGGGTTTACTGAGTTGTTCATCCATTGTTGATTAGCAGAGTTGTTATTCCAATTAAAATTTTTGATGGTTCTTCCAACCAAGGTTGTAATAATTTGCATAAGGATTATTGGGTCTATTATTAATAATATTTAAAGTTTCATATGAAGATTGAGCATCTATAAGTTCTCCAGATGAATTTACTTCTATTATATTAGGAGAATAATTCATTCTAAAATGATCTAATTTCTTAGATATAGAAGCAATCTAAGAGGCTAACATAGATATTGCATCAGAGTCATGTATACTAGCTATTTTTTTAGGATTTAACCTTTCAGAAGGCCATTGAAAATTGTTGGTAGCCATTTCTTCAATTAATGAATAAGCCTCATCAAATAATTTTGACATTAATGAACCTCTAGCAGTAGCATCTATAATAGATCTAAGAGATCCTACTAATCCATTATAAAAAGTTTGAATAATTAACCAATCTGGAACGCATGATGTGGGCATTTCCTAAGAAGATCTTTAAATCTCTCACAAGCTTTGTATATCGATTCTCCATCAAACTGACTAAAAGATGTTATGTCATTTCTAAGCTTTGTAATTTTTGAAGGAGGAAAATATTTGGATAGAAATTTTTGTGATAATTCTCCCCAAGTTCTAATAGATCTAGGTGCTAATGAATTTAACCATATCTTAGCCTTATCCCTTAAAGAAAAAGGAAAAAGCCTACTCCGTCATATTTAAAAGTAGCACAAAGTTCCAAAAAACTAGCAAGATGTAAATTAGGATCTTCGTTTGGTGAACCACTAAATTGATTATTCTGTACCATTTGGATAATTGCAGGTTTAAGCTCAAATGAATTAGCCGCTACATCAGGATTTTGGATAGTTAAGTGAATTTCATCTAATGTAGGGTTAGCGCAATCTCTTAAAGGTCTCGGTTGATTTACATTTTCAATTGCTGGATTATTTTCCATTTGATTTAAATTTATAATTTCTTTTTTCTGTTTTCTAATTCTTTTAATAGTGCGCTCTAATTCTGAATCGTAAGGTATTAAACTTTCGGTTCCAAATTTACGCATACACAACTTCAGTAGATTTTAAAATAGTCCGTTACTAGTAATTATCTTTAATAATTATTTTATTAATCACCTTAATAATTACTTTACTTCCTCGACAACGGCGCCAAAAACTTGACCCACGGGAGCGACACAAGGTGTATATATTGTGGATCTTTATATTATATAAGTGTTTAACAGAGTAACAATAGCAAATGTGCCCCGCTTTTATAAACGCAAGTATACGTATCGTTCAAGTAATAAAGGGCACTAATGGAGTCCTAGATATCGATCCCACAGGGAAGTTTAGAGATTAAGAACTAATTTCAGCAGATGCAATCACTATCTAATATATGGAAATAAAGAACACTTATACTAAACTCTATTACTTAATTTTTAAATAGAAGATTGCAATTTAGAAAAAGTATCTTTCTCCTTGTTAAGAGAATTAAGTGAATGAATAATTAAATTAGTTAGAATTATATTGTGCCAAATAGGAGCATTCCTATTCTTTACCCTTTGGTTCAAGCATAAAGAACATTGACTAATCCTATGCTTGGTTACTGAATCTGCAGCTAGGCTGGGAGGATACCGGCTGCCACTTTGAAGTTCCCACGTTCCCCTCGCCTGAAGGCTAACATCTACACTTCAGCTCCCAAACGATAGGACATAATTCAAGATTTTAGTCTGTCACACTAAAATATCCAATTCTACGCTTGATAAATAATATTTCCCTATTTATTTGCACCCTCCTTTCAAAGCTTTTGAATTCCCTGAATTTTAGAAGTAATCTTTACTATAATTGATAATTCAACATATTTTAACAGTTCAATTGGCCAAATTGAAAGTAAATTAATATTTAAGTAAAAGATTATCACAATTTTTTTATTTAATATTTAAGGCACAACTAATTCAATTTTTCATTTCACAAAATCTCAACAACAAGGAGAAAGACAGAGAAACTACTCAGAAGGCATAGGAAGAATAACACAAAACTTGGATTTCATTTAAAGCTATAAAACAATAAACAAAAACTTATCTCGAATCTTCTCCCCAAGTAGACTCTTTGAAGTTCCTCTGACTCTTCCTTCTTGTACAACACACTCAATTAAACTTACTAATGAACTTTCTAGAATACTCTCACACCAAAATAACACGCTAGGAAACACTAAGAAGACACTTAAAAGACACACCAAGACACACACTTAGCCTAAAATCATCTCTATTTAAAGAGGGAGAAATATTTCCAAAGGTTGCTTAAGCACCTCTTCAAAAAACATCCACATTCATTGAATAATTGCTTGAACTGACCTTCTCGCCATCGGCGGGCTCGATGGCGCCATCGGCGGGCTCGATGGCGCCATCGGCGGGCTTCTAGAACATTGGCCAACTGCTAAGGCTCGCTATCGACGGGCTCGATCTCGCCGTCGGCTGGCTCCTTTATAATATATTCAAAAACTTTCAGAAAAATCACGTCGTCGGCAGGCTAGTTCAATTTCCATCTCTTTTAGTCCTTATTTCAGATTCGCTTCTTTTCGATCTTTTTGCTCCCATTACCTATAAATCTTCATACCTGCAATAAAACATAGAAAATACTCTTCTTTAAAGTGCAATTTCATATAAAATTGGTATGAATTTCTTAATACATTTTCCTGTGGTCACCTGCCTAACCCATCTACATGATTTCAAAACTTCAAATTAACTAATGTTCTTTATAGAATCAAGTAAGGGTAAGGAATATAATTGTTTCTATTTGGCACAACACACTTAGATACTTCCACAACGAAATTTCATAATTATTACTGATTCATTGAAAGAGGAAAAAAATATTTTATTCTCATTTTCTCTCATACTATTTTATAGTTGTGTTAACTTTAGTTGTTTTCTTTACTTTTTATTCAGAAAATATCAAAAACAAATTTGAAAAACTTTATATATTAAAACATACTTTACAAAATAATTTTAAAATGTAAAAAGTTATTTTTCTTATTTCTTTAAAATTTTAGACATTTCCCTATGGGTTCGATATCTTGAGGCTTAATCAAAAGTCATATATTACTTGATAAACGATATGTATACTTGTGTAGAACACCATATTAAAAATAATTAAAATATATCTTTTATTTGCTTCAGAATTAAGTTTTTGGCGCCGTTGCAAATAAAGTGATAAAATCATTGGAAAGAAATATAAATTGAAAAATGTAAGGGTAAATATTCAGGGATCAAGTTTTTGGCGCAGTTGTTGGGAAGTTTAATTAAAATATCATTTAAAGAAAATTTAAGAAAAATTATGTTTTTACATTTCATTGTTTTTTAGTATGTTTCTTTTATTTTATTTTATTAATTGTGTATGTGTAGTTCAGGTTCTGAGGGACTTGTGTCTTACGATTCTGAATTAGAGAGAACTATCAGAAAAATAAAAAAAATTAAAAATACAGAAAAAGATAAAAATTTTCAAGAAATGTCACATCAAGATCATCAAAATGTTGAAATCCATCAAGAATTTAGACCTTTAAGAGATTATGCTAACCCTACAGTGGATGAATTTTATGGTAGTATTCAACACCCTGCTCTAGCTGCTAATTCATTTGAACTTAGACCTGCTATTATCCAGATGGTATCTAATAATCAGTTTGGGGGAGCATCAACTGAAGATCCTAATTTACATCTTGCTAATTTTCTAGAATTTTGCGCTACTTTTAAATACGATGGTATTTCAGACGATGCTATTAGACTTATACTTTTTCCTTTCTCACTAAGGGATAAAGCTAAGATTTGTTTAAATTCATTAGCACGTGGATCTATCAAAGCTTGGGGTGATTTAGCACAAAAATTCCTTGCTAAATATTTTCCACCATAAAAAACTGCGAAATATAGAAATGATATTACATCTTTTTGTCAATTTGAAGGGAAATTGATATATGAAGCATGGGAATGTTTTAAAGATCTCTTATGAAAGTGTCCACATCATTCGATACCAGATTGGTTAATAATTCAGACCTTTTATAATTGATTAGTTGGATCCCTTAGATGTATTATCGATATCGCTGGTGGTTCATTGATGTCTAAACAGTTTGCTGATGCTTATGCTTTAATTGAATAAATTACTACTAATAATATTCAATGGTTTTCTGAAAGGTTAAATCCTAAAAAGGTAGCCAACATTCATGAAGATGATACTTTTGCAATGATAGCAAATCAAGTTGCTGCAATTTCAAGGAAGATAGACCAATTTAGGATGAATTTTTCTCGAACAACTTTCATGATTTAAGAAAATTCATTAAGCAAAACGGTTGATTCTTAAACTTCATCGGAAACCTTGAATGTCATAAGTAAGCATAATAACCCATATTCCAATTATTATAACCAGGTTGGAAAAACAATCCAAACTTTAACTGGAATACCAATAATCAGGGTGGTAGTAATCAACAATAGGGGAACAACTAAGGGAATAATAATTATAGATCAACATATCCTCCAGGTTTTAACAATACCTCACAATTAAAGGAAAAGTAGTTATCTATTGAAGAAGTGGTGTTACAAATGGGAAATTAATTACAAAGTCAAGGAGCTACAATAAAAAATATTGAGAATTAATTGGGACAGATTGCCAATTCATTAAGTAATAGATCCCAAGGAACACTTTCTAGTAATACTGAAGTAAATCCAAGAGACAAGACTAAAGAACAAGTACAAGTTATTCAGTTTAGAAGTGGAAGAGAGTTGGAAGGTAGAGTTTAAAAAGAGACTAAAGTAGAGAAGGAAGAGGTTGAAAAATTAAAAGAGGGCACTCTGAAAAGTTTAGAAAGACCTATTTCTCCACCTAAGGTTGATTTAGAAAAGCCACCACCTCCATTTCCTTAGAGACTTCAACAAGAAAAATTGGATAAGCAATTTTCAAAATTCTTGGAGATATTTGAGAAGCTTACTATCAATATTCCATTTGTTGAAGCCTTAGAACAAATGCCAAGCTATGTGAAATTTATGAAGGATATTCTCAACAGAAAGAGGAAGTTTGAAGATAATGAGACTGCTGCACTTAGTGAAGAGTGTAGCGCTATAATTCAGAAAAAACTTCCTGAAAAGCTTAAAGATCTTGGATGTTTCACAATTCTATGTGCAATCGAAGACAAATATTTTGGAAAAGTTTTATGTGATTTGGGT
Organism: Papilionanthe hookeriana x Papilionanthe teres; assembly: GCA_022702705.1. Classification (NCBI taxonomy): domain Eukaryota; kingdom Viridiplantae; phylum Streptophyta; class Magnoliopsida; order Asparagales; family Orchidaceae; genus Papilionanthe; species Papilionanthe hookeriana x Papilionanthe teres. Next base: position 47,702,118 of record CM040436.1, on the reverse strand, counting down.
GCAAGCAATAACCATATGCCATTATCAACATTCAAAAGACTGGGATTAGGAGAAATAACTCGTACTACTGTAACTCTGTAATTAACTGATCTCTTGATCACATATCCTACAGGAGTTATAGAAGATATTTTGGTGAAAGTAGATCAATTTATGTATCCTATTGATTTCATTGTGTTGGATATGGAGGAAGATAAATAGATACCCATAATTTTAGGGAGACTTTCCTAGCCACAGGCAGAGCGATGATAGATGTGCAAAAACGGGAATTGACGATACGAGTTAATGATCAAACTATTACATTCAATATTTCAAAGTCAATGAAATATCCTGCAAGAGGTAAAGATGATGAATTTTATAGGATGGATGTTATCAATTAATTGAGTGAATGTCATTTTAAGTCAACTAATGAAGAGAAATCTGAAAGTAAAGAATTGGAACACAAGTAAGAAGAGGAATTACAAGATTCTAAAGATTTTCATGAGGAAGATTTAAATTTTGTTCAAGAAATATTTGAAATGTTGGACATGACTGAAAAAGATGAATCTTTTGGTCCATATTTTGAAAAACCTCCTGAACTTAATTTAAAGATGCTTCCTAATCATTTAAAGTATGCCTTTTTAGGTGATTCCTCAACTTTGTCAGTTATAATTTCCTCTTAATTAACTGAAAGAGAAGAAGAGAGTTTGCTTGAAATTTTAAAGAAATATAAGAAATCCTTTGGATGGACAATAGCTAATATTAAAGGAATCAGTCCTTCAATTTGTATGCATAGAATCCTTATGGAGGATAATGGTAAACCTCGGGCTGATCCTCAAAGGAGATTAAATCTATCAAGAAAGAAGTTGTTAAGAAAGAAATCTTAAAGTTGTTGGATGCTGGAATTATCTACCCTATTTCAGATAGTGCATGGGTTAGTCCTATTCACTGTGTACCTAAGAATGGAGGAGTTACTATGACTATGAATGAAAATAATGAAATAATACCAGTAAGGCAAGTTACAGAGTAGCGGATATGCATTGATTATAGAAAATTAAACCTTGCCACCAGGAAATACCATTTTCCACTTCCTTTTCTAGATCAGATGTTGGATAGACTAGCTGGGCATGAATACTTTTGTTTTCTAGATGGATATATTGGTTACCACCAAATTCAAATTGCTCATAAGGATCAAGAGAAAACAATGTTTACCAGTCTTTATGGTACATTAGCTTTTAGAAGAATGCCCTTTGGTTTATGTAATTTCCCTGCTACATTTTAGAGATGTATGATGACAATTTTCTATGATTTAATAGAAAAAGGAATTGAAGTTTTTATGGATAACTTTTCAGTGTTTGGAATTTCATTTGAATCATGTTTATAACATTTATCTAAAGTTCTGAAATGCTGTGAAGAAACTAATTTGATCCTTAACTGGGAATAATGCCAATTTATGGTAGTAGGAGGAATTGTTTTGGGACATCGTATATCAAAAAATGGTATGGAAGTAGATCCTGCAAAAATTCAAGTGATCTCCAATCTCCAATGTAAGGGGAATTAGAAGTTTTTTGGGACATGCTGGATTTTACAGGCGTTATATTAAAGAATTTTCACAAATTTCAAAGCCTTTATGTCGTTTACTGGAAAAAGATGTGATTTATAATTTTGATGATGATTTCCTAAAAGCTTTTGAAACTTTAAAAGAAAAATTAATCTCTGCACCTGTTATAGTTTTACCTGACTGAGAAAAATCTTTTGAATTAATGTGTGAAGGTAGTGATTATGCTATTGGAGCTCTTTTAGGTCAGAAATATGATAAGATTTTCAAATTGATTTACTATGCTAGTAAAACTCTTAATGAAGCTCAAATTAAGTATACCACTACTGAGAAAGAGTTAATAACTATAGAATTTACCTTTGATAAATTCAGATCATATTTAATTGGAACAAAATTTGTGGTGCATACTGATCATTCTACTATTAAGTATTTAATGAAGAAGGATGAAAAACCAAGATTGATTAGATGGATTCTTCTTTTGCAAGAATTGGATTTTGAGATAGTAGATAGGAAGGGTGCTGATAATAAAATTGTTGATCATCTATCCAGGCTTGAAACTGAAAAATCTCTCTGTGATGTTGAAGAAATTAATGAAGATTTTCCTAATGAAAAATTGTTCGTTGTTAATCAGTGGTGTGTTTTGTGGTATCTCAACATTGTAAACTTTATTGTCAATGATATTTTACCCTATGGTTTGACATACCAGGAGAAGAAGAAAATTCTATCTAAAGCTAAGACTTATTTTTGGGATGACCCATTTTTATATAAATAAGGAAAGGATTTGTTTATTCGAAGATGTGTTCCTTTAGAAGAAACTTATGAAATTATTCAAAAATGTCATAATTTTGATTATGGGGGACATTTTGGACATGATAAAATTGCATATAAAATCTTACAATTTGGATTTTATTGGCCTACAATTTTTAAGGATGTTAATGTTTATATTAAAAATTGTGATTGATGTCAATGTGTAGGCAATATTTTTAGAAGAAATGAAATGCCCCTCAATTATATATTGGAAGTTGATATATTTGATGTTTGGGGATTAAATTTCATGGGAGCATTTATACCATCTTTCGGAAATAAATAATTTTAATAGCAGTATACTATGTATCTAAATGGATAGAAGCTGTTTCTTTACCTCGATGTGATGCTCAACGTGTTGTAAAGTTTTTAAATAAGAATATATTTGACAGATTTGGAATACCAAGAGTAATCATAACTGATGGGGGAAGTTATTTTAGAAATACAATTATGGATAAGTTAGTAAAGAAATATCATATTAACCATCGCATTGCTACTACTTATCATCCGTAGATAAGTGGTTTGGTTGAATTATTCAATCGTGAAATTAAAAGATTATTGGAAAAGACTATTAATCCAAATAGAAAGGATTGGTCAATCAAATTGGATTATTCTTTGTGGGACTATAAGACTGCCTACATAACTCCTATAGGAATGTCCCCATATAGGCTAATTTTTGGAAAAGCTTGTCATTTACCAGTTGAACTTGAGCATAAAGCATATTGGGTTATTAAAGAGTTCAATTTTAATTTGAAAGATGCTAGAGAAAAGAGATTGTTGTAATTAAATGAGCTTGAAGAGATAAGGAATAAATCTTATGAAAATGTTAAAATTTATAAAGAAAATATGAAGTTGTGGCATGATCGGAAGATTCTTACTAAAAATCTTGAGCCAGGGCAAAATGTTTTACTATATAATGCTAGATTAAGAATTTTTGCTGGAAATCTTAAGTCCAGGTGGATAAGCCCAATTATCATGATGAAATTTTATTCATATGGAGCTGTGGATATTAATAATCCTAAGACTGGGAAAATATTTAAAGTGAACGGTCATAGACTTAAAACTTACTTTTTAGTCGATCAATCTAAACCTGATGAGAATCTGATGTTGGGTCACTCAGAATAAGCTCTGGGAAAATCAGGCTAATGATGTTAAACCAAGCGCTTTGTGGGAGGCAACCCATATTTATCCGTGTGCTTTGTTTTATGTTTGCTTTGTGTACTTTTATTTGGTTTAATTTTAGAAATGTGGTAGTATTTTGGAGGTTTTTATGTTATAGTAGTATTTATTTGACCTTATTTGATGACTTAGAGGAGTCAGAATGAAGATTTTGACGTTTGGCAGAACTGTGCAAAAATGTGCACTGGCGGTTATGCGCCACTGGTTGGCGCATAGGCGCCACAGTTCTAAAAAACGTGAAAAATGAGGTTCTAGAAGCCTAAATCACGGGTGAGTAGTTTTTGGAGTTATTAAAAAGTTTTAAAACGTCTAGGGTCGGTTTTATGGCTTCCTAAGTCTATAAAAGGGCTTAAATTTATGAGATACTTGCCGTAGTTCTTATTTTCATTTCTGAGTCTTCTGAAAGAGTATTTTGATTGCAAAAATGTCCTCTTGGGAGAGCGAAGTTAAGAAGAAAGAGGATGCCAACAAGAAGAAGTTTATTTGTGATAATGCGTAAGAGTTATATAATAGATTTCTGGCTGTAAGTATCCAAGGAATAGCAGAAAGGATTACAAAGATCGAGGCCGATGTGGAGTCCATTGATACAAAGGTAATTGAAATTAATGCACATTTAGCGCACATTGGATGAAAACTCAAAATGCAATTCAGTCATACAATTCACGTGGAAGAAGCAGATAAAGCGATGTTTCTGAAGAACAAATGAATAGAAGAAGAAGATGTTAGAGTTTTTAATCATCGCCTGTTTTATCAGATTCACATTCCAGATGGTTCAAATGGAACTAATGGTGGTTCTGGATATAATCCATCTAATGGAGATTGGAATTAAATAATTTGTGGTCTTCTGGTTTAGTTATGTGTGTTTAGTGTTTTAAGCTAGTGTTTTTTTTTAATGTTTGTGTTTGTTGCACTTTAAATGTGTTTGTTACATCTTAATGATGTAAATTTGTGTTTAAATTGCATGTGTTTGAACATATGTATTGTGGAATTTCATCCAAAGTGTTTGGATAGAAATTTGTAGTTTGTATTAAACGTGTTTTGATATTTAAGTAATATAAGTTTTGTTTTGCGTGAGATTTGTGTGGATTCATTGGAGATTAAAGTGTATTTTTGGAGTATTAGAAGAGTTTATGGGGAGAAATAATTATTTGAAATGATTAAAGGTAATTAACTCATATTTTTTATGGAATTAATTTAATTGCCAAAATCTGGGCACTGGCAGCTAAGCGCCAAACTGACGGCGCATAAGCACCAGATTTCGCGACTAAGAGCTGCATGCCTTGTGCATAGGCTCCAGTTCGCAAAAATTGATTTTCTGCAGTTAAAAACCTGAAATTTGCCATTTTTAACACCCCCATCACCTTCAACCTCTCGATTTCGTGAAATAGGAGCCTAAGGCATCATTAATTGAATCATTTTAGAGTCGATTTCGACGAAATTTGTTGGATTTAAGTTCTTTAAGGTATGATCACTACTCCAAAGCAAATACTTTTTTATTTTCACCATGTATTTTGAGTACATTATTGAAAAATCTAAAAATCACTATTCATGGTGAAAATTTGAGGAAAAGCATGGAAATTGCTTGGATTTAGTGGAGTTTGACTTTGGATGTTGAGTTAACAAGTTTAGCTTAAATTTGGAATTTATGGTGAATTTTTAGATATGGCTCCAAAGTTGAAACACTCGAAAGAAGAAACAAAATTTGATTCCGACAAATTTGTCAGTTCTCGAACAGAGAATGGTTACGTCGATGCACTCACATTGTGAAAATTGATTATGGAGCAAGTTTTTAGCAAGCCAGGAGGATATATTAAGGAGATGATTGCTAGAAGGAATTGGGAAATATACTATTGCTTCTTCATTGTTGCAATTGTTTCTGTGGTGAGAGAGTTCTATGTTAACTTGCCAGCAACTGAGGAAAATTTGGTGATGGTTAGGGGGCAACAAGTGGATTTTTCACCTGCGGTAATTAATACTTTTTATCGATTACCTCCTAATATGTTTTGTTTTTATGTGAATTATCATCCTTCTGACAGAGAGTTAGATGAGATTATGGCCTTTATTATTGATGGAAGAGGTTTGTGGAAGATTACAAATGAAAGAAGAGTGAATTTTCAAACCTCTAAGTTGATTGCCACTTCAAAGGCATGACATTACTTCATCTCATCTAAACTTCTGCTTTCAAGTCATGTCAGTGGAGTTACAAGGGAGAGAGCTGTTCTGAACCATTGTATTCAACAGGGAAGGCCTTTAAATATTGGGGCTATTATTTATGATTATATTTTGAACTGTGCTAGAGCTACTACTACAATAGGTATAGGATTTCTTTCACTGATTCACTCGATTTGTGAGCAGTTTGGTGTTAAGTCTGAAACATGGGAAGAGGTTCTTCAGCTACTTAGACCTATTACCAGTGTAAATGTGAACACTTACACAGTACATTCAATATTTGGCTGGAAATAAGGATCTGTTAGAGCTTTCAGTGCTTCTGCTTCTGCTACTTCTACTTCTCGTGCTTCTACTGCACATGCATCATCCTCTAGAGATTCACAAACTGGATTATTACAGAAGATTTTGAAGAAGGTGAGTCTTACCAGAAACATGTTAGAGATATGGATGGAAAGGTAGATAATATTGAGAGGTATATACAGAAACATGATGATTATGAGGAGAACTATCATGAGTACATGGATAAACTGATTAGAGGAGATCATAGTGTCGAGTTGCCTCCTCATCCTTATTTTATACCTCATGTGCCATCCAGAGATTGGAATGAGAGAGATGATGATGATGATGAGAATGATGAGTAGGATTTGATTTTTTTTATAAATTGTTGAGTTTGTTATGTTTGTATTTGTGTTTTATGATGTATGGATTTTTAATTGTTGTTGTGTTTTGATATGAACTCTGATGTTGTGTAGATTATAGTTGGACTATTTCTATTATGCACATTCAGATGTTAGTGTGTTGGATCGATGTTTTATGTTATAATATGTGATGTGTTTGTGGTAGTAAATATTTTTATGTGTTTCTAGTGTTTGAGTTTTGAGTAGTGTCTAATTTAATTCCTATAAATATTAGAAAATTTTAGAACACTATTAGAAACCACTATTTATATAGCATATTTAAAATTTCCAAAATTTGCTACCATTTATTTTCTAGTATGTTGTGATTTGTGTTATATTAAGTTGGTGTGTATTTGCTTTGAAAACCTCCACTATTGTAGAAGTCCGTTGAAATTTTAAAATTTCTATTTTATGAAAAACTCAATTTGATCTATTGTTTACTTCTGTTTTTAAATTGTTATACTTGCAAATTTAGAATATTAAGATTCCTGCAAGTATGTTATTCTATTTTTTTTTAATTCTTACCCAAGTATCATTTTTATGGTAAAATGTTTTATCCTAATTAAAAATTAAAGTTTAGGGGGAATTTAAAAACAAATTTTAAAAAACTAAAATTTTATTTGTTCTAAAAAATACTTAAATAAAATTTGTTTTTTGATTGAAAATAATTATGTATATGAAGTTATATTAGGGAAGCAAAATTTTGAATATAGAAATGAGTAAGTGAATTTAGTTAAAATTTATAGTAATGATGAAAATTTTAAAGTTAAAATTTTCTTAGTAAAGAAATGTTAAATATAGTTAAACAATCTTTAGTAAGAAGTGTTATATTTTTGGATAAATAGAAGATTTAACTTTTATTTTTCAAAGCTTAAATTTCTTTTATTGAGAAATAATTTTCAACACTTTTATTATGATTTTTAAGTGAAGGATATATATCAGACCTTTGTTGTAAATGAAAAGGTGGAATTCAAAATCATTAAAGGTCTATCCCGATACAGTAATCATTGCCTTATAAAAAGAGAAAAAAAAGAAAAAGAAAAGGAAAAAGAGAGAAAAATAGTATGTAAAAAGGAAGGAGAAGCTTGAGGATTTAAGGGCCTAATAAAAAATTGGTTTCATACCTAAAGTTTAAAATATAAGTTTTGAGAAAATCTAAATCTTAAAGTTATAATATAGTAAGTAAAATTATTTCCAAATGAAAATTTTTAAGTGAGAAAGATGAAATGTTTGAATCCTATATTTTGAAAAATCTACAATTATTTTTGAATTAGATAGAAACTAATATTTTTAATTATCCTTTACTTAAGAACCTTCTAAACTTTAAGTTGGTTTCATTTACTAAATTTTTTTCTAAATTGGACTATTTCATTTCTAGAACAAAATTTTGAAACCATCCTAAAGAAACTCATTTACATAATTTGCATGTTAAGATTTTCTATGTGATTAAGTGTCACTTGAGGACAAGTAACATTTTAAGTTTGGAGGATTTTGATACACCTAAAATATATAGTGTTTTAAAATACATTTTTATACATATTTTTGATGATATTGCACTTTAATGGAAGGTATATTTATGTTTTTCTTGTAGGTATGATTAAAATGACTGACTATGATGAAAGGAGCAAAAGAGGATCAAATTTGGAGAAAAAATTTGAAGAATGAAAAATTTGACCTATGGCGGCAAAGCGCCGGACCCTTGGCGCATGGGCGCGACAGTTAAAAAATATGAATTAAATAAAATTTGATGTCATTTTCAAGGGGTGTTTGAAGCAACATTTGATGGTAACCTCCTTAATTTCTTTTGGGCGGCATATTTGAATGAAGAGATGCATTCTTTGGTGGATACATTGAATCTGGACATGATTTGAAGAGACACCAAGGCACCTTTTGGAAAATCTTAAAATGAAGACTTGAAGATCAGAAATATGGTTGTTGTTGGAGGGTGTGATTAGTGTTATGACTAAAGTTTATGTTAGAGAGTTATTGAGAGCACACTTTTCTACTTCACCACTTTTATTATCAATTGTATCGAGTTTTTATTAAGAGTAGAATAGAGATTTGAAGTCAACGGAATTTGGCACCAACCACTATTGTATCTTGTAATGGGAAAGCAAAGTTTCAAAGCAACTTCAAGAGTCTTGTGTAGAGGATTTTCATATATGTGTTTATCTTTTTTTACATTTGTTTTAAAGTATTACATGTTGTGTTTTCACTATGATTTCTACTTTCAAATCAAGTTGTGAATGTGTTTTTTCCATGAGTTCTGAATAGTTTTCTTTATCTATTTCCTTTTAAATGATAAAGTATTTAAATTATGGAAGGAAGTTGTGTATAGGATTTCAATGTTGGAAGAAGTTGTGACGATTCACTACCTTGCACTTCAATTACCTCTTGATTTGGCTAATTAAGATGTTAAAATTTGTTGTGAGAACATGTAAGAACCAATGCGGTATTGTCTCAATCAATAATTGAAAAGAATCACATGCAATTGTATGGGTGAGAATTGTAGTCCATATGGTTGGGTGCAAATAAATAGGAAGATAGTTTTTAATGGGGAGTAAAATTAGAGGACTTTAGAATGACATGCTAAAGCCCCCTAATTTGGTTTGATGATTTAAATTTTGTTATGTGATGTTAGCCCCCAGGTGGAGGGAATAGAGGGAACTCTAGAGTGAGAGCTAGTATCTTCCCTGCCTAACCCATCTATATAATTTCAAAACTTCAAATTAACGAATGTTCTTTATAGAACCAAGTAAGGGTAAAGAATATATTTTCTTCTATTTGGCACAAAACACTTAGATACTTCCACAACGAAATTCCATAATTATTACTGATTCATTGAAAGAGGAAAAATACATTTTATTCTCATTTGCTCTCATACTATTTTAGTTGTGTTAACTTTAGTTGTTTTCTTTACTTTTTCTTCAGCAAATATCAAAAATAAATTTGAAAAAACTTTATATCTTAAAACATACTTTATAAAATAATTTTAAAATGTAAAAAGTTTTTTTTCTTATTTCTTTAAAATTTTAGACATTTCCCTATGGGTTCGATATCTCGACACTTAATCAAAATGTCCTATATTACTTGATAAACGATACGTATACTTGCGAAGAACCACATATTATAAAATAATTAAAACATATCTTTTATTTGCTTCAGAATCAAGTTGTTGGCGCCGATGCAAATAAAGAGATAATATCATTAGAAAGAAATATAAATTGAAAAATGTAAGGGTAAATATTCGAGGATCAACTATATACCTCGTAGGTCCATCCTAAATTAGACGTAAACCATAACTTAAACCTACATTAGGTCTAGCCCACATTAGACACAGCTTAAACATTAGTTATAACCTAACTTAGACCTAGCTTCGACCACCTTAGGTCTAACCCACGTTAGACCTAAATATAAACTCTAGGTCTAACCTAACTTAGACTAGCTTCAACCATCTTTAGATCTAACCCAACCCCTTTAGGTCTAACTCAAATTAGACCTAACTTCTACATGAGCCATCTTAGATCTAACCCAAATTAGACCTAAATTCAATATAAACCCTCTAAGTTAAACCTAACATATACTTAGTTCAACTTGAACCCTTATAGGTTTAACCCCACTTCGACCTAGCACAACATTAAGCCTTTAAATCAAAACCCAAATTAGACCTAACTTCAACATGAACCATCCCGTGTCTAACCAAAATTAGACATAAGTCCAACAGAAATTCCCCTAGGTCTAACCCAGTATGAACTCTCCTAAGTCTAATCCAACTTAGACCTAATTCCCACATAACTTCTCCATGTCCAACCCAATCTAGACCTAGCCTAAGCCCAACTTAACTTTGACTTAGTTCAATCTAAACTCTCTCAGGTCTAATTTAGCTTAGACCCAATTCAACTACCTGGTAAACCCGACCTAACTCGAGTTAATTAATTCAATTAAATCATTGGGTCAATCCAACCTAACTCAAGTTAACCCAATTCAACTGAATCCCTTAATCAACCTGAGTTGAATCACTGGGTCAACCTGAACTAACTCAGGTTAACCCAATTCAACTGAAACATCAGGTCAATCCAACCTAACTCGGGTTAACCCAATTCACCTAATTCCATTAAATGAGTAGGTCAACCCGACCAAACTCGGGTTAACCAAATTCAACCAAACCTCCGGGTCAGCCCAACCTAACTCGGATTAACACAATTTGACTGAATCATTGGGTCAACCTGACCTAGCTTTGGTTAGCCCAATTCAATTCAATCACCAAATCAACCAGACTAAACTCGGGTTAAACCAATTCAATTAAACTCCCTGGTCAACTCAAGTTAGGTAGGGTTAACCTAATTCATTTGAACTCCTGGTTCAACCCGACCTAACTCGGGATAACCCAATTCAATTGAACACTCGGGACAACCCAACCTAACTCAGGTTAACCCAATTCAACTGAACTTCCAGTTCAACTTGACCTAACTCAGGTTAGCTCAATTCAATTGAAATCCTAGTTAAATCCGACGTAACTTAAGTTAACTCAATTCAATTGAACTCTCAGGAAAACCAGACCTAACTCGAGTTAACCCTATTCAATTGAACTCTCAGGACAACCTGACCTAACTCGGGTAACCCTATTTTATTGAACTCTGGGTACAACCTGACCTAACTTGGGTTAACTCAATTCAACTAACATCCGGATCAACCTGTCCGTACTTAGCTTAATCCAATTCAACTGAACCTGCAGGTCAATATGACCTAACTTGGGTTAACCTAAATTCACTAAAGTCATCAGATCGACCCAAACTAACTCAGGTTAACCCAAGTCAACTGTTTCTTGGGCCAATCAGGCTTAACTTGGATTGACCTGACTTAAGACTCAACTTTAAGCTAAGCTTAAGCCTCAAACCAAGTTTAATCAAGGATTAGTTTAAGTTTAATCCAAATTAAAAATAAAAGATGACTAGCGTCTAAATTAACCTAGACTTCATTCAATTCTAACTGAACCTAAACTTAATTCGACATACGAAGTTTAGCTCAGATCAGCTCAGCTTAACCTGATTTCCTCCGAAGTAAACCCAACTTGATTTAAGTCAGCCTACCATGAGCCAATCTAAAACAACTAAGACTAGTTTGATCTCGATCAAACTAGGCCGACATAGGTCAATCCTATTAAACTTTGATTGACCTAAATAAGCTCGAAGATAATTCGAGGGAAAAAAACCTAACTTAGGTTAACTCGAATTACTGGAGACTCATCATATATCAGTCTAACATAACTTGAAATAATCTAAATTCAACTTACAATTAGGTGTTTAGAGGTTAAGGAGTGTTTAACTTTGCATTCGAGAACAAAAGCATACTTAGCCTCAGTCATGGAAATTTTGGGCCAAGGTGCAAAAAAATATAATCAACATAAAATCCACCCTAAAAGTCACTAAAAGTTAAACTTGAACCACAAAAATACAATCATATTTGAGAAGGTATTTTGGAGGAGATAACATGTGGTTGCTAACAAAATATCTTCAAGTCACTTGTGACTAATCAAACTATAAACCTCAACAATACTGGGATGGCGGAACCATCAGATCTTAACTAGTAATCCCAAACATCAAAAATAAAACAAAAAAAATTAATCGACTAAGAAGACTTAAGCAACATAAAATTTTCAACCCCTAAAATTAAAAAAAAAACCATTAAAACTTAAATGAAACTCTAATGAACAAAGATCACCGAATACAACTTGTACCACGGCTACCCGGGCCTACAAAGATCTCTTTGACGACGCAATCCATGATTATTGTCAGGGACTTCCGGTCAGAGTAGGTTTGACCACCTCTCAGACTAAGTAGTTCAGAGAACTAGACAACATTGGGATGTTGAAAAGTCATTAGCATCTTAACTGAGTTGTTTAAAATAAAAACAACAACCATCTAATCAAAACAAAACATATTTGATGCTAACTCTATTTTATATGGCTGCTAAAGACTGATGTCTGTGGGGTCAAGATTTCTATTGTGGAGTCGCCATTCTCTTCTTCTATCTATTGCTCTAATTCTTAAGTAACTTATTTTATTTGGATTTATTGTCAGAAATTCTTTTAGAAATTAAGAAACTTAGAGAATGTAGAAGGAAGTGCAAATGATGATGAAATAGAGAAAAATAAAATGTCATATGGTAATCTTATAAAAGAAATCTTCAGAATATGTGAATACTAAAGATTTTATAAGATAAACCATAAGAAAGTTTTGTTAACCAGAGATTTTAGGTAAAATACCTATTATGAGTTCTTTAATTTCCTACGGGAGCAAGCTCCTATAGTTAATTACACCTTAAACAATCAAGATTGTTTAAGAAAACTTCTGATCAATGTTAATCACTTGTTTCCTAAAGAGTTTCAAGAACAAGGAGAGAAACATCAACGTTCAATCCTAGGGGTAATGTTGTTTGTCATGTTAGTTTTATTTTTTTTTCATGTGTCATTTTATTTTCATTTTTATTTTGTAGTTCGTTATTTGCTTGATGGCTATCCTAAAAGTTTTAGGTTTTGTGACCATCCTGAAAGCTTTAGGTTTTGTTTAGGTTTTGTCAAAGTTTTGTTTGTAGTTCTTGTCGTTTTGTTTGTAGTTCTTGTCGTTTTGTTTGTCGTTTTGTTATTAATTTTTTATGTCATAATTTTGGTTAAGTTCTAATGTCGTCGTTCAGTTTTTATCTTCCTGCAAAACAGAGTTAGCACACCCTATAAGATGCAATGATAAAATCAAACTTATCTTCATCCTACAAAGGAAATGAGTGTCAGATTTAAAAAAAATAATGTCAATTTTATTTAAAATCCTCTTTTAGTTGGTTAAATTTTGGATAACCCAGTTAAGATGTCACTGGCTCCGTCGTCCAGATTTAAAAGAAATAATGTTAATTTTATTTAAAATCCTCTTTTAGCTGGTTAAAGTTTGGATAACCCAGTCAAGATGTCACTGGCTCCTTCGTCCCAGGGTTATTAGGGGTCTTAATCTACTTAGTCCGAAAGGCGTTTAAAACAGGACCAGAAGATTTCTGTTAGCAACCAAGATTGCTTCGTCCAAGAAATCTTCGTAGATCAAGAACACTGGGGTTCAAGTTGCATTCGGTGATCTTTGTTTATTAAGGTTTCATTTAATTCATAATGTCTTTTCAGATTTTAGGTTGGAAAATTTTATGTTGTTTTCGATTTATTAACCGATTAAAATTTTCCATATGTCATTTTGATTGATTTTTCATATATTAGTTTTGATTTATTTATTTTAAGTCTAATGTAATTTAGACTTAAAGAAAGAGGTCAATTTTATTTAGATCTAATGTTTGTAAGGTCTAATTAAACTTAACAATTTTTAGGTTCAATGTCGTTTGAATAAAATCTAACATAAGTTAGACTTTAAAATTTTAGTTTCGATGTCATTTGAATCTAAAAGGCGTTAAGTCTAATATGGATTAAACTTAGATAAAATCTTTGATAACTAGATTTAATGTCGTTTGAATCTAATATCTTTGATTTTATCTTCTAAGTTTAAAGTAGTTTGAACTTAAATTAAGAGTTTTTTACTTAAATTGATTTTATGTTTGATTTTAGTTCAATGTGGGTTGTTGATTAACTTGGGTTCAATTTAGATTGAACCTCAGTTGGAGATATTGATTTAGGTTCAATATGCGTTGAACCCGATGTTTGAGTTAACTTGGTTTCAATGTAGATTGAACCTAAGTTAGAAATGTTGAGTTAGGTTCAATGTTGGGTTAGGTTCAATATGAATTGAACCTAATGTTTGAGTTAACTTGAGTTCAATATTGGTTGAACCTAAGTTAAAAATGTTGAGTTAGGTTCAATATGAGTTGAACATAATGTTTGAGTTAACTTGGGTTTAACTTAGGTTGAACCTAAGTTAGAAATGTTGAGTTAGGTTTAATATGGGTTGAACATAATGTTTGAGTTAACTTGGGTTCAATTTAGGTTGAACCTAAGTTAGAAATGTTGAGTTAGGTTCAATATGGGTTGAACCTAATATTTGAGTTAATTTGGGTTCAATTTAGGTTGAACCTAGTTAGAAATGTTGAGTTAGGTTCAATATGGGTTGAACCTAATGTTTCAGTTAACTTGGGTTCAATTTAGGTTGAACCTAAGTTAGAAATATTGAGTTAGGTTCAATATGGGTTGAACCTAATGTTTGAGTTAACTTGGATTCAATTTAGGTTGAACCTAAGTTAGAAATGTTGAGTTAGGTTCAATATGGGTTGAACCTAATCTTTGGGTTAACGTGGGTTCAATTTAGGTTGAAATTAAGTTAGAAATATTAAGTTAGGTTCAATATGGGTTGAACCTAATGTTTGAGTTAACTTGGGTTCAATTTAGGTTGAACCTAAGTTAGAAATGTTGAGTTAAGTTCAATATAGGTTGAACCTAATGTTTGAGTTAACTTAGGTTCAATTTATGTAGAACCTAAGTTAGAAATGTTGAGTTAGGTTCAATATATGTTGAACCTAATGTTTGAGTTAAGTCTAGTTAAAATAGACTTAATTAAGGTTTAAGCCTTATTTAAGTAATACTTAAAGGTTAATTAAGTCTAATTAGATTAGACTTAATTAGAATTAAAGATCGTTCAAGCCTTATTTAAGAAAGACTTAATGTTTAATTAAGTCTAGTTAAATTTAAACTTAATTATGATTTGAAGTTGTTTAAGCTTAACTTAAGTAAGGCTTAAAGGTTAATTAATAGGTTAGACTTAATTAGGTTTTAAGTTTGATTAAACCTTAGTTAGTTAAGGTTTAATGATTTAATTAGGTCTAATGGGTTAGAACTAATTAAGTTTAAGGTGTTTAATTAGGTCTAATTAGGGGTTAGACATAATTATGGTTTGACTTGTCTTAAACCTAATGTAATTAAAGTTTAAGATGTTTAACTAGGTCTAATTAGGGGTTAGACCTAATTAGAATTTGATTTCGTATTAAACATAATTTAGTTAAAGTTTAATGGGTTTAATTAAGCCTAGTGATGTCTTAAGCTTAATTAAGGTTTGCTTTTATATTAAACTTAATTTAGTAAAAGTTTAATGGGTTTAATTAAGCCTAGTGATGTCTTAAGCTTAATTAAGTTTTGATTTTGTATTAAACCTAATTTAGTTAAGGTTTAATGGGTTTAATTGAGCCTAGTAATGTCTTAAGCTTAATTAAGGTTTGTCTTAAGCTTAATTATGGTTTGATTCTATATTAAACCTAATTTAGTTAAGGTTTAAAGGGTTTAATTAAGCCTAGTGAGTCATAAGCTTAATTAAGGTTTGATTTTGTATTAAACCTATTTTAGTTAAGGTTTAATGGGTTTAATTAAGCCTATTGATGTCTTATGCTTAATTAAGGGTTGATTTTTTATTAAACCTAATTTAGTTAAGCTTTAATGGGTTTAATTAAGCCTAGTAATGTCTTAAGCTTAATTAAGGTTTGATATTATATTAAACCTAATTTAATTAAGGTTTAATGAGTTTAATTAAGCCTCATGATGTCTTAAGCTTAATTAAGGCTTGATTTTGAGTCTACTTGGGGTTAGACTCAACATTGACCTAACCCATTATAAAATAGGCTAAGTAGAGTGAGGGGAAAGATTTTAGGCTTTTTTAAAATTATTAATTGTAATTAATAAATTTAACCCTAACTCAAAATGTCCTTTTAAATTGACTTAATGATTTAAGAATTTTTTTTAAGGTTATTGTCTATCACCTTAAAATTACTAACCATTCTCAAAGTTTAATTTTTCATATTTTCATTTTTCTATAATTATTGTTAAAAATAATTATAAAGTGTCTTGAAAAATAGGAAATCATGTCTTAGAGGATTTTCCTAGCCTAGTAAAAATCAGGAAAGGGTTCGAAGGACCTAGAGATAAATCCCTAAAAAATTCATATTTTTCTGATTTGTAAATAATTTTTATTAATTAAAATACTCCAGAGAGTATTTAATTAATTAAAAATTAAATATAAAGGATAAAATTATGATTTTGGTCTCATAATTTTCTCCTCGTCATGCTGAGTCTGAGGGTATTTTTGTCTTATTTTTTTTTCTTTGCAAAGATATGATTTTTTGATTATTTTAAGGTTAACTGGATTTATTTAAATTGAAATCAAGCCCTAAATTAACAGATGGTGCCGCGTGTCCTCGGATCCGTCGAAATGCGGCTGATCCGCTGTGAGGGTCCGAACTGCGGATCAAGCTAGAATGAATCATAGCCGTCCATTTCCAAAACACGGAAATGGACAACATCCATTCATCTCTTTCACTTAGTGTAAACCCGAACACCGTTCGTGTTGTAGACATAAGATCTCGCTCGATCCTTGATGGAATAAAGCGATTTTTGTCTCTAGAGTTTCATCTGAAGGAGACGAACATATCCATATGGATTTGTATGGGTTTTGAATTGGCTAGACCTACTATAGACCTAGCCCGAGCTCAGGTTGGGTGTAAAAAATCATTCCTTGGCTACAGTGAGTGTAGACTCAAATTGAAGGACTTCGAAGCTTCGTTTGATCCTCAGAAGACTTTTCCCCAACTCAATTTGGAATCAAATTGGGTCCTTATATGAATTCGATCTTAAAGTGGCTCGGCTTGAGAGGGTGAGGTCCAACAGTGGGTTAGAGGCTATGGGGATGGCCAATTTTGATTGGGCTCATCATCATAGGGGTCTGTGATGGTATAAGAATGATCAATTTGTAATTTTGGAAAGTTTCATGTCAAACCTGAATTTTGTCTTGTATTCGAGCAGGGAAATTGGAGGCCATGGATGGGTTTCAGAGCTTGATTCTATGGGGAATCAATTGCTCAGGGTATAAGGGAGAAATTTAATGTTGAGAGTTTTTGGATTAAAGCAAAGTGGCTAGGTCTCCTATCTTGGTCTCCCCCTTGGTGCTCTCGGGCTAGCGTATTTATAGGTTTGGATAAGCCATGGTTCACCTTGGGTCTACTTAGGGAAGGTAGCTACTCAGCTTATGATGGTATGACAATAAGTTTCCAGGTGTAGATAATCACATTTGAGTTTCCCTAGATCAATCCATGATGAACTTAACTATAGTGAAAGCTTGGAATGTATTTTGGCTCTTCTCCATTGGCTAGCTTATGAGGTGAATGGTGACTTCGAAATAGGCTTTTTAATCATCATCCACATAGGTTAGCATGTGACTAATAATTTTAATGAGGAGATGACACATAGGTTTCCTCACACTCATTTTATGGTTTGGTCATGAAGACCTTTAACTATGGTGAAAGAAATGGTTAAGGTAGACTTCTCTTTGATTGGGTGAGGGGAGAGGTGAGTAGTGACTCACCTAAACCCTTTCCAAATGTGACTTAGGTTAACCATGGTAAAAGTGAAAGCATAATTGGTGTTTTCCTCCTATTGGTGAGTCCATGGAATGTTTGATATGCCTTATATCTTGGCCGGCGACATCATCTTAGGGAGGAGGGTGAGTCATGCTTTGAAGTGAGGAGGTTTTGCCACCTTAAATTCCTTATAATGATGAGGTTTAATCATGGTTAATATGATGTGGCATGGGTCATCCAATGGTTAAATTCATTTGTAATGAGTCTTATGGGTTATGTATAACCCATATGAGGTCATTATTGGGTTTAGAAATTTAAAAACTAGTTATTGTGTCTTGGATGATGTCATGTGTCCAAATTTTATTTTATGGCTTTTAATCATAATTCTATTTTTAATTAATTATGTAATTAATTAAAAATATTGAAAATTATAATATTGACCAATAAATTGATTAAAATAATTTTTGGAATAAATTATTTAATCAATTTTATCAATTTTGGTTTAAAATGAGGTATTTTTACCAAATTTGGTTAATGTTGACTAGGGTTGACTAATGTTGACCCAGGTTAACCAATTCTAGTCCAAAGATGACTAATGTGACTTTTCTAACCTTGTCATGGTTTATCTTAGTCATAAAGTCCAAGGGTTTTGAATTTTTGGGTGGGTTTGGTCGTGATAACCATTTTTAGGGTTTATGTCAAATCAAAAGTCAATGTGTTGACTTTTGAGTTTTGACTTGGTGTCCTTGACCAATGTCAAGTTGATTAGGTCAATGTCTGATCTATGATGTCAATGTGGCAGTTTTTTTAGATCTTGAGTTGGCCAGTTTGACCAATTTTTGTCTTTTCAGGTCAAGGTTTGACCTATGATGTCAATGTGATAGTTTTCAGGTCAGGGGTTGACTGGTTAGGTTAAAGGTTGACCAATGTGGTGGTCATTGGGTCAAAAATTGACCAGTTTGACAAAATTAACTTTCTGGGTCAAAGGTTAACCAGTTGGCTCAATGGGTCAGAAATTGACCAGTTTGACCAAAGTTTAATTTTTGAGTCAATGGTTGACCAGTTGGGTCAATTGGTGGTCATTTGACCAGTTTGACCAAAGTTGACTTTTTGAGTCAAGGGTTGACAAGTTGGGTCAATGGGGTGGTCATTGGGTCAAAATTGACCAGTTTGACCATAATTGACTTTTTAGGTCTAAGGTTGACCAGTGGGTCAATGGGTGGTCATTGGGTCAAAATTGACCAGTTTGACCCAAGTTGACTTTTGAGTCAAGGGTTGGCCAGTTGGGTCAATGTTGATCAGATTAGGGTTTGTCAGTACTGATTTGATCATTTTATGATGTCATTAAGATTTGGATTAAAAGGATTTATAGGGTCTTATTCTAGACTTTAGGGTTTAGTGTCCATCAGTGAGATTTACGAAGTCAATATTGATATATTTCATATCTCAAACTGATTTTGAAATGATCCTCACAAAAGTGATGTCAACAAAGACAAAAGGCAGATGTCACCCTTGATTTACTTTGCATTTTATTAGGGTGTGCTAATACTGTTTTGTAAATACGGACATTCAAACCCCAGAGCAAGAGGATGAAGCCCAACTAAATTATTGACAACAAAAAAAACCCTAGGATACTCTAGGATCTTGACAGGATTCTTCAGAAGCCTCAAGGTATCCACTACCCTTAGCATAGGAAATTAGAACTCCTTCCATGAAAACATCGACATTTGAACTTTCTAAGGACGAGTTACAACCTTTATCAAGACTTTTCTTATGAAATTCTCAAATTACTTAAGATGTAATTAAATATAGGGGTTTGTTCTTATAGTAAGAAATGAACCACAAGACAGGTACAACAAACTGAATCTCTGGTTGTGGGTTCGGTTTCGTTAGGTCTCCTTCGCGAGCATGCCTCCGAGGTGTCCTAAACAAATACACTTCAGAGCTATCAATGCCAAGTCCACTTCACGAAAGCTTCCTCATGTGTTTCTTTTGTTTATCTCCATCATTGTATGTCTTAACTCTCTGATTTCTTTAGATCACCAACATGATCAGAGAGAGCGTTCTTCGTAGTGAAAGGGCTATAAGACGGAATACAAGTTAGCGACTCCACGACAACGACCACAAACCATAACGAGAATAAAATTTCGTATGGTCTTTCTCGAATTAGCGTGTTCCATCCCTAAATCCAGATTTACTAAATCCAACTCCAAGTCAGATTTAATGATTTACTTCATCGACTGAGCGATCTCCATCGATATCTAATAAATCTAAAATTTACTAGACTTGATGTATGGCATCTAACATAAAATTTAGGCACTGCCAAACATCACCTTTCAAGTTGCACACTTACACCAAAAGGCATTTAGCGCCTCGGTGTGTGAAAGAAAAATATTTGCGTGCAAAAAACGTAAGCAGAGTTGTGTATGTTAGCAGGTTATAAGGAAGGTATTCAGTGGGTATTGAGGGGTATTTCCATTTTCTACTCCCTATAATCTCCCTATAACCTACCTGTAACCTCCTTGTAACATCTCTGTATTTGTAAGTTACAATTACGTAGCCACCTCCTATTGAATAATATATATAGCACTGCGTGCCTTCCGCATGTAAACTTTTTTTCTGTGAAGAAGTTAGAATGAGACCCTTCAGAGCAGTTATTTACGTACCAAACAAATTTTATGTAGGCATGAGGTGGACACCAATGATTGTAGTGGGAATGTAACAAGATTGCAGGCGGGGCACAGGCGATCATTACTGGGTGGGATGACGGGGTTAGGGATTCTAATGGACAGAATTTATTATTGTTCTTATTTTAACATATTAGGTGATACGATTGTACAATTTAAGCTTAGGACAGAATTTTATTAAACCTAAAATTTGAATTAGTATTAGTTCCCCCCTTTAAAGAATCGAATCCTCCTAAAAAAATGATCATTTTCAATAATTTCAACTATTTGAAATTAATTATTTTAAATGTCATTTTCAACTGGTTCTTATGAATGCTTAATGCTATTTTAAATCAATAACTGAACAAAGCAACTACGCGCATGAAACAAATATAAAAAAATCTAAAACAATCTGTTTATCCAGACCGGCTTTAGCAAAGTTACAAAGAGACCATATAAGAAAACAATAATGCACATATTTTGCCGACAAAAGTATTTTTTGCAAATAAATAGTAAGGTAATAAGATTAATTTTGCAAATTACATATATTAGGGATTCAAATTGTGGCATCTTTTAAAACGAGGCTTAAATCTTGCACAATCTGAGACATTGATGGCCGGAATTCTGGAGCTTGCTGCAGTAGAGAAAAAAATAAATTGTTAGATTTTATTTTATTATTATTCGATTAATTAGTTCAAGTTTGTATAAAACAACTATGTATTTCATAAGGAGTTATCATATAAAAATGATGCCTAAAGAAGTAGCTGAAATGTAACAATAATGCGTTCATAGCACATTGAATATAAAAAGTGGCATCTGGATTCAGTATAATTACATCCTACCGAACAATGAGATTTGATTTTGGAAGCAGAAGTTGAGAATGCGAGGTTTCGAAAACTCATCTTATTCAAATTTGGGTCATAATATTTTATCCTTTTCTTGTTGTTGTGCATCTCATTTATTATCATATATATTGATTTTTTTTTTTTTTTTTGGTGTATCACATGTACTACCATATTTATTGAAAACGAAATGCACTGAGTGGTCATGATAAAGGTTGAAAATATTCTATTTTGTATCGAAATTTAACTTTCAGATGTTACAGCTTAAGATAAATGCATTAACATTGACGCGGGGCGTCTTTTGCCCCAAACGCGACAGAATTGCTAGCCGGCCCAATGGGGCCTGTCTGGTAGAAGGTTGGGAATTGCCGCCCAAAGAGTAGGCCCCTACTCGCCTGAGAGTATTTACATGTTATTTTGTGTGTTCTGTGACAGTTTTGCGTTCAGATTTCTATCAGGATAGCCGTCAGCTAATGGCCAAAAGGTGCTCCAGATTTAACTCCCAGTGTGGAGATTTTCTATTGTTTTCTGCTTCCCCCGCCATCGCGGTCTCTTCTGTTGCTCGGAAACTGAGCCCGGACTGTTTTCGGTAGCCGGAATGCCCTCTCAATCATCCTCACCTCACTACCAAACCTTTGAACCATCTCCAGCTTGCCACCAGCCCCTCTAACCACCTCCCTAATCGATGCCACCCCGTTTCCAGCCAACTCTAGGCTACTGCCACACCTCCCAGCCACATCAAACCTATTGTCATACCTATAAGTTACTGCCACACTTCTAAGCTGCTGACCAAAATAGTGAGTTCTATGGCAAGCCAGAAGAACAACTGACCTCTTTCATATGGATGACTTTAATAAAGAGGAGAATCTACTAGGGTATTTCAGAATTTAGTATTAGAAGAGACGAAGAGAGGAAGTGTCTGTTGGACGGCAGAGCGATCTAGGAATTATGGTGGACCTATCAAACTTCAACAGGAGGATGAATCAAGATGATTTCCTCGAGTGGATGCAGATTGTTCAGTGGTATTTAAATACAAAGATGTGCTAGATGATAGAAGAGTATCACGCTCAATACAGTTCCATCTCGGAATACTTCCGATGCCACGGATATGGCCACATTGCTTGAAGCTACCTAAGAATCCGTGTGGTTGCCACAGAGGAAGTGAATGATGAAGAAGCAACGAAGGAGAAAACCAGCTCTGTTGAGAGGAAATGGAAATGCTTGTTGTACGAAAATTCATGTAGGCAAAATCACAAAGGCATCACTCAAGGTTGAGATACAGTATCTTTTGCCCCAGTGTGCAATGAGGGAATGTTGCATCCTCAATACTGAAGAAGGAAGTTGTGAACGTAGTGCTCACTTTTCATGGTGAAGATATTGGATCTGGCTACACAGAAACACTCCCAACCCTATTCTCTGATGTGCATGAAGAAAGGAAACGAGATACGAGTGGATCAGTAATGTTTCATAGATTTTACATTGGATTTCAACTACAAGACCAAGTGTTGTGTTAAGTGGTGCCCATGTACTCCTGTCAAATCCAGTTGGCGAGGACATGACAGTTTGATCGCAAAACACAACACAATGGATTAAAGAAAAAGTTTTTGTTCACAAAGGGAAGCACATCGTTCTCTTACCCATCAAGGACTCTAGAAGAGCAAATGCACCTGTAATGGAAAAGTCAGAGGTTCTATGCTGCATTTTTCTATTGTCAATTCAAGAAGCCTTAGTACTGGCCTTATTCATCTTAGAAGGAACCAAGGAGACAGACACATTGGAGATGGTCCATGCACTGTTAGCCGAGTTTTAGGAGGTGATGAATGACAGCCTACCAGAGGGTCTACCGTTGCTTAGCAATATCCAACATGTCATAGATATTATTTCAGGATCAGTGTTGTCAATAAGCGTGCATACAGATTGAGGCGAGCCGAGCATGAGTTACAGCGGGAAGTGAAGTGAGAGAAACTAACCGTCTATGCGCTATCCCAGCATTGATGCTGCCCAAAAAAGGATGGCTCGGGGAAGATGTGCATTGATAGTCGGCCTATCAACAAGATCACCAAATATTGGTTCCTTATCCCTCGCCTAGAAGACCTATTGAATTAGTTACATGGAGCCACAGTACTTTTCAAGGTTGACCTACACAGCAGGTATCACGAGATTAGAAATGGGCCAGGAGATGAATGGAAGACTGCCTTCAAGACTAGAGATGGATTGTACTAGTGGACCGTCTTCAATACCGCCTTCAAGACCAGAGGTAGATTGGACGAGTGGATTGTCATATCATTTGGAATGTCAACGGCTATAGGATCAACTTACTCGGGGATTTCGAGTCTACTACCTTCAACTTGATTCCACACTACAAAGACATAGAAGCTTCGACATCTGAGGTCAAAGCCCACCCAACCTTAGAAGACTGATGTGGGGCATCATTTACCCCAAACGTGATAGAAGTCGCATTCCGGTCGAGAAAGGTCCAAATAGAAGCAGGAAGGATCGACTAGCCTCCTTAGGGCTAAGAATTGTCACCCAAATAAAGTGGGCCCCTCTTTGTCGCCTACTAATATTTATATGTTAATTTGTGTGCTTCAGGACAGTTTTGCTTTCAGATTTCTGTCAAGACAGCCACCGACATCTCGCTTCCCTTCCCCGGGTTGTATTTGAAGGCGAGAAGGTGCTCTGACTATAACTCGTTCTCTGCTTTCCACACAGCTTCCCCTCTGTTGTCGCCATCATCATGGTCGTTGCAATTGCTCGAAAACCAATCACAAAGTATTTTCATATAGTCGGATAGCGCTCCTAAACATCCTCACCTTACTACCAGCCCTTACAAACATCCCCAAAGCAAATAAACCTTTCTAGATTCTCATAAAGCTAATGACAACCGCTACAAGATCAACTTGTCGAAGGATTACAACATATCTACTACCTTCAACGTTGACTCCATAATATGAGGACACAACAGCTTCAATAACTGAGGTTGAAGCTCCCCTAACCCTAAGATACTGATGCGGGACTTCTTTTACCCAAATGCAGCAAAAGTCGTAAGTTGGTCCAGTGAGACTGGTCCAGGTAGAAGTAGGAAGGATCAACTGGCCTCCTCAGGCTAGGAATTGCCTCCCATAAATAGTGGGCCCCTCCTAGCCCCTTAATAGTATTTATATGTTATTTTTTGTTTCAAGGCAGTTTAGCTTTCAGATTTCTGTCAGGACAGCCATTGGCATCCCGTTTCCGCTCTAGGGTTGTATCTGAAGTTGAGAAAGTGCACCGACTGTAACTCATCCAAGGTGGTTATTTTCTATCGTTCTCAATTTTACCCTATAGCTTCCCCTTTGTTGTTGTCGTCACTGTGGCGTTGCAGTTTCTCTGATACCAGCACAAACTATTTTCATATAGTCGAACAACCCCCCTAAACATCCTCACCATGCTACCAACCCCAGGTTGCAACTGGCCCCTCGAACCACCTCCCTACCTGTCGTCGCCCCATTTCAAGCCTCCTCTAAGTTGCTGCCACACCACCCAGTGACATCCACTGTCACCCAGTTTCCAGCCACCTTTAAGCTGCTGCTACACCTCCCATCCACATCCAACCAGTTGCCTGCCCCTTCTAAACCCTACAACTCGCTGACAGCTTCCTTTTTAGCCACCCCCCACCTACCTTCATCCTCTTACATCCACCTATCACTTCCTACCACCTTTCCAACTACCTCTGATCTACTTCTGTTATTATTTCCCCTTAAACGGCAGCACTTTCGTCTTCTCACTCAATTATAGTTGGGTTGTGTTGTGTCTTTGTTATGACCAAGTTTCAAGCAGCACTGATTGTAACATTTATTTACTTTTGAGTAATAATATTTGCTCAACTTGGGTTTAAGTTGACTCCGGTATCACACATGGTAACTTGTTGATAGATGAGCATAGGATGCACTACAAAGTTAACAATATTACACTATGATAAAAGTTAAAGAAAATTCAATGAAGATTTTGTTTCAATATATGTATAGTATTTATATAATCTGAGAGTTCTTCAAATAAAAAATATGCAATCATTAAAATAATAATTAAAAAAATTCACATTAATAATTAAGTAGACAAGAAAATTTATAGAATAATTACAATAATTCCCAGACTGATGCGTAAATAATAGGAATTCTATGGATCAAAAAGTGACAACAATGGAGAGAAAAAAACTGATAGTGTCGGTAAGCCTCAGTTGCCAAAAATTATCCAGGTGTTTCACACTCCTGCTGATGCAATTGAATGGATGTCATTTATTCTAGATTGTTTTAATAATTTGTAATAGACTACATCTGATAATCATTTGATAAGAATGTCAGCTAAGTATTTACATGTAGGTATAAATAAAAAATGATTAAACCTCAATTGTGCTACTTTATAAAATATTTATCAACTTTAATATAGTTTCTATAGTTATGCTGCAACTGATCATATGAAATGCCTGTATAATTTGCTAACTAGGACACACGCTTAATAAAGGATTTTGCCTTGTTTCTCTTCCACTACCACATCATTATAATTATTTTGTGATTATTATCCATTGATTTTGTATGTGCCTGATTAGAAGCTTCTAATCCAACATCTACGTCCATAGTGGTTATTTGTACTCAATACTCAAGCATTACTTTCTCATATAAAGCCTTACAAACTCCTAAGAATGCACATTTTTAACTTCTATCCTATTCCTTCAGGAGTTACAGATAATGTGATTAACTCTTCTCATAGATTTATTTCATAAACTGTCATAATGTCAGGAAATTGGTTATTTTCCACTACAAATCAATTTCATCATGAAAAGTACTCATGAATAGTATTATACACGTGAATAGTTTTTAATCGAGCTATAACTACAAACCTGAAGAATACCAAAATATTAAAGCATGAAAAAAAGGAAAGAACACACCAGGACAGGCTCGACAATTTGTCTACATTCTCGAGGCACCACTAGAGCAAATCACTTCACTATGTCAAATAAAAATTATAATTGAGTAATTAATTAAAATCATATACTATTAGGATATCATTCTACAGGATCTCCTCAAATTAAAATCAAATACAGGAAAGTATTGACCAAGTTCAAATGATGCTTAAACATGGCTTCTGTCACTACCTTAGTCATAATATCTCTAAGGTTCTCTTCCATTGTAATCTTTGAAGGAGTAATTCAACTTCTTCAATAATTTTGCGAACTAAATTATAGCGAAGTTGATGTGCTTTGTTTTTATTGTAGACTTGATTTTTTACTATGTGAGCAACAGACTATCACTGTAACTAAATTTGAAGGAATAATTCAACTTATTTAAGAATACCGTGCATTAAATTATAGGGAATGTCGATGTGCTTTGTCCTTATATGGTAGACTTGATTTTTGCTATGTGAACAACACTGTGACTATCACAATGCAACTTGATGTGCTTCCTACCGACTTTCAAGTCTTCAAATAACCCTTGAAGCTACACTGCTTCCTTAGTAGCCTTTGTGATTGTCACGTACTCTGTCCCTGTCATAGATAAAGCAATTGTTGACTACAATGTAAAATTCCAACTAGCTAGTGCCTTGCCTAAAGTGAACAAATAGTCAATAGATTGCCACTTTCAAATCACCTGCATAGTCAAGATCACAATATCCAACTACACACTGACCAAAGGAATCATCCCGCTCGAACATCAAGCCAACATCTATGGTGTTATGCAAATGTTGTAGAATCCATTTCAAGCCATGCCAATGACCCATGCAACGATCATCCATGTACGCACTCACAATTCTAACTAGTGAAATGTTAGGCCGCATACTACTCACCGCACAAGCATACAGAACTTTCTATCATGTATTCCCATTCTGCATAAATAATAGAAGATAATAGAGCACTAAGCTTTAAATGAGGAGCAAGAGGTGTACAAAAAAATTTTGAATTTTCATTCATACCATAACGTTATAGCACAATCTTTAGATATTAATTTTGACTCAAACTAAGCTTGCCCTTATTCTATCCCTACATATCTCCATTCCAAAAATCTCCTTGGCTTCTCCAAAATCTTTAATTTCGAACTCTTAATTCAGCTGAGCCTTCAGTTTCTGTATCTAGGCTTGGCTCTTCAATGCAATTAGCATATTATCAACATACAAAAGTAAACAAAAAGTACTATCTTGTAGCTTGCACAAATACACGCAGTTATCATAGCTGCTTCTGGTGTGCATCCGCCTTAGTATAAACTTATCAAATCGCTTGCTCCGCTACATTGGAGATTAATTCAATTCATATAATGGTTTGCTTAGCTTACAAAACCAATTTTCTGTTCTAGCAATCTTAAATCATTTTGGATCACTCATAAATATTTGACTCCAAATCGCCATGTGATAACGCAATTGTCATATAGTTGACCTATCTCAAAACTCAACTGAGCTAACCAAGGCAAACAAATTCTAATGGAGGTATAATTCACAAGTGAAAAAAAAAAACCTCATTATAGTCAACTCCTTTCTTCTAAGTATAGCATCTAACCACCAACTTGCCATATAACATACATTGTTCTTCTCAAGAAATCTTTCACTCTTTGCAACCTATTTGCACCCAATTGCCCTTTTATCATTTGGTATTTTTGTTAGCTTCCAAGTCTTTGTTATTCTAAAGAGATTACATTGTTTCTTCCATGACTTTGTTCCACCTTTCACTTTCTAGACTCCAGAGTACTTCATGATAAGTTGATAGAACATCATCTTCAACAATTGGAAAAGCATAGGCCACCATATTAGGAAATTGAGTAGTTTTACGAATTTAATGTCTTAGATTCTAGCTACAATTGGTTATGAGTGTTGTTGCAGTTCTTGCGTCAAAATCTCTTCATCTTACAACTCCTCCGCCATTGGAGTGTCGCTATCAATTTCAGCTTCTCTATCTAGAACAATTCTTGTCCATTCAAACTAAACTTGCTTCGATGTGCACTCCACCTGCTGTGGATATCATTCATCGTTTCTTGTTTTACTGTATTTAACATGACAGATTCATCACAGGTAACATCTCTACTAATAATTGTCTTCTTTGCTTCATAACACCACAAATGGTATCATTTCACTCTAGATGTGACTCTGATAAAGAGAGCCTTCTTCGCCCTTGGATCTAACTTCGATTCCTTCACATGGTAGTGCAATGGAACCAAATACACATAAGGAAACATTATCAAAAACAAGATTTTTAGACCACACCTCAAAAATAAGTTTGATGTAAGTTTTTCTACCACCTACTGCGGATGATGGAAAATGATTAACAAGGTTGCATATCACAACCTCAGCCCAAAAACGCCTACTCAATCTTGCATTAGACAACATACATCAAACTTTTTTCCACAAAGATATGATTCATGCGCTCTAACACCCCGTTCTATTGTAGTGTATTTCTAACGGTGAAGTGAAAAATAATTTCAAACTTATGACAAACTTTGGCAAATATATAATTTTTATACTCTTTGCCCTTTTCTGTTCTAAGAAATATGATGTTTCTTCCCGTTTGGTTCATGATCATGGTTTTCCACTTAAGAAAAACTCCAAACACTTCATCCTTTGTCCTCATAACATAAACCAAACTCAGAAAGTCATCAACGAACCGTTGAGTTGTGGAGCTTGATTGGAGCCAACATCAGCCATAGGAGGTGTCAAAGCTTGACTGGCACCCCCGTGCCATGGACGGCAACCCCACGCCTGGATCACAAGGGGGCGGCACGTTCATGCCTAGAAGTGGTGCAGGTACACCATGTTCTTTTATTCCGTGTCCTGGAACATAGCAGGTGGAACCCCTCAAACGCAGCGTGCAAGAGCAATTCGTTCTCTAGTTCCAGAACTTGAGCCCTCAATTTTAAGTAATTTTCCACTAGTTCGGTCTCTCTCGTATGAAGAGCTCTCTCACAAGGGAATTCTCTCGATGATGCTTTTACGTTGAGCAGTGAAGTGTTGACAAGCGTTTCAACAATTTCGCTTGTGTGATTAAGAGAAGAGGAGCATCTTAAGTTGGAGTAAGTTTCACGAATAGAGAATTGATTTGAGTGGTGTGAAAGTGTACATTTCTGTTGATTATTATAGTAGAATTTTGGTGTTGTGCAACTCTGTGATTTTTTTCCATTCTCGAATTTTTTCACGTTAAATCATGATTTTTTTTAGGATTCTTTATTGTGCAATTATGTCCAAATTTTGTTCCAGATCTCTCGAATCGGTTTATTTTTCCCTGCTATAGTTTTTAGTTGTTAATTGATCAAATCCCTGGTTTTCATCCCATCAAGTGGTATGAGAGCGTGGTTTCATTTTTAAAGATCTTTGATTCAAGTGAGTGCAATGAAAGACAACACAAGATACAAGCTGCAGAAATTCATGGATCGAACTTTGGGCTCTAAAAAATGCAAGTG
The DNA here is from genome assembly GCA_022702705.1 of Papilionanthe hookeriana x Papilionanthe teres. Lineage (NCBI taxonomy): Eukaryota > Viridiplantae > Streptophyta > Magnoliopsida > Asparagales > Orchidaceae > Papilionanthe > Papilionanthe hookeriana x Papilionanthe teres. Next base: position 47,672,517 of record CM040436.1, on the reverse strand, counting down.
GAAGATTTGTTATATCAAAAGAAATTATATCTACCATTGGAAGGAATCACCAAAAAGCCTGAAACGATGACTCTGGAAGAATGGGAAGCACTAGATAAAACAGTTGTAGGTTTGATTTGACTTTCACTTTCCTCATATGTTGCTTTAAACATAGTAAACAAGAAAACAATAATGAATCTCATGACGACGTTGATAAATATGCCGGAGAAAACTTCAACATCGAGTAAGACTTTTCTGATGATAAGATTATTCAACATAAAGATAGTGGAAGGGAGTTTGGTGGCTGAATATTTCAAAAAACTTCAACCCTATGACAAACCAGTTGTGTTATGTGGGCATCAAGTTCGATGACATGGTCAGGTCGCTATTAATTCAATCCTTATGGTCGGATAGCCGGGATGGATTGCTCACAATAGTGAATAACACTACAAATAATCTGAAGTTGAGCTACAATAACTTCCTGGGGTTAGTGTTGAATAAATAAGTGCACAATAAGGCATTGAACGATGAATCTTCAAGTTCTATGTTAAATATTAAAAAATAAATGGAGGCATTTAGATAGAAATACATGCAGAGATAAATTCAAGTCTAGAAGAGAAAAGTCCAAGTCAAGAAGAGGAATCGCATAGGTGAATGCTCGAAATGCGGGAAGAAAGATCATTTCAAGAAGAACTGCAAAGCTCCAAAAAAAGGTGGTGGTGGAGGTCAGAATAAGAATCTCTCTACAAATCTCTACATGTGAAATCGAAGGTGATTCTCTGGTTTTATACCTAATCAATACAGAATCTTGAATAGCAAATTCAACACACTTTTCCTGAAAAGCCCCAAAAAAGTGGTGTTTAAAAACTACACTCATAAATTAGGGAAGGTTTACATTAACAAGGCCTGCGACATTATAAAGGGTGATGTTAATATCAAGTTGCCAAATGTGATAGTCTGGAAGCTCAAAGAAGTTAGACATATTCCAAGTCTAAAAAGAAATATGTTCTCGGTGAGCAAGCTGAAAAAAAATCGGAGTGACTACTTCCATAGGTGATTCGTGGAAAATGACCAGAGGAGAAAAAGGTAATGGCTCGAGGAAACATTGAAGACACTCCTTACCTACTAAATTTGAAGAGAATCAATTGATGTGGTTGGAACCAAAGTCAATGCAGGTCTGAGGAACCACAAGCTTGACTATATGAGCTAGAAAGGTATAAATTTCATACTTTTTAAGAACAAGTGTCAGGGTTTGAAGCATATGATAAGAAAAAAGTTACTTTCTCCAAAAGTTGGGCGATGGTGAAGTCAAAAAAGCTAGAGTTAAAGCACATTGATGTATGGGGTCCTACTGTAGTTCACTCCATTAGCGGTTCCCACTACTCGTTACTTTCATTGACGATCACACCAAAATAAATATGATATTATTGCTTAAAGCAAAAATCTCATATATTTGAGGTGTTTAAGAAGTGGAAGCTCGTGATAGAGAATAACAAAGGCTTTAGGCTAAAGAGTCCTAGATCAGATAACAAAGACAAGTATCGTGATTATAGGATCAGGAGTTACTGCGCATCAGAGGGGATCAAGCGTGAGTTCACTATTTCGAGGACTCCACAACAAAATGGAGTGGCTGAGCACATGAACATATCCATCATAAAGTGTGTCAGGAGCATGAGGTTGCATGCAAGCTTGCCTAAGAAATTCTAAGCAGAAGCAACGAACATTGTTGTTTATCTGATCAATCGTGATCCATCAGTACATTTGAAGGAAGACTTACCTAAAGAAGCATGAAGTGACAAAGAGATAAATCTACCTTAGCTGAATAGGGTCAAAAGCTTGGATGGAAGCCCACTACTTTGACAGATCCCTACTCCCTTTTCTATGTCGAGATGCATGTACGAACAAATTGGCACCAGGGAAAGCAACAATGGGTCGCCGACATATCTCGGTGTGTCGATGTAAGTAAAATAGTACTGTGTTTCTATAATTTACTTGTAGTTTTCATGTAAAGTGTTAATTATTTTTTTATTTTAATTCTGTAGGAGGACTACGAGCATATGAGGGAGGACCGGAGCCAGAGTCCAAAAGGTGTTGTTGGTAGTAGTTGTCAACCATTGCCTAAGCAGACTGACTACGAGATCTAGAGGGCAGCTGTTAGGAAGAAAAATGTGAAGGTCTATAGATTGGGAGCTCAAGAATTTGTATATAAGGTTGAGGACTCTCGTCCAGTTAAAAGTGCTAAATTGTCATCGAGTGATGAACTTGCTAGGCGAGTGGCTGCAATATCTTAGGACCTTCGTGTTAGGGATTAGAATCGAGAAGCTCGGGGCTACCATTGCACAGCTGGAGCAAAAAGTAGATCGCCATAGAAAGCAGTCTTTTAGTGTTGTAGAGGAGGATGACAATGATGCCACATATGGATGTGAAATTCTGATGATGCTACGTAAAGATTTTATGTTTTTTTTTTATTTTATATTTGAATGTTTATATCTTAAGCAACTTTTTACAAGATGGATGATTTATTAGATTTTCTAAGTATAATGATTACATTCATTGTCTATGGCGTAATTAATTTATTAAATCCATTGTGAGCTATGACTGATTTTGGTGTTGAATGTAAGAGTAAAAATTCTGATTGATTTTCTATATAAGTTTTTTGAATTTAGTACAAAGATTTGACTGCTTTACGACGGATTTTTCAACGCAAACAAGCGTTGGACTATATCGGCTGCAAAGTTGTTAATATATGACCATTGAATTCTGCCGCAAAATTTTCTATGATAAAAAATACTGATGCAATCATAAGTGGTGAAATTTCACCGAAGCTAATAGCTTTGCAAACCGCATTTTAGTGTCAGGATAATTTTCACCGTAAATCAGCCAGTAATGGACCCTATTACCGATTGAATTTTGCGCTACTAAACTTTATTTTGCCGTAAGATTTTCTAAGACAAAAAATACCTATGCAACGATTAACGGTTGAATTTCTCTGAATCTAATAGTTTCGCAGCCTGCATTTTAGCGTCGGGACACTTTTCGCCGTAAGTCAGTCAGAAAATAGACACTATTACTGACCAAATTTTACACCTTATATTATTGCTAAAAGAATTTTAATAAAATAATGAAATGTAAGAAACCAAAAGTAACTCCAATATTCAAGATCATAGCATATCTTCATTTAGAAACAACAGAAAGTTAAAATAGTACAAAGATCAATGTCATTTCTTTAGGATTGAATTGATGAGAGTGCAATGAAGAAAAATTTTCATCTGAGACGGTTACCTAGGTCAGTTTCTTACAAAAGATGGAGATAAATAAGAATAGTTAATGACATGACAGAGAGCAAAGATAGGATCAAGTCAGTTCAAAAGCATGCAAAGAAATAGGATAAAGTTCAAAGTTAGGGACAATTTTGCTTATGCCCAGGAAAATTTTATTTTCAGAGCAGGATCCCATGTAAATAAGTTAAAATATTATTTAATTATAAGACAACACATTAAACCAAATTTAAATACTATATAGATGTGAAAATCATTAAAAAAAAGAATAAATATTATAAATTTTTAATTAAATTATCAATCAGACGAGTAGGCTGAACAATTCAATGGCCAATCAACATGCCTAGTCTAGCAAATCAAGGGTTGGGTGCTTCATCTCATCTGCTTTAGTGCGATGGACCAGATAGTTCATCTAACAACAAATCACATAATTCTGTTAAGATCAAATTCCATATTTGTGGCCATAGGTTTCTAACATTCTTAGCTCAAAATTTTAACCTTCAACCTAATCAGCCGAATAGGCTCTCTTCAACTTCCCTTTGGCACCCACCCCCTCGAGGATGAATTAAAATAAATGTCGACAGAGCATTGCTTCCGAATGGGTTGGCTCGCATTGGAATTATCATTTAAAATGATCAAGGAGAGGTTATTTTGGTTATGGGGCAGAAACTGTTCCCTTGGTACAGTCCTCAAGTGGAAATGCTTGCAATTTCTCACCTCCAATGAGCTTTGGAGGATTGGATGACAGAATGCCTTGGAGTTATTATTGAAAACGATAATGCCAATGTTATAAACTATTAACGGAATATTATGGACAAACGCAAGTGGCGAAATGTGACTCCAATCCAAACAGTCATTTTTTGTGCAGTCTCAACCAATTGATCTTCCAACACACCTTCAGGAGCAACAACAAAGCTGCTCATATATGTGCTACAAGGCTATGGATGTAGGTTTTATTTTGACTCATGTAAATGCCTTTTATCTTCTTTTTGTTTTTTTGCAAAAGGTCATAGGGCATTTTGTTAATATCCACGGGACTTAGTTTGTACATTTTTTTGTAAGCCTTTTATTTTAGGTTAATGCAATATGCAAAATTTTAAAAAATAAAATAAAATAAAATAAAATAAAATAAACCTAACATAATCGTTTATAATTTCATGTTATTGAATGTACTAATATTTGTGCCTGATATATATTTGCCCTGACAAACCTTTTAACTTAAATGGAAGACAATGAAAAAAGTCACAATAACATAATCGAAACATGTCAAGGCATGAGTGGACCCATAGATATCTCCTACAAAAGCTAATCAACAGATGAAAGAGGTTTTAACAATTAGCAACGTAAGATACAAATGACTGTAGATATATTGAGACAAAGTTATAGAGCATCATAAAATAGAATAAAATGAGAACTAAAGAATAAGAAATAAAAAAACTCTCATCGGAAAGAAAATTATCAAAACAAAGCAAAAACTTCCCGTTGCAGCTACAACTGAACATACATGCCACCAATACCATTATTTTACCTGAATGCAACGGCCAATAATATCTGCAAAGCGAGATAATGACTTTAGAGAAACCACACCGTCAATAGAAGGATCCACTATTCTTGATAATGCATTGATGTCATACAGGTGTGGACTGGCCCATCTTACCAAATGCTGCTCTGCACGAGAATGTGAACTGATAGAAGAAAAGAGAAGTTTTTAAATGTTTTATGTAATTAGAAGTAAAATAACCTAAAGTCTTATCATAAAATAAATTTTATAAACCTTTCATACGGTTGACGACCAGTAAGAAGCTCTAACATAACCACACCAAAACTGTAAACATCACTTCGATCAGTATAAGACCCTAACTCGCTAATTTCCGGTGCCTCATAACCTGTAGGCGCTCTCGAGTCGCCTAAAAACTGAAACAAGAGTAATTCACAGTTTAAATTCAAGCATGATGATTTTGAAAAAAATACTCGGTCATAATATTATCAGTGCGACTATTTTGATGAGTTTATTCTTCCATAGAGCTTAAAACTCATTTCTCATCAATAGCAGCTGTTAAAAAGAATAGAATCAAAGATAGCATTATATTTAAACGAAAGAAGACATACTACATCGTGACTATTGTCCCTAATAACTAGAGAAAAATTATAATAGGAAAGCATCATTGTTTCACTACACAGAATATGTACTTTCTAACGTTCCAACTTATAATGCAATCATGCATTCATTCATTCATCATATGATTTGTACTTTCCCACTTAGGATCTTCTGTTGTTTGAAAAATTGTATTAATAACATTATTCAGCATATTTAAGACTTGAGAACTTCAAAATTTTTCTCATCTATGTTATCTGAAATAAAGCATTAGATTATGTAATACTGTCAGCAATGTAAAAGAATCCAGTTAAGGTTCATGGCACTTAATTTCTATCATAAGCTATGGCAATTTATTAGCAGCAGTTTAGGTTGTTAAAAGATGGAATGCGTGAAGGTGCAGAACCTGATAGAGTTTTGGTGAATTCAAGAATCATCTTAATCAACACACAGAAATTTGGAGCAATTGCCTTATAGCTCATGCATAGTCTGGTTCAATGTGTGTTTTTTATAGACGAGTGTGTAAACCTGCTCCTTGATGTAATTACAGAAAAATTCAAGAACAAATTAATCGTCATCGAGGTGGGTACAAGTCCTTTTAATCTATAGTAATAATTTGTATCTTCTCAACTATTTTGCAATTAATGACACTTGCACATATTTTATTCTGATTGAGATATTTTTCTTTACAAGTCATATTGTTATGAATGTTGTAGCTACTTATTCTTATACATTTGGTGCATGCTTTATATAGTACTCTGAATTGCATGTGTTGAATACATGAATGATATGTTTATGCTGACTGCTTGTATGCATGACTGACTATGATGAAGTGATGGCTTAATGGTACTTGGGGGAACACTAAGGTACCTGTGCACATATATGGAAAAGGATATTGATATTAATGTGTCTCAATTAACACAATTTTCAGACGATACCGCTGCGACGGTTATACAAATATAGAATGATATTGATATGTTATTGATATGTTATTGATATAGTATAGTTTTTTAAATAGTATCAAATAGTTTTATTGATTTATTAAAAATTTGATTGACATTTATATTACTTCATTTTTCTCTTGTATTATTGTGATTTATGAATATTATTACTTACTGACTTGTTTAGCTCACCAACTATTTATTAAATAATTTTTTTAGGTTAATTAAGTGATTAAAATATAAGCAATAGATGTGAAAATGTTTATAGAAGATGCGGACAACCAGCAATAAGGTAAATTTAAATATATTATTTTAATTTAATTTAATATGTAACACTTTCATTTGTTAAATTGTAGACGAATATAAAAAATTTAGTTCATATCGTCTGACCATCTATTTTCGTCTTGGTTAATTCCAAGCCTCAAGTCGGGTCGTGACAAAAAATTGATATCGAGCCGAGGTTTATGATTAATTAATAAAATCTTGATGAAAGAGCCAATAGGATAATTATAAGAAAATTATAATAAGTATAAAAATTAAAAGTTAACTTGAAATTAATAATTATATGCATTCAAGCATAGTGATGCTTGAAATTATAGAAAGGAATCCAATTAAAAATGAAGAAGTGATGGCTTAATGGTATTTGGGGAACACTAAGGTACTGCATGCACATATATGGAAAAGGATATTGATATTAATGTGTCTCAATTAACACAATTTTCAGACGATACCGCTGCGACGGTTATACAAATATAGAATGATATTGATATGTTATTGATATGTTATTGATATGTTATTGATATAGTATAGTTTTTTAAATAGTATCAAATAGTTTTATTGATTTATTAAAAATTTGATTGACATTTATATGCTTCATTTTTCTCTTGTATTATTGTGATTTATGAATATTACTACTTACTGACTTGTTTAGCTCACCAACTATTTATTAAATAAATTTTTCAGGTTAATTAAGTGATTAAAATATAAGCGATAGATGTGAAAATATTTATAGAAGACGCGGACAACCGGCAATAAGGTACATTCAAATATATTGTTTTAATTTAATTTAATTAGTAACACTTTCATTTGTTAAATTGTAGACGAATATAAAAAATTTAGTTCATATCGTCGACCATCTATTTTCGTCTTGGTTAATTCCAAGCCTCAAGTCGGGTCGTGACAAAAAATTGATATCGTAGCCGAGGTTTATGATTAATTAATAAAATCTTAATGAAAGAGCCAATAGGATAATTATAAGAAAATTATAATAAGTATAAAAATTAAAAGTTAACTTGAAATTAATAATTATATGCATTCGAAGCATAGTGATGCTTGAAATTATAGAAAGGAATCCAATTAAAAATGAAGAAGTACGACCTACTATATATGTGAATGTGAATGTTCTAACCCAAGTGATGGCGGCGATGACTCGACCGATTCGGGAGTCCGGATCTCGACCTACCAAAAGTGATACAATTACTTATGGATAAGTACTTGAAGATATTTCAATATTTATAACCATCTTTGTTCAAGGGAACTGAAGACCGGATGAAGCGGAGAACTGGCTAATGAGAATAGAGAAGATATTAGATAGCATGGCTTGTCTAGATGAAAGAAGAGTATTGTTGGCAACGTCTGTGCTGGATGGAGATGTCGAAAGATGGTGGGGTTGGCAACATCAGGACAAGCTAGGAGACATACCCAACGTGATGATAAGTTGGGAGGAGTTTGTGGACCTTTTTAGAGAGTGGTTCGTACCCCTATTTATTCAACGACCATATAGGACAAGTTCATCATATTGAGGCAAAGAGAGAAGAAAGTCATGCAGTATGAAATCGAATTCACTGCACTATCGAGGCATATGCCAAAGTTAAGCACTATTATGTAAGAAGAGTGCTAGCGATTCATTTCGAGGATTAAATGATTTTCTCAAACAGCCATTAGTACCTTTAAGGATCGATGCATGCTCAATATTAGTGGAACGAGCTAAACGAGTGGAGATTGATTATCAGCTTACTCAGAAGCGTAAGAAGATGCACAAGAGGAAGACTAGAGAAGAACATGTAGATCTCTCAGAAATATCGAATGAGAAGTCCAAAAATAATTCGGGTGGAGTTAGTAGACGTACGACTCAGAATACTTGAGTCACTTGTGTCAAATGTGAAAGATAACATAATTGTGAATGTTTGACGGGCTCTAAGACTTGTTATTGGTGTCACCATTCTGATCATATAGTATATGTTCACAAAAGACAGAAATCAAGTGGAGTACTACATTGAAGTCTACAGTCGGGCAAAAAATGATTGAGTTTATAACCTCAATTCTGATCCAAGATCAACCAAGACAACATATTAGGCATCAAGTATTGTTGACCTCATTTTTGATGAGGTCTTCCCTTCTTCTTTTTAGTGCTTAGGATCTAGCCTTAGGCTTTTCCTTTGACTATCTTAGAGGACTAGAATTGGGACCCACCTTTTAGAAATTCAAACCACTTCTAAACTCCCTGCAAACTCCACAAACTTGACTACGGACCCCTAATCACCTAGAGGGTTGAAATCAAATGTGGAAGTTTAAAGGATGAGTTCACATAGGACTCTTTGGCCTTAGGACTACCTACAGGTGGCTCGTGCAGTGAAGGGGCTGACTTACACTACATTTACACACTACATTTCCACACACTTCCTAAAACCACACCCATACCCAACTTAACCTCCTGACTCATGTAGGTGATTCACATGGATGGTCCTTAACCCCTAAGCCCTTGGCTAAGAGGGTTAGGAACAACATAGTGAATGCCTCAAATGAGTCCTCTCATGGCTCATATGGGCTTGAAATGGCTTCATGGCTCAACCAAAATGACTTCTTTCCACCAAAATTTACCCAATCTTCAATTTCCCAAATTTTCGATTTTTGACCCCGGGGCCCTACACCTACTAAACCTACCAAAACTGTCGAAATTACCCAAATTTTTGCAAAATTTCCAAATTACCTAAAATTCTTCAAAATTATTCCCAAACATTTCTACACCACTCAAATTGACCATCTATATCCAAAAATACCAAAAATTCCAAGAAAACCTCCCAATACCCTCCAAATACCCAAAATACCCTTCTTGACCCAAAAATCCGAAAATTCAGAAAATTCCCAGAAAATTCCAAAAAATCCCAAATATTCCCAATTTCATTTTGTCCAACTACACCATGGGCCAATTTTGTCAATTTACCCTACTTTTGTCAAAACCCCCAATTTGACCCATTTTAATCCAAAGTGAACCCGATGTCGAACCAAACCTACCCAATTGACCCCAATTTTGGTCCAATTCAATTCTAAACTTCAATTCAATATTCCCAATACCAATCTAGACCAAATCTAAGTCCAATTTGATTGACATTTGGATCCAATCTCACTTTTGGCCTTAAAGCCCAAATTTGGACCCATGACCCAAACTTAACCCAAACTCACCCAATTCGACTCCAATTAACCTCAAATCTTTTCTAAATCTTCCTTAACATTCCCACAAACAAAACCCTAACATGATTTGCCCAAAATTTAGACCCAAACCCCACTCAAACTCAACCCGAGGTTAAAAGGCCCATTTTTGACCTAAGCCCAAACCTAACCCAAATTCAACCCAATTCAAATCCAAATCACCCCCAATTTGTTTCAAATCACTCATGACACATCTATGAGCTAAACCCAACAATTATTTGGCCCAACCTCTTTACAAAATTCCCATCCATAAATTCATTTTTAAACTTAAGGGCCCATTCCTTAAACCATTTTAAAAGCTCATTTCCTTGAAAATTCAAAAGCCCAAATCTACCCTAAAGCCCACATGACATCTCCATTTGTCATCCATTTAATTAAATCCATTACCTAAGTCCTAAAATCATCATTGAATTATTCCAAATGAAGCTTCATCCAAATTCCCATTAAATTACCAAAAATTTCTTAAAACCCATTTTTATGAAATTGACTCGACTTTCCCCAAGCCAAAGACAAGCCATGCAAGCCATTGACAAGCCACATGAAGCCATGGGAGGCTTGACATGTGACCATGCCATTAATGGTAAAAGGAGGGGCTCCTTTCCTAATCTTTCATTAAGCCTTTTTACCTTAAGCATGTCGCACACTAAACCATGTTTAGCCACCTCATCATGGATAGAGACCACACCACTCTCTCTTGGGCGACCAGCTGATCCTCTCGGCCCAAAATCGGGCCATGGGGAGGTGAACCAAGCCCAAAAGGTGGGTTGACCCATTTGGACCCAAAATAGGCTCATCCCCCATTCCATTTCAATCCAACTCCTTTACACATGGCATTTGCCGATTGCTACACTAAACCCAGGCCACGACCCACCTGACCAAGATGGTGACCATTGCACAGCCGGCCGGCCACCGAGGCCGCCGGAAAACACCATGGCCGAGAGCTCACATGTGAGCCAACATTGAAATTCTCACTTGCTGAGCTGCCCCATCCCCGAGTGGCTACCATGGCTGATCTTCTCCTCACCGAAGCAGGTCGATCCCGAGCCACTAACTCCCCACAGGAGGCCTTCCACCTCTCTCTGATTCAAACCCCTCACTCTCTCGGCCAAAGGAGGTGCTGAACAAAAACCTTAAGGAAACTCTGCCAAAATCACTCCGGATCACTCTCCACACATAGAGCACCGGATCCCAGCTGAATTCCAGCCCCGATTCCCTCTAGGCGAGCCCGATTTTGAGCTCGAACTTTAGCCCAAAACCAGGACACTTCTCCACGGTGAGCCGATTCTCAAATTGATTGGCTCTACACCTTCACCGGACCAGAGAAGGTGTCCACCATCAAAAGCCCCATCTCCGAGGCCACCCGGTTGCTCCGGCCTCCAAGCTTTGTGATCGGGCTTGGTCGAAATCATATCCAGGACGATTCACTGGACCGGGAGACTTCATGCTGGAGCTTGCTAGGACCCAATCGAAGGTGCAACAACTCTCGGATTGAAGCCACACTTCTCCGAGCCAAGGTATGAGCTAACTCTTCATCCCGAGCTTCGAAGATTCTCTATTTCAAATGCCTTAGTTTCGATGCATGTTAGCCAGTATGGATGCGTTCGTCTCTTCGAGACGAATCCATAGAGTATAAGAACGTAAAAATTCATTGAGAATCGAGTGAGATCTTAGGGATTTAGTGTGGACGGCTCTCGGGTGAGAACACTTGGGGACGATGAACGGATGCCGTCCATTCAATACACGCGCGGACGAGCGGCTCAGATGGCGTCGGACCAGGAAACGGTGGGAGAACCGCGGGGCCCGGGCTGCTGACTCAGATGGCGGCGCCCGATCGCGGCGCGACACGTACCCCTTCGGAGGCTGCCGATGTTTCGGCGGCGCCGCGTGGATAAGTAGATAATTAGGGTATTTTCTTATTTATTTAATTCCCTAAACTTAAAAATCCATATCTTTGTGTAGAAAAATCACAAAAATAAAATAAAAATACCCTCTTGCTCAGTGAACGAGAGGAGAATAATGTGGAAAAGAAATCATTTAATTTCATCAAGTATTTTATTTTTTATAATTTATTTACTCTCTGCATACATTTAATTCTCCATGCATGTATACAATTCACCATGGCATGAGACCATAGGGCTTTTGAAGCCTCCGAACTTGGGAACATTCCCTGAATTTTCCAAGGTCGGAGGCCATCTCCGTGAAAAGTTATTTATTTTTCAAATGCATGTTGCTGTTTTGAGTATTTTAATTCCAGTAAATAGCATGTTGTGAAATAAATTCTAGGAAAATTTGGTGATGTTCCTTATGACCGGAGAACCCTAGGAAAAATAGATTTTGGCTTAGTTCATTCGGAACAACTCTAATTGGCTTAAACACCCAAAATAGGTCTTTAATTAATTAGAGTTAACCAAACATCAAATTGACTTGAAATCAATTCTCCACTGACCTTTAGGATCAGAGGAATCCACCATAAAAATTTGAGGTCGATTGGACTTGGTTAGCCCCACTAATTGGGTTGATTAAGTCACTTAGCCATTTTAAACTTTAAAAATTCATAACTTTTAAAATACTTTTCAAAAATTCACCAAATTGGTTTTGGAGCCTCTCTGATATCAGGGGAACCCAAGAAAATTAAAATTTCAATTTTCTAAAAAAGTTGATTTTTAATAATATTTTAATATTTTTAATAATTAAAAAATAATAAAAATCACAAAAATAATAAAATTCACCAAAATGTCACATTTTGAATTCTAATCACTTAGGAACAAATCCCACATTTTTCCTAGGTCTATTTAATGAGATATTGAATTTTAAAACCCTAGGGAAATTTTAAAATTAAAAAAAATGTATTTTCTAGCATTTTCACTAAAATAATTATAATAAATCATAGAAAAATCAGAAAATTGCAAAATTTGATTCTCTGGTTTCCTTGATATCAGAGAGATTTTTGAAAAATATAAAATCCATTTTTCAACATTTATTTTATTTTTAAATTAATTAACACTCCAAAACTTAAAATAATTATAATAAAAATAATATAATTCAAAAAATCACCAAAATTGGTCCAAGTGCTTCTCTGGTCATTAGGAATGTCACCTAATTTTCTTAAGGACAGAAACTTTCCCTTGGTCATGTTATTAAATTTTCCTTGAAAATCTCCATTTTCCACCAAAAATAATTATATAAATAAATTAAATACAGAAAAATCACATTTTCTCCTCTCATGTCTTTATTGACATATGAGTGAAGTCACATAAAAATTTCAAATTCATTTAAGTTCAATTTAGTGAGTTATGAAATTATTAAGCTTAAGGAGTAAAATGGTAATTAAACTTTCAACCCTTAATTAAAACTTTAGGTTTAATAAAAAATTAACAAGTAAAATATTTGATCTTAATCTGATTTGGATGATTGAAATTTAAATAATTAAAGGGTAGAAACCCATTAAACAATTTCAAAATGATTAAACTTTAATTAAATAATGGATTAAATTTGGAAGAATAATAAAATTGGAATTATTAAAATAGGGATATTTTTAGGAAGAGATTTATTCTTTAATTTAAAAATCCCTAAACTAATTATATCATTAATACTCAATTTTTAATTAAAATGATAACTCAAATTTAAAATATTAAAAGACTTAATTAAATTATTAAACTCTTTTGAAATTTCAATTAAAATTAAAAATAAAGTAAATTAAAGATAAATTAAATTAAAATTAAATTAAATTTAATAATTGAATTAAATTAAATTAAAACAAATTAAATTAAATTAAACTAAATTAAAATTAAATTAAATTAAATTAAATTTAATAATTAAATTAAATTAAAATTTAATAATTAAATTAAATTAAATTAAACAATTAAATTAAATTAAATTAAATAATTAAATTAAATTAAATTAAATAATTAAATTAAATTAAATTAAATTAATTAAATTAAATTAAATAATTAAATTAAATTAAATCAAATCAAATTAATTAAATACCAAATCAAATTAAATTGAACTATGTTAAATTAAATCAAACTCAATTAAATTAAATTAAATATAAAACAACTTGAACACTATTCCAAATTTAAACCCTTTAACTTAAATCAAATCATTTGAATACTAATTTACCCTTGAAAGTTTTAGTTATCATAACTCCTAAACGAACATTAAATGAAATGTTACTTCACTTATAGGATATTCGAATATCCTAGTTCATCGAACGAGATAACGATAAAACTTGAAATTCTTGGACGATTAATTCATTTGTATAATTAAATTCATTTGGACTTAAAACAATCCTAGAAATATTGAAAAGATGTTTAAGATTCCTCTTAAGCACTTCCTCGATATGATAGGATATTTATAAGAACAATTGGACTTAATTGTTCTTTGATGAAGAAAATCGTCCTCAAGCAAAAACACGAAAGAACCTAGACGTCATAGGAAATGACTAGCTATAGGATTAGGAATTTGGTAGAAAACCATAACCTTTCCCTTAGTTTTACCTAGGAACTTGCTTAAATATTCTAATTATGTTTTAAGTGCAGCTTGGGATGACGGGAAGACCCTCCAGGTACGCTTTTTATTTTATTGCAATCTACTTTCTCGCAATTTACATTATTGCAATTTATTTAATCGCATCGCACTTACTTTTTCTTGCATGGTAAACAATGCGTTGCATGAAAACCCACACCTTTAGGATAGACCCTAAAAGCTGAAACCAAATTAAGTTAAAAGTCATTGCAAGATAAAATTCACCGCCACGACATTTTAAAATATAAAACAACTCGAAATTTAATCACAAACAGAACACAAAACTACAATTACAACTAAATTAAAACGTCTCGTTGGATGATCGGGAATACCTCGGATGATGTAACCTACGTGTTGCTAACGGGATTTCCCACGGTCTAAATGAAAGTGTGGAACTCATTCGGTTGAGTTTAGCAAATTCATACGGACTAAGTGAATCCGATAAAAATAATGATGCCGGAAGGATGGAACCGTGGGATCTTAACCGGTGTCGTTATAATCAACTTTAAGATTTGTTTTAATCGAAATACAAAACACTTGGAAATTAAGACCTCTCTAAACCAAAACACTTTTCTCATCCCACGATTTATGATTTCTAAAACTAAACCTCTGCAACAACAAGGAGCTTGGAGCATGGTGGGCAGCACGGCCATCGTCGTCGGCGAAAACTTGAACCTACTTCAGCAAAACTTTCCTAGAATTAAACAACAAGGTCATAGGACTTCGAGGTAGCTTGCTTAGTGCAACATAAATCCTCAACTCTTCGTTAGGCATTTGCATTGCAAATTAAGCCCTAACCGATCTTAGGATTCCGAGGTAGTCGTCCGATACGACAATAAACCCTCACATCTTCTAAGTTATTTGTTTGATTTTATCATACAAATATAAGCCCTAATTAATTAAAATTGGCGAGATTGAAATACTAAATAAACATTAGGACTTTCCTAAATTCGAAGCCAAACAATAGGATAGTCGGGAAATTACCGAAGTTCACTTCGAATCATTGATTTCTCCTACCTTTCTTCCTTTGGATTCACAAAACAAAATGTTCCAAATTTGATCCATTCCACTATTGAAATTCCAAAATTCAATCTTTGAAAACCTTAAACTTTGAAATTCTTGAGAGCGGAATTATTGATTATTATCGAGAGTTTTCTTAGGTGATTCCCGTCACTTAAGATGTAATTAACTATAGGGGCTTGCCCTTATAGGGAATTTTAAAGAACCCGAGTAATATAAACCACTGTTTAATACTTTCATATTAAGCGGGGAATTTGTCGGCTTATAAAATTGGTTCGCGAGACCAAACGGATGTCACAAAACTTCTAGTTTATTTGATCGAGCCCCACCATCAAGTGAGTGTGTCTATCCTTAGGGATAGATACACGGTTTAGTGGTGCGATGCTCGTTTATATAAACTATTTGGGATGTGAGATCGGTTTAATCTCATATTTAAAATTATTTTCAAAATCGAAATACTACTTTCTAAATTATATATATATATTTAAATTAAATTTAAAATTTAAATTCGCCGACAATTTCGTTAGGCGACCCTCTTTTTAAAATACAACACACTTAACCTAAAAATATGCCGACAAAATTTCGGCGACTCCGCTGGGGACTATTCCTCTCTCCATTATAATCGAATAATTCTGCTTTCAAAAATCGGTAGTGTATCCATGTCCCTAATGGATCAAACTACCCTTCTTTCCGTTGGAATACTATGTTCATTTCTATCTTGAACAAGTATAGCCAACATTCTCTCGGATTTAGGAGCCATTGTTTAGACACCCCTAAACGGAGAGGTTCCGAGATCCTTTTACCTCATTTCGAGGTGGGGTGGACCCCCGATAGGTGTTAGTTTAGGAGTGATCCTTCGAGTCGGGAAGTCTTGCTTAAGACTTTCTTTTCCTTTCGAATCGGATTCCTTACCTTCTCTACACCTTTGAACATTCCGTTCTAAATAAACAAACCCTCTAATAAGTGATTCTTTTAACAAATGATTCTTTTTTTATAAATACATGAACGAAGAATGAGTTCGGACTCTTTTCGATTCCTTTCTTTTCGTTCGAAGAAAAGAAGCATAACTTGGGATCGACAACCGGAATCTACCTTGCAGAAATGGAAGCCCCGAAGCTGATTTTCTCCTTCACCAACGGATTGGACTTCGCCGTCTATAAGGATGAGCTGCCCGACAATGGGATCATCCGATTTGGACGAGGATTTGACATCACGAACGTCGAGGTCACCGACGTCTCCCTCTTTGCAGCGACGAACAAGGTATCGAGCCGAGGAACCACCGCTCGAGTTCGACCTTAGGTCGACCCAAGAGTTTCCTCCCTGCAAAGGGTCCCGACTAGGAGGAGTACTGCTTGTCCGCGGGAGGACCGTTCTCACTACCCCCACCTGGTCTAGTTGTTTCGCACCTACCCCGACTTACGCCAAATTAAAGGGGAAAGAAATT
Organism: Papilionanthe hookeriana x Papilionanthe teres; assembly: GCA_022702705.1. Classification (NCBI taxonomy): domain Eukaryota; kingdom Viridiplantae; phylum Streptophyta; class Magnoliopsida; order Asparagales; family Orchidaceae; genus Papilionanthe; species Papilionanthe hookeriana x Papilionanthe teres. The sequence continues at coordinate 47,655,747 of CM040436.1, read as the reverse complement.
CGGAACTATGATAAACTTGTTACCGTGGAGGGTACGGATCTTCTCGTAAGACCTTCGTCTTCGAAATCGGGTCCGGTTCGAAGATTCCTTCGGCCGACAAAGACCCGAAGAAGAAATAGAAATAGAAGGATCGCCGGGGAAGCCGTAGCTGCTGAGATTGCTTTCTGGAGGAAATTCGGAGCTGCCTGAATATACACCGATTACCGAATATACACCACTGCTCGACTACATACCACTTTTGGGAGGAAGCGGGTTCCATCCCCTCTCCGCCGCGAGAGGATGAGGAGAATGTTTGCAAGATTGCTTGCCACATTACCTCGGCCCGCATACTACAACGATAGCCGCAAGAAAAGAACTAGAACTACGCCGTTTGCTCGACTGCAAACTTTGGTAGAAAAGTTAGCAAGGAAGGAAAACTGCCCCGTGTCGGAAATTCTACGAAGGATAGGGCGGGTGCCGGTCAAATCCCGTCTTGGGCCTCGAGTAGAACCCGCCGTCATGATAGAAAAGCCAAGCAAGAGAATGAAGGCTAGCCCGCCTGTCGTAGTATCAGGATTACAGATTAGGGAGGATACCACCTTCCAGCATTTGGCCGATAGACCATCTGGTCCTAAACCTTCTGCTGCTGGAAGGATGGTATGGCGTCCCACTACGGGGCAGTTGAGACTGAAACAGCAGCCCGAGAGAGAAAGTCTCGCCAGGAGGCTGGAATCTGAAGAAAGTGCTACTGCGATGAAGGGGACTCGTGAAAAAGGACTCGGCAACCATCGCATGACAACCACAAAGATACACGAAAGCTCCGCTAGAAGATGCCATGGAAAAGTTGAGAACCGACATCCGACGGTTGGCAAAAGAAAGAGAAGAAAAGTTCGGAGATGAGATCGACTCATCGGAATTCATGGACAATGAATATGCGGAAATCAACATGGTTGAGACACGAGCTTCATCGACTTCTCGAGGTGCTCCTGCAAGCTGCAGAAGAGAGGAGCCGAAGCGATGAAGAGACGGCTTCAGGAAAAGGACGACACGATCGCTCAAATGGCGAAGAGGATGGAAGAGATGGCCATAGCTCGGCCACTCTCCAAAGTCAAGTACAACCACATGAGAGACACCCCGAAGTCATTCACATCGTAGACGGAGGAAAGGAGATTACATCCGTCGATGGGGATGACCAGTGAAAAAGGATACAGACACGAGCATGATCCTCGAAAAGGATATCAAGAACTTGGTAGAGCAGCGAAGTGCGAGAAGCCCTAGCACAATCGAAGAACGGGACATCCATTCGGACGGGTAGACCTTACCCGAGAAGAATTCGACGCTGTCCGATGCCGAAAGGCTTCGTACCACCTCTGTTTAAGACCTTCGACGGAACCAGGAACCCCCGACAAGGCATGTTGCACACTTTCGTGCCGGCTTGTTGCAATGCGGCGGGAGCGATGCGTTACTCTTCCGACAGTTCGTCGGCGATCCGTCGGGAATCGCCTTCGGCCGGTATGCGGAATTACCCAACGGTTCTTCGAAGACATTCTCGCAGCTAGAGAGTCTCTTCATCAAGCGATTTGTCGGAGCTCGACACCACATCACTATAGGTGATTTAGTGGTAGAGAAACAAAGGCCGAATGAAACTCTAGTGGATTACATACTTCGATGGAGAAATTTAAGCATGAAGTGTGAACCACAACCGCAAGAACAACATGCAATCGGCATCTTGCTTAAAAGCATTCACGGCCCGATAGCACTTCTCCTCGAGGATTCACTATTAAGACTTTTGAGAAGTTGTTAGCAAGGCCGGAAGCTTGCAAGAAGAGGCGAAGCAATTAAGTTTCTCGCGACAAGACGGACAAGCGAAGCCGGTGAAGACCTTCGAGAAGAAATCCGGGATCGTTGCGGCGAGTCGACAAAGGTAAACAACCGGTGCGTAAATACCACCGAACGGCCGCAGAGCAACCACAACAAAATTACCGAGCAACCCCGGTCCAGCTATCGGTCGTCTCCGCAAGTATGAACAACCGTCTCGTCCGCAACGTACATCGAGGGAGCTTCCGAGCAGAGAATATCCGTTCAAAAATGAAGCAAGCATCGAAGATGTTCCGTAGCTTAATGAAAACTCCGGATTTCCAAACTGCGGAGCCCAAAAGACCGAGAGAAGTCAACAAGAAAGGTGATCCCAACTTTTGCCCCTACCATCGGATGCTTCGGGCACAAGATAGAAGACCTGCATTACCTTTAAAAGTTGGCTCAATGACAACCTTCGGAAAGGAAATATAACAATCCCGAAGGAGTACATGAAGGAACCCCGAAAGGAGGTTCCGTCAATGTTATCTCAACCGATCCCGTCATCCCGATAGATCCCTATGCAACCGACGATGGATGGACTACCGCCTCGGACGAGATCTTCGAAGAAGATTTTAGACAACATCCGAACCGCTTGGTGCGAGCTTCAATTCGGAGTTCGAGACCTCGTTAAGCCGATACTATCACTTGCGATAGAAGAACCACCTCGACAGGGAGAAAATCGAAGAGAAGAAGAAAATTGACGAAGAAGAAGGGACCGAGACTCTTAAGGCTAGCATCAGGGTCGCTTATCCTAGGATAGTTGTTTCCGATTCGGGGAGAAATCCCTCGAACCTCTGATTTTGTATGATTATCTCGCTCACTTCGGTGGGATCATATAATGATAAGGGTGATGGCGTTGGCTACGTTTTGACTGTTTCTAACGATTACGTAACTAGCGACAATCCGGGCGTCGATTTCGATACCAACAACAATTCTCAAATCATACATGATCTCGACGATCAAAATGACGAAGAAGGCATCCATCAAGGAGGCTATAGGGGTTTGTCTAATAGCAAACAAAAACCTGTCTATTAAATTCTCTGAAAATGTTCTGTGTAAATAAACAACCATACAACA
>CM040436.1:47461625-47652334 GCA_022702705.1 Papilionanthe hookeriana x Papilionanthe teres | reverse complement strand
ATTTTTTGGGATGTTAGGGAAGGTTTAGAAAAGATTTGGGGTTAATTGGAGTTGAATTGGGTTAGTTTGGGCTAAGTTTGGGTTATGGGTCCAAATTAGGCTTTAAGGTCAAAAGTGAAATTAGATTCAAATGTCAATCAAATTGGACTTGGATTTGGTCTAGATTGATATTTTGGATGTTAAATTGAAGTTTAGAATTGAATTAGACTAGAATTTGGGTCAATTGGGTAGGTTTGGTTTGACATTGGGTTCACTTTGGGTTAAAATGGGTCAAATTAGGTATTTTGTCAAAAGTGGGGTAAATTGACAAAATTGGCTCATGGTGTAGTTGGACAAAATAGAATTGGAAATATTTAGGATTTTCTAGAATTTTCTGGGAATTTTCTGAATTTTTGGATTTTTTGGCTAAGAGGGGCATTTTGGGTATTTGGAGGGTATTGGGGGGTATTTTTGGAATTTTTGGTATTGTTGGCTATGGATGATCAATTTGAGTGGAGGGAAATGTTTAGGAATGATTTTGGGGAATTTTGGGTAGTTTCAAGGGCATTTGGTAGGTTTGGTGGGTCTGGGGTCCCGGGGGTCAAAAATTGAAAATTTAGAAAATTGAAGATTGGGTAAATGTAAGTGGAATGAAATCATTTTGGTTGAGCCATGAAGCCATATCAAGCCCACATGAGCCATGAAGGGACTCATTTGAGGCATTCACTATGTTTTTCATAACCCTCTTAGCCAAGGGCTTAGGGGTTAAGGACCATCCATGTGAATCACCTTCATGAGTCATGAGGTCAAGTTGGGTATGGGTGTGGTTTTAAGAGGTGTGTGAAAGTGTAGTGTATAAGTGTAGTGTGTGTGTAAGTCGGCCCTCACCGGACCGGGCCACCCGGGGCGGTCCTAAGGCCAAAAGAGTCCTATAGGAACTCATCCTTTAAACTTCCGCATTTGATTTCGACCCTACAGGTGATTAGGGGTCTACAATCAAGTTTGTGGAGTTCGCAGAGAGTTTAAGAAGTGGTTTGAAATTCTAAAGGGTGGGTTCCACTTCTAGTCCTCTAAGATAGTCAAAGGAAAAGCCTAAGGCTAGATCCTAAGTACTAAAGATAGAAGAGAAGACCTCATCAAAAATGAGGTCAACACGAGCAGTATGTGATTTGGGAGCTAGCATAAATTTGATGCCTCTGTCAACCTTTAAAAGATTAGAAATTGGAGAGATATCACCAACTTCTGTAACTCTACAGTTAGCTGATCGATCTATTACACATCCTAAGGGAGTTGTAGAAGATGTTTTGGTCAAGGTTAATAAGTTTATTTTTCCTGTGGACTTTATCATTCTAGATATGGAAGAAGATAAAGAAATTCCAATCATTTTAGGAAGACCATTCCTAGCTACAGGAAGAGCTATGATAGACGTTCAAAAAGGGCAATTGACTATAAGAGTAAATGATCAAGAAGTAACCTTTAACATCTCAAAGTCAATGAAATATCCATCAATTGAAAAAGATGATGAATGTTTTAGAATGGATATATGTGATTATTTTAGAAAAGAATATTTCAAAGAAAATTATGAAGAAAAAGAAGATGTAGAAAAAGATAATTTTGAAGAAATTGAAAGTGAAGAAGCTGATTATATTCAGGAAAAATTCTAAATGCTCAATTCAACTGCACCAGAAAATGAAATATTAATTCCATATGTTGTAAAACCCCCTGAAATTGAATTAAAGAATCTTCTAATTCATTTAAAGTATGTATTTTTAGGAGAGGTTTCAACATTACTAGTAATTGTATCCTCAGACTTAAATGAAATTCAAGAACAAAAATTAATGGATACATTAAAAAAATACCAAAGAGCTTTTGGTTGGACTTTGGCTAATATTAAAGGAATTAGTCCTTCGATTTGTTTGCACATAATATTATTAAATGAAGAACATAAACCAAGAATTGACCCTCAAAGGAGACTGAACCCTATTATGAAAGAAGTAGTTAAAAAAGTTATTTTAAAATGGTTAGATGCTGGAATTATATATCCTATTTTGGATCGTACTTAGGTAAGTCCAATTCATTGTATTCCTAAGAAAGGAGGAATAATTGTTTAAGTAAATGAAATAATGAATTAATACCTATCAGACAAGTTTCTGGATGGTGTATTTGTATTAACTATCGAAAATTAAATGCTGCCACCCGGAAAGATCACTTTCCTCTTCCTTTCTTAGACCAAATGTTGGATAGACATGCCAGACACAAGTACTATTGTTTTCTGGATGGATATACCAGTTACTATCAGATACCTATTACTCCTGAGGATCAAGAGAAAATAACATTTACTAGTCCTTATGAAACTTTTGCTTTCAGAAGAATGCCTTTTGGACTATGTAATACACCTACAACATTTCAAAGATGTATGATATCTATTTTTAGTAAATTAATAGACAATGGAATAGAAGTATTTATGGATGATTTCTCTATGTTTGGAACATCATTTGACGCATGCTTAATTCATCTTGAAAAGGTTTTGGAGCTATGCGAAAAGACTAACTTAGTTCTAAATTGGGAGAAATGTCAATTTATGGTTGCAGGGGGAATTGTATTAGGACATAAAATTTTAGAAAATGATATGGAAGCAGACCCTGCAAAAATTCAAGTAATAGCTAAATTACCACATCCTACTACAGTGAGAGGAGTAAGAATTTTTCTTGGACATGCTGGTTTCTACAGGCGCTATATTAAAGATTTTTCAAAAATTACAAAACCTCTATGCCAACTTTTAGAAAAAGACAAGAAATTTGACTTTACCGAAGAATGCTTAAATGCCTTTAAATTATTAAAGGAAAAACTAATCACAAAAACTATAATAGTATCACCTGATTAGGAGAAACCATTCGAACTAATATGTGATGCTAGTGATTATGCTATTGGAGCTGTTCTTGGTCAAAGAAATGACAAAATTTTTAAGGTTATATACTACACTAGTAGAACTTCTTAATGATGCTCAAATTAACTATACAGTTACTGAAAAAGAGTTACTGGCTATTGTATATGTTTTTGATAAATTTAGATCATATTTAATTGGAACTAAATGTATTGTGCATACTGATCATTCAACTATTAAATATTTGATGCAAAAGAATGATACTAAACCAAGATTAATTAGATGGGTACTTTTAATGCAAGAATTCGATTTTATGGTGATTGATAGAAAAGGAATTGAAAACCAAATTGCTGATCATTTATCGAGATATATCATGAAATATCTAACACCGACAATGAAATAATAGACAGTTTTCCTGATGAACAACTTTATAATATTAAGGAGTGGAAAATACCTTGGTATGTTAATATAGTAAATTATTTAGTAAGTGATATTTTGCCACCTATGCTAACATTGCAGCAACAGAAAAAATTTGTTCATGATTCAAAATTATATTTTTGGGATGAACCATATTTTTATAAACAATGTAATGATCTTAATATTAGGAGATGTGTGCCTTATGAAGAAACTGAACAAATTATTTAAAAATGTCATGATTCTGATTTTCGAGGACATTTTAGGATTAACAAAACTGCATATAGAATTTTACAAGCTGGATTTTATTGACCTACTCTTTTTAGAGATGTTTACAGATATATCAAAACATATGATAGATGTTAACAAGTAGGTAATATATCTAGAAAAAATGAAATGCCTCTGAATTTTATATTAGAAGTTGAGATTTTTTATGTTTGGGAATTAGATTTCATGGGACCATTTATTCATTCATTTGGGAACCTATATATTTTGATTGCGGTTGATTATGTATCAAAGTGGATTGAAGCACAAGCTTTACCTCGTTGTGATGCTAAAAGTGTTTCAAAATTCTTAATGAAAAATATTTTCATAAGATACGGTATGCCGAGAGTGATTATCACAGACGGAGGATCCCATTTTAGGAATAAATATAATCATAGATTGATAGATAAGTTTAGTATTATTCATAAATTCTCTACTGCCTATCATCCTTAAACTAGTGGTTTAGCTGAAGTTTCTAATCGTGAGATCAACAAATTTTATAAAAGGCTATAAATCCTAATAAAGTAGATTGGTCTGCTAAACTAGATACTGCATTATAGGCATACAGGACTGCTTATAAAACTCCTATTGGTATGACTTCGTACAGGCTTATATATGGAAAAACTTGTCACTTACCAGTAAAATTGGAGCATAAAGCTTATTGGGCAATTAAAAAATTTAATTATAATTTGAAAAAAGCTGGTGAGAAGACAATGCTGAAATTGAATGAATTAAAAGAATTAATAAACGAATCTTACAATAAGAACAGAATTTATAAGAAAAAACTGAAGTTAAGACATGATTTTAAGATTAACCGAAATAACTTTGAACTAGGGCAAGAAGTTTTGCATTATAATACAAGATTGAAATTATTTCCTGGGAAGTTGAAGTCACGTTGGCTAGGACCCTTTATTGTGACTCAAGTTTATACTTATGGAGCAATTGAAATTAAAGATCCTAAGATTGTGAATAGATTTAAAGTAAATGGACATAGATTAAAACCATATTTTGAAGATAAAAGACCAAAGTTTAAAGAGGTTTTAATGCTCAGTCAACCTGAATAATACCTAAATAGGTAGGGCTGACAACGTTAAACCAAGCGCTTTATGGGAGGCAACCCATAGTTATCTTTAATAGTTATGTGTTTGTTTGAAATTATTATTAATTTGTAGTATTATTAAGTCCAACTACTCATATTTACCCTTTGATTATCATAGAATTTGAATCCATAGAAAAAAGTTGGAACGTATTGAACCACGACGTTTTCATGTAAATTTTTGCCTAGGGCGTCGACGACGCGCTCGGCACCGCCGATGACAGATTTTTGCTGAGAGCGTTGGTATTTAATTGCATAAGGCTCGCCGACAGCGCCTTCGAGGCCGCTAACAGCGAGATCGGCGAGTGGGCAGTTTTTCATGTTCAAAATGACGATTTTGGGTGGTTTTTAGTGAATTCAACCTTTATAAACTTCTATGGACGGTTCCTAATCACTCCAAACTCCCAAAAACGAATGGATACTCTCTAGAATCCTTCTCAAATGGCTTCCAATTCAATTGATAACCCAAGATTTCGAGTGTACAACCGGAGAAAGTTCGTCAGTGCGGAGGCGCAGCGACTTTTCAACAAGGTAATCTCGAAAAGAAGATTGATTAAAGAAAGAGGATTTGTCAATAGAAGACAAAGCAATCCTTCGTCACCAATTGAAGAAATGATCGTGCGGAGAATATAGGAAGTGTTTTTGTTACACTACTGCCGCAGTAGTCATTCCAGTGTTTAAAGAATTCTACGCCAATTTACATGGAATCAACTAAGGAAGCATTTATGTGTGAGGTAGGTGGATTACATTCAATTCCAAAAGAATTAATGAGTTATATATGCTTGAGAATGTTCCATTGTGTTATTATTTGAGTTTCGTGCCGATGAGAGAAAAAATGAATGAAATATACCAATATTTGACGGACGAAAGCGATGATTAGGAGATTAGAGAAAATGGGTATGTTAGTTTCTCTGCAACACTTTTAAATATTGCATCGAAACATTGTCACTTTTTCATCTCTGTGAAGTTATTGCCAACGATGAAAATTGGCAAAGTCACGAAAGAAAGTACAATTTTGAACTACTGCATTCAAATGGGATGGCCCATTGATGTTGGATCGATTATTGTAAAATCTGTTTATGGCCTGATCATTCAAGGATCATCTCAAGGGCTTGGACATCCTTCCAAAATTTTCTCGATTTATAGTTTGTATCAAGTTTCGTATGAAGTTTGGGAGAAGATACTGCTACCCTAGAAACCATTAAACCCAACTCAGATGTTCCCAGCCAATGATGGAGAGAGTGATGTAGGCTTGATTATGGATCAAGCATCGTAGAATTTTGTTCCAGTTCAACCATTAGTAGCAGAAAAGACACCGATGCTCCTGCATAAAATCAAGAATCTGGAGAATCAGGTACAAAACTTAACGAGTATAGTTAGCAACATTTCTGATTTCTTCGATCATATCGATTGGAGAATGAAAGAACATTTTGATCATACTGGGCAATTCAAAGCGAGTTTGGTGTGATTGATGAAAAGGATGGGATTGATCGATGAAGATTCAACTGAAGAATTCCCGTTCCGACCTTTTTACAACCTATTCGTCCATGTTCAAGCAATGGGAGATATCAGAGGAGAGACTAGCACTAGTTCTGAAGAGTAGTAAACTTGATTATGTTGTGTTTGATTTGAACAATGTGTGTATGTTTGTGTGTGTGTTTGATTTCTTTAGTTTACTTTTTAATCTCAGTATAGATGAGATTAAATTTGAATTATTTGTTTTCAGCATTTTGAGTGTTGTGGATTGGATTGCGACGCTGATTATATGGATTTAGGTTGAAAGAATACCTACTTATGTGTGTTATGTATTGTGTGTTGCAAAAACATGGATTTAATATATAAATGTGAAGTTTTGTTGTGTAAACATTTATTTGTGTTAGTACATCACTTAATCACTTAAAAATATATGATAAAAAGGATCGAATGGATGACGACGAGGTTTAAAAATTGATTGAATCGTAAAAATTAAAAAATGATCATTTTTTGAGAATCTCACCGACGGCGCGCACGAAGCCGTCGATGGCGCGCTTTTCCCGAGAAGAATAGGAACGATGGCGATGAAAATTCTTTTTATGTCGACTTGCATCTCTATCAATTCTCGTATCATGTTAATGTCAAGGAGTCGCCACTCCCTTTCTCTATCTATCGCCCTAATTCTTATTCTTCCTAGATTTATTGTCAAAAGTCTTTGGAGAATTTTGAGAAGGATTAATCATGATAGAGATTGAGAGAAAATGATAATCTCATAGAACAAGTCTTCAGATCGTGTAATTACTGAAGTTTTTTATATGAGAAAATCATATGAAGATCTTGGGTAACCAGAGAGGTTTTCTAGGTAAAATACATATCTCGAGTTCTTTATCCTCCTATAGGAGCAAGCTCCTATAGTTAATTACATCCTGAACAATTAATACTGCCTAGGAAAACTCCCGATTAAGGTTAACATTTATCCTCGAAAAAGTGTAAGTGTTATTATGGCAATGCGTTCTGAAGTATCGATACTACCAGAAAGTTTCGTTGCTTTGTTGTGATTTGTTTTGTTGTTGTAATGTCATTTTGTCATTTTATGTGTCATGTCATATGTTATGTCGGGATGTCGTAGTTTGTATGTCGTGTCATGTCATAATGTGATGTCGTAATGTCATGTCATTTTATGTCATGTCTTAATAATGTCATGTCATTTTATGTCTTAACGTGATGTCATAATGTCATAAGATGTCATGATTAATATCTCGATTTGTCATGAGATATTTTGTCTCCTATAAGAAGATGTCATTATTATGTCATGAGATACCTTCTATGATGTCAAGAAGATATCATTATTTATTTATTTTTGTTATTTTGTTTATGATTCCCTTTTCTTTTAAATTTTGGTTTCGTGGTGTCATGTTATTTTGTCATGTCTTAAATTGAATCATAATATCATGTTATTTTATGTCATGTCTTAATGTGATGTCGTAATGTCATAAAATGTCGTAATTAATATCTCGATTTATCATGAGATATTTTATCTCCTATAAGAAGATGTCGTTATTATGTCATGAGATACCTTCTATGATGTCAAGAAGATATCATTATTTATTTATTTTTGTTATTTTGTTTATGATTTCCTTTTGTTTTAAGTTTTGGTTTTGTGGTCATCTCAATTTTATTTTGTCATGTCATTTTGTCATGTATTTGTTTCGGTTCAGTGTCATGTCATCATTTTATTGTGGCATAGAAATGTCGTTGTATGTTTTTGTTAATGTTGATGTTATGTCGATGTCAATTTTAATGATTTTATCATTTTATTTCAGATTTTGTGGCTAACCTAATAATCCAGTTGTCTTTGTTGTAATGTCATTTTTGTTTTGTTGTTTATAGAAAGTTTAGATTTTGTGGCTATCCTAAAAGTCCTGGTTTTGTTGTCAATGGTCTGTCGTCAACGTCCTGTAAAACAGAGTTAGCACACCCTATAACATGTAAAGAAAATCTAGCGAAAGTTCATGTCTTCATCCTGCAAGGAAAACAAGATTAGAAATAATTTCATATCAAGATATTTAGATTACCTGGTCAAAGTGTATGTTGATCCAGAGTTGTCGGATGTCCAAATGTGTTTGAGATGTCGATTTAAGTTAGATTTTGGATTTTTTTGTCAATTTGGATTTGATTTTGGGTTTTATGTCAGTTTATATCGATTTGAGTTTGATTTTGGGTTTTATGTCAATTTGAGTTTAATTTTATGTCGAGTTAAGTTGGATGTGGGTCAAACTTAAGAATTATGATGTCGTATGTTAAGTAAAATTCAATACAGTTCAAACTTATGAACTATATTGATTCATGTCGTGTTAAGTTCGATCATGTCGATTTATGTCAAATTATATCGATTTATGTTGACTTATATTGAGTTTGGTTTGAAATGTCGATTAATGTCATTTAACGTCGGTGTTTGTTGAATTTGATTTAAAATGTCTGTTAATGTCAAATTATGTTTGAGTTATGTTTGAAATGTCGACTATGTCAATTTTTGTTTTGAAATGTCAAATTTATGTCGATTGTATTGATTTATGTTTGAAATGTCAAATTTATGTCGATTATGTCGATTTATGTTTGAAATGTCAAATTTATGTCGATTATGTCGATTTATGTTTGAAATGTCAAATTTATGTTGATTATATCGATTTGAGTTCAATTTTGTTGATTTAGGTTCAATTTGGGTTGAACCTAAGATTTATGTCGATTTAGGTTTAATTTGGGTTGAACCTAAGGTTTATATCAATTTAAGTTCAATTTGGGTTAAACCTAAGGTTTATGTTGACTTTTGTCTGTTTAAATTTGGTTTCAGGTTTTGATCTTGATTTGAGTTTAGTTTTGAGTTTTATGTCGATTTGAGTTTGGTTAGGTTCATTGTCAGTTGAACCTAAGATTTATATTGAATTGAGTTAATTATCATTTGAACTTAAGGTTTATGTCAAGTCGAGTTGAGTTAGGTTCATTGTCAGTTGAACCAAGATTTATGTCGAGTAGAGTTTAGTTAGGTTCATTGTCAGTTGAACCTAAGGTTTATGTCGAGTTGAGTTTAGTTAGGTTCATTGTCAGTTAAACCTAAGGTTTATGTCGAGTTGAGTTTAGTTAGGTTCATTTTCAGTTAAACCTAAGGTTTATGTCGAGTTGAGTTTAGTTAGGTTCATTGTCAGTTAAACCTAAGGTTTATGTCGAGTTGAGTTTAGTTAGGTTGATTGTTAGTTGAACCTAAGGTTTAGATTTTGACTTAAGTTTAATATGAGTTGAACTTAAGTTAGGTTTTGATTAGACTTAGATTCATGTTATGTTAAACCTAAGTATGATTTGACTTAAGTTTAATATGGGTTAGACTTAAGTTAGGATTTTGGGTTAGGTTTATGTCAGGTTGAACCTAAATATGGTTTGACTTAAGTCTAATATGGGTTAGACTTAAGTTGGGTTTAGGTTAGACTTAGGTTCATGTCAAGTTGAACCTAAGTATGGTTTAACTTAAGTCTAATATGGGTTAGACTTAAGTTAGGTTTGGATTTGATTAAACCTTAATTGGTTAAGGTTTAATAGGTTTGATTAAGTCTAATGTGGTAGACTTAATTATAGTTTAAGTTTGATTAAACCTTAGTTTGTTAAGATTTAATAAATTAATTAAGTCTAATATAGTAGACTTAATTATAGTTTAAGTTTGATTAAACCTTAGTTGGTTAAGGTTTAATAGATTAATTAAGTCTGATGTGGTAGCCTTAATTAGAGTTTAAGTTTGACTTAGGTTTAACTTGGGTTGAACTTAAGTGTATGTTAAAGTTAGGTTCATGTATGTTGAACCTAAAGTTTAAGTTTGACTTAGGTTTAACTTGGATTGAACCTAAGTATAGGTAAGGCTAGGTTCATGTATGTTGAACCTAAGGTTTAAGTTTAATTTAGGTTTAACTTGAATTGAACCTAAATATAGGTTAGGGTTAGGTTCATGTAAGTTGAACCTAAGGTTTAAGTTTGAGTTAAGTTAGGTTCAAGTTAGGTTGAACCTAGACATAAGGTTGACTTAAGTTCAAAATAGGTTGAACTCAAGTTAGATTCAAGTTAGGTTGAACCTAGACTTAAAGTTGAATTAAGTTCAATATGTTTTGGACTTGAGTTAACGTTTGACTTGGATTAAGTTAGGTTCAAGTTAGGTTGAACCTAGACTTAAAGTTGACTTAAGTTCAATATGGGTTGAATCTAGGATTTAAGTTAACTTGGGTTCAAGTTAGGTTGAGCTCAAGTTTGGTTAAGTTTAGGTTAAGTTAAGTTCAATGTGGGTTGAACCTAAGGTCTAGGTTAACTTGAGCTCAAGTTAGATTGGACTCAAGTTAGGTTAGGTTTAAGTTAGGTTCAATGTCGGTTGAACTTGAGTTCAGTTAGGTTGTACCAGTTAGGTTAGACTTAGGTTAAGTTCAGGTGAGTTGAACCTGGTTTAGGTTAACTCGAGTTAGTTAGTTGTACTAGAGTTAGGTTTAGGTTAAGTTAGGTTCAAGGTGAGTTGAACCTAAGGTTTAGGTTAACTTGAGTTCAAGTTAGGTTGTACTCAAGTTAGGTTAGGTTTAGGTTAAGTTAGGTTCAAGGTGGGTTGAACCTAAGGTTTAGGTTAAGTGTAGTTTCATTAAAGATTAATTAAACCTAATTTAGTTAAGGTTTAGTTAATTAACTGAACTTAATTTATGCTAAGTTTAATTAATTAAAGGTTAAATAAACCTAATTTAGTTAAGTTTAGTTGATTAACTGAACTTAATTTAGGCTAATTTTAGTTAATTAAAGGTTAATTAAACCTAATTTAGTTAAGGTTTAATTTAGTTAAGGTTTAATTTAGTTAAGGCTTAATTTGATTAACTTAATTTAAGTTAATTTTAGTTAATTAAGAGTTAATTAAACCTAATTTAATTAAGGTTTAGTTGGTTAACTAAGCTTAATTTAAGTTAAGTTTAGTTAATTAAAAGTTAATTAAACCTAATTTAGTTAAGGTTTAATTTTAATTAAATTGGTTTAAATAATGTTTTAAACCTAATTAAGTCTCATTTTAGACTTAGTTGATTAGGCTTAAAGTTTAATTAAATATGTTTAAATGATGTTTTAAACCTAATTAAGTCTAATTTTGTCATTTTAGACTTAGTTGATTAGGCTTAAAGCTTAAATTTAATTAAATAGGTTTAAATGATGTTTTAAATCTAATTAAAGTTCATTAAGTTTAATTTTGTCATTTTAAACTTAGTTGATTAAGTTTAAATTTTAATTTTAATTAAATAGGTTTAAATGATATTTTAAACCTAATTAAAATTTAATTAAGTCTAAATTTTGTCATTTTAGACTTAGTTGATTAAGTTTAAAGTTTAATTTTGATTAAATAGGTTTAAATGATATTTTAAACCTAATTACAATTTAATTAAGTCTAAATTTTGTCATTTTAGACTTAGTTGATTAAGCTTAAGGTTTAAATAGGTTTAAATGATGTTTTAAACCCAATTAAAATTTATTAAGTCTAATTTTGTCATTTTAGACTTAATTGATTAAACTTAAAGTTTAACTTTTATTAAATAGGTTTAAATGATATTTTAAACCTGATTAAAATTTAATTAAGTCTAAATTTTGTCGTTTTAGACTTAGTTGAAATTAGTCATTAGCCTAACATAGACTAGATTCATTTCAAACTTAGACTATTAAAGGAAATAAGCTAGGTTTATGAAAGGTGATTTTTAGGATTAAAATTATTTAATTAATAAAGAATTTTAATCCTAAATTTTAAAATATCATTTAAAATTATTTTTATGACTTAAAAATGATTCTCCTAGGATTATTTTCTGTTACCCTAGCATTCCTCATCATTTTTATTTTATTTTTCTTAATTTTTATTTTTTTATAATTATTATTTGAAATAATTACAAAATGTCTTAAAAATTAGAAAAAGGTGTCATAGGTATGTTTTCTATCTTTGGAAAAATGATGAAACATCCCTAAGGATATAAAGACAAATACCTCAAAGTTTCATATTTTTCTGATTTATAATTAATTTTTAATAATTAAAATACTCCGAAGAGTATTTAATTATTTAAAAATTAAATAATGTGAATAAAATTATGATTTTTTATCTCATAATTTTCCTCTCTTCAAGAGCTTTCCAGAGGTATTTTTATTCTATTTTTATGACCTCTGGATCAAAAGATATTGATTTTTGAAGTTTTAAAGGTTTTCTGGAATTAAATAATTCCAAAAAATTTGAGGAGACACCGCGTGTCCTCGTACCGATCGACGGGCGAGAAGATCCGCTACGCGGCACAGAACAGCGGACACGAGGGGCGCGATCAGCGCCGTCCATCCCGAAACACGAGATCGAACGGCTGAGAAAAATCGGTCGAAAATTCAAAAAATTTCTTACCGTTAAACTTCAAACATCAATATCTCACTCATTTCTCAACGAAATTGAGTGATTTTTGAACCTATAGAATCATCTGGACGTATAGATTGTATTTATACGGTGATGATACGTTTCTGGGCTCGTAGAACATATGATATTTCAAAAACATGAATTATTTTGTGAAAAATAATTCCATACCTTTGTCACAAGTAGATCAAGCTTAATCAGACCTTATAGTTGTCTTCTAAGACTCCCAAGAAAGATTGTTGCTTTACCAATTTGGTTCTAAAGTCGGCCTTAGAGGAGAATTTTGAAGAAGTGGCTAGTTTGGGCTGTTTTTTTGAATTTTGATCAAATTAGTTCGATTGAGCTCAATCTAAGGCTTGGGTTTGGTTAAAATGGATTGTTAAGACTCTTGGGAAGAGTTTTTGTGTTGGGGACCAAGAGGTTTGAACAGCCTATAGGTCTCCACTAATTTTTCTTTTTTTTCTTGCTTGGGTTCGGGTATGGCTTTATTTATAACCATGGGGAGGCCATGGCTTGGTTTGGGTTTGCTGTGGCTTACCTAGGGGAGTTGCCATCCTCCTCATTAATGCTTTGAGGATAGAATTTGGCTGAGGGGATAACCATGGTTGATTTTCCAAAGTTTTTCATCATGGGGTTCATTGTTTTGGCTCCTTTCTATTGGATCATCCATGTGGTGGTTTAGTTTTTTGAAATGAGCTGTAGTTGCTCTTCCTTATAAGCTTACAAGTCACCCATTAACTTTGGTAAATGGTGACACATAAGTTTCTTCTCATGATTTCATTTAACCATGGTAAAGGCATGGTTTATGTAATGTTTTTCTCCCATTGGATGGCTCAAAATGGCTTTGTTTTGGTCGGCCACCTCATTTTAAGAAGGTGATGAGTCAAGTTTTAAAATGGTGAGGAGATGCCACTTCACTTCCTTTGTCATTATGGGTTTTAACCCATGGTTATCCATGGTTTACCCTAAGTTTGTCATGTGTTAATATGTGTTATGATGTGCCTAATGGGTGACTTATGAATGATCCTCCATAATTTAAAATTAATTATGGGAATTTTTGTGTCACATATGATGTCATATATCAAAATGTTATTTTATGTCTTTTTTTTATTTAATTTCCATTTTAATTAATTATGTCATTAATTAAAATTATTGAAAATTATTTCATTAATCAATTTATTAATTGAAATTAATTATTTGATTAATTTTCATGTTATTTTTATTTAAAGTTGGATTTTGTCTCATTTCATATCTTTTTAATTTAATTTTCATTTTAATTAATTATTTAATTAATATGGAAATTAGATTATTGGTCCATTAATTAATCAAAAATAATTTTGGAATTAATTATTTGATTAATTCCATTATTTTTAATTAATTTGTGCACTTTATAATTTTTATGACTTTTAATTTAATTTTCATTTTAGTTAATTATATCATTAATTAAAATATTGAAAATTAAATTATTAGTCAATTTAATTAATCAAAATAATTTTGAAATTAATTATTTGATTAATTTTGTCATTTTGGAGTCTTAAACAGGTCATTGAGTTAATAATTGGTCATTTAGTCAAAAATTGATCAGTTTGACCAAAATTGATTTTTTTGGATCAAGGGTTGATCTGTTGGGTCAGTAGGTTTGGTCATTGGGTCAGAATTGACTATTTTGACCAAAGTTGACCTTTTAGGTCAAAAGGTTGACCTATGGGGTCAACAAGGTTGGTCATTCGGTTTGGATTGACTATTTTGACAAAAGTTGACTTTTTAGGTCAAAAGGTTGACCTATGAGGTCAACAGGGTTGGCCATTGGGTCTGGATTGACCATTTTGACCAAAGTTATCTTTTTAGGTCAAAAGGTTGACCTATGGGGTCAACAAGGTTGGTCATTAGATCTGGATTGACCATTTTGACCAAAGTTGACTTTTTATGTCAAAAGGTTGACCTATGGGGTCAATAGGGATGGTCATTAGGTCTGGATTGACCATTTTGACTAAAGTTGTCTTTTTAGGTCAAAAGGTTGACCTATGGGGTCAACAGGGTTGGTCATTGGGTCTGGATTGACCATTTTGACCAAAATTGACTTTTTAGGTCAAAAGGTTGACCTATGGGGTCAACAGGGTTGGTCATTGGGTCTGGATTGACCATTTTGACCAAAGTTGACTTTTTAGGTCAAAAGGTTGACCTATGGGGTCAACGGGTTTGGTCATTAGGTCCGGATTGACCATTTTGACCAAAGTTGACTTTTTAGGTCAAAAGGTTGACCTATGGAGTCAACAGGGTTGGTCATTGGGTCTGGATTGACCATTTTGACCAAAGTTGAATTTTTAGGTCAAAAGGGTGACCTATGGAGTCAATAGGGTTGGTCATTGGGTCTGGTTTGATTATTTTGACCAAAGTTGACTTTTTAAGTCAAAAGGGTGACCTATGGGGTCAATAGGGTTGGTCATTGGGTCTGGTTTGACCATTTTGACCAAAAGTTGACTTTTTAGGTCAAAAGGGTGTTGATTCATTTGTAAAAATGAGGTCAATAAGGAAATTAATTTAATAGAGCCCGCCGACGGCACGATTGTAAAAACTACCTATTTACCGTGATTTTGCCCGGTCAAATGCCACTATTCATCATTTTCTTCCCCTTTTTACCCAATTAGTTGACTTAGGGCTTAAGAGATCTTGGATTTAGAGCGATTTCAACAAAATCTAACACCGAATTTCATCTTCCCTTGGTAAGAGCTTCACTCCTATGTAAAATTTTTTTATTTTCACCATGAATTTCTTCCACATTAAGAAATTTTGGAAAAATTGAAAATGTGGATAAAAGACTTGGAAGGAATTCATGGAAATTGATTTAGATTGTTTTAAACCCCCTTTAGAAGTCATTGTATTATTATTTTGGAGATAAGTTTGGAATTTTTATGATTTGATAGATCGAACTATGGCTCCAAGACAAAAGAGAAGACTTGAATTTGACGAAACTCGGTTCGTTAATGCGAAGGCAAAATCGAGGTACGATTCAGTCTACAAAAGTAAAAAGTGTATACAAGATAGAGTTTTCGAGAATCCTGGAGGAGAGGTAGAAAAAGTAATCAAAGAAAGAGGATGGGAGAACTTCTGCTATACAACCAACAATGCTGTTATTGAAGTTGTTAGAGAGTTCTACTCCAACCTTACTCAACTTGAGAATGTGCCGGTCCAAGTAAGAGGATTTTCTATCAAATTTAATGCTAATCGCATTAACACTTTTTACGAGCTTCACGACTATTTTCTAGCGAGTTAGAAACATTTGGAACAATGGAAGGTCCGTTGAATGATGTTATCGACTTTCTCACTGATGGGAAATGTATTTGGAAAATTAAAAATCGTGAACGGATTAACTTGCCATTATCCATGATGAATGTCACTGCTAAGGCATGGCATTATTTCATCTGTTCGACTCTGCTACCGACTTACCATCATAGTGAAGTCTCTAGAGAGAGCTGTTCTGAATTTATGTATTCATAACAACCACAGCATTAATGTGGGGAGAATAATCTATAAGAATATTTTGGGTACTACGAGGGGTGAGACAAGTGGATATTAGGGCATCTTGGCCTCATTTATGCACTTTGTCAATTATCTGGAGTTGAAGCAAGCGATGATGAGGAATGAGTTTATCCTATGAGACCCATTAGTAAAGGAAATATTAAGACTTATACATCCCATGAAGAATGGAGATCAGGGAGTAAGAGCAAAAAACCTTTAACTAGTAGAGATATCCCTTCTACTAGCTACGACCCTCCTACCTCTAGTCCCCCTACATTGTATGATCTGATGAATGTCATGACCCTGCAGAGGAAAAGTTTTGAACAGTTGGATGAAAAGCTGGATAGAATTGATAACAGGATTGAAGGGCTAGAGAGAAGACATGATCCTGATAGTGAGTATCTGCAGAGGCATTCAGATTTTGAGATGGCTTATTACAATGCACAGGCTAGATACTACCGAGGAGAGCTGACCCTCGATCAGCAGCAATGCACCAAAAACTTGGTTTGCAATCGCCAAACAATGCAGTAATTTATGCTATCAAAAAATATGTTATAGTCAATACTTTGACTTAAATAATAACAGCGGCTAGTATATATAAATATAATTTTATGGAAAATATTTTACACACTAGGGGTACTACGCAAGTATACGTATCGTATCAAGTAATATAGGGCTTTAAATAAAGACCCCAGCATCGATCCCACGAGGAGGATTATAGATTTTTCTTTTAAATATTTTGATTTTATTTTTATGTATTTCTTTTAAAGTTAAAAATTTGCTATTTAATTTACTAGATGCAGAAATAAAGCAGTAATAAAGTAATGATTTATATAAATAAAAATAAGCAAACAACTTTCTTCCTTTCAATTAATCCAAGACTTTTTAGATAATGTAATATTCGTGGAGAATTTAAATTTATGGTATTGTGCCAAATAGAAGCATTCCTATTTTTTACCTTCGCTCGATAGTATAAAGAACATTGGCTAATCTATAGATCATATCTGGATGTATTGTTAGTAGAATGGGTTAATCTAGGCTCACACTACTAGATGTCCATGGGTGGCTATGGTCGACCCTACTAGTGACCCTTTCCTTATCTATAAACCAAATTATAAGAATTTAGTCTGTCACTATAAAAACTTATTAATTCTATGCCCATTAAAAAATATTTTCCTATTTATTTGCACTTCACCTTGAATAACCCGCGCAAGGCCTTCGACTACACAAGGATTCATGTGATATCTACTAGTTAAGAATTCATCTCCTTCTAGGTCTCAAAACTCTTCAACAGATTTTAACAATTTAAATGGTCAATTTAAATAGTAAATTAAGATACAATATTAATATCATCACAATGTTTAAAATATATATATATAGTTTTTAATTCTCCAACGAATGTTATATTATCTTATTTATCTTTTCATAATTGAAAGGAGAAAGTAAAGTAACTACTCAGAACACATTGAATTTAAACAACAAAACATATAAATAAAACTTTGAATCAAAATACAAATACTTATCTTAAGTGTTTCTCCTACTGAACCTCTGAATCCTTCTGACTCCAAAGTAAATAGACTTCAAAAGCATCGACTCTTCAAATACTCTCAATACAAACTCTAAGTAAACTCACTAATTAATAAAAGAAACTATAAATATGGCCCTTAAAATATTTCTCTAATTTCTCTCTCTAAATGCACTATGGGGCTAGGTGGGTGTTTCTCTAATTTTTGCGAGTTTTTGGGTGTTTTTCTCTGATGGAGTAGCCTTTTATTTATAGGATTTAAGGGTTGCCTTGAGGCATCTCTTCAAAATGTGTCCAGGTTCAATGAATCTTCTAGATGGTGTGTCTGGCGGCTAGGCGCCGGACTCTGCGTCTAGTTCTTCTCACCTCTTCACTCGCACCTCTTCGCGATCCTAACCGTTTCCAAGCGTCCAAATACAATGTATCACATGTCCTATAATCCAGGAATAACTGCTAATCTTCTAGATGGTCCAATAACTGCTAACACATCAGAAAGTCGTCAAAAATCTTACGGAGTTCGTATCGAGCCGGTGCTTAGGCGCCGGATTCTGGCGCCTAGGCACCAGGCCAATTATTTTGACAATTTTGCATTTTGGCTCCATTTTTGCTCCTTTTTCATCTTTTTTTTCTTTTTTGAACATTTTTGCATCACCTACATCCAAGAACATAAAATACCTTTCATTAAAGTATAATATCCTTAAAAATTTGAGAAAAATTAAGGCATAAAAATTGGTATTTTTTTCATGGATCAAAATCCCTCAAACTTAAACATTACTTGTCCTCAAGTAACCCTTTTTACTATATAAAATGTATAACAATTGGAATAAAAGGTATATATTTAAGATTTCTTATAATTTTTGATTTTATAAAGGCTTTAGTAAATCATTAACCAAATTTCACTAATTAATTTTAATTTTAAGAATTTAAAGAATATTTAACTACCAAATCATAAGATTTCAAAAAATTTTCATTCACTTTGAAAATAATTGTAGTTTATTATATTAATATCACATAAATTATTTACAAGAAAAAGATCTTCATGAAAATCTTTTCTAATAAAGATACATGCATAAAAATTAAGTAAAATATGTAATCAGTTTTCTTTTTATAAGCTAATTCAAGTGAAGCCAATATTTTATTAGGCATCTCCTCAAGCTTCTCCTCTCTCTTTTCTCCATTTCTTTTTCTTTTTTTTTTACATAGAGGATTACAATATCTGGATAGCCTGTTAATGGTTTTGAACTTCGCTATCCTTAACTTATATTTTCATACTTATACATTTTCACTTAATTACTATAAAATGAATAGATTTCAAAAAGAATTTCAATGTTTTCTTTTTCAAGTTATAATTTTTTTATTTCTTAATACTTCTAAAATTCAATTGTTTCTACTATGAATAGAAAATTTTCTTAATCTTACTCTTCTTTAAGTTCAATAATTCTATTCTTAAAATCAATCAAAGTTATTAAAATTTTTGTTAAGTCTACTAAATTATTTATAATTTCAAAATTTTAAATGATCTTAAATAGATTCTTCATTCCTTATGTTATGTTAATATTTTTTAGAAAATATTAGTTCATTAAGGACAAATAAAATTTAAATTTGCATGTATTTTCCCATCCCTCAAACTTAAGTTTTGGTATATCATAAAAAAAAAATTTAAAGTATGAGAGAAAGAAAGGTATAATTTAAAAAGGAATTTTTATAAGTATGTAAAAACAGTCTAAAAAGAAAAATTTACTTCTACACATGTTTTTTTTGAATATTACTTAAAATAACGAAGCATATATAAAAGTAAGCAGGCTCATTCATTTTTTTATATCAGTAGCTGAATTAAATGACTATACTACTCATAAGTAACGTAAACAGAACAACATTACTAACTATTTAAGAATACTAAACAGTAGGCTAAAACAGAAATAAATATTAATTCATCCAAATTTCAATCTTCAACACAATACACTAAATATCTAAAACAGTCTCAACATCAAACAATCCACACAAAGTTTCATAAACAAATCTACACTAACAAGCAACAAACAACAAACAACAAACAGTACTAGCAAACAAGAAATAAACTAACAACAGAATCAACACATCTCAGAGGTAAATCAAGCTACTAATCACTATCTGTAGCCTCGTCATCGTCATCACCAAAAGAAAATTCCACATTTTTGGGATCAACATACGGTGAAAATCTAGGACAGGTAGGAAACTGAACATCATGCTCACCCTTCAAGAATCTCACTAAAGACTCTGAATACTCAGCATCATAATCACTTTTCCTTTGGGTATACTCAGATAAATGATCAATCTTCTTATCTATAGTATCTACTCTGTAGTGAGTTAGAAATAACTCATTCTGCTACTCTAGAAATTGATCATGCATCGATTCCCAGAAACTAGATGGTGGCTCAGCAGTAGAAGTAGAAGGTCTAGAAGTAGAAGCTCTACCTGGAATAGGTACAGAAGTAGGAGCAGTAGATCTCTTCCCACGAAGACGAAATGCTAACACTCTCCTGCACAATAGGCTTTATAGTCTTCAACTTCTCCTCTGAAATATCAGCAATAACTCCATTGCTCACACATAAAGAATAAATCAAAGATGGGAATCCTAATCCCACGGAAGTACTGGATCTAGTAATAGATTCCACTAAATCATAAATAATACTACCAACATCTATCGGCTTCCTCTCCTCAATGCAGTAGTTCAGGATGGCTCGATCTCTGGTAACTTCACTCAGGTGGTTGGAAGGTAGAATTCTAGCAGAAAGAAAATAATGCCATGCCTTTGAAATACCATTTAGCTTAGAAGATTTGAAGTTTACCCGTTTGTCGTTCCGGATCTTCCAAGCTCCAGTGCCATCAGTCAGATATGCAATAATCATCTCAAGATCTCCCTCAGATGGAGATAAACCAGAATAGTAGCACTCGATGGTAGGTGGCAGGCCGTAGAAAATATTGATCCGTTCCGGAGTAAATCCTACTCCGACACCTCTAACGAAGACTTCGTAGTCTTCCGCATCCAAATAGTTTGCATAAAACTCGCGTACAATAGGAATAACGGTAATAGCAGTGAAATAATAGAATTGTTGCCAGTTGTGTGCAACGATCGTGATCTCGATCATTTCACCAGGATTGTAAAAACTGCGCTCCCAGATAAACTTTCTTGACGTCGCAAATTCGTGATAACAAAAATGCGCTGCCGCAGTCGAAAACTTGCTGCTATCGAAATTTTCTCGTGCCTTTCCTCGCTTAGATTTTGGTGTCATCTAAATGTGAAAGAAACACAAATAAATTAAGGAATCAAAGATTTAAACTCTTTTTAAGCTTGAGAAACTCAAAATGAGTTTAATAATTCATGGAGAAACTCTAAAAATCAAATTTTTTCTCAAAATTTCAGTTTTTAGCAAAAAATAGGAAAAACTATGGTAAAAATAAAAAATAAATGGATTAGAAGGTAGATCTGACCTCGAGATGAAGAAATCAAGTGATTTCGGGCTCAAAAACTTGACGTTTTGACCACAAGATGGATCTAGAGGGTGGGTTTTCGCGAAAAGGAGGAAGAGGATGAAGCTTAGGCGTCAACCATGGCTAATAGAGTTTAAATGCTAATTTTCGGTAAGCAGGCTGAACCGGTGGCTAGGCGCCAGACTCACCTTTCACAAAAAGTCCTTTAAAAATTTAATTTTCCACCAAAACTCATAAATTCAACTTCCAATTACTCATATTAGAGTAGTGCTTCAGTTTCCAACTTTCAAAATATTTTCCAAAAATTTTAAAAATTAAAAATTAAATCCACCTATTAAACACAAGGTTTAAATCAAACTCTTCTAATTCCATTCATAATCTTCAATTTTGGCTCAATAAAATACAGATAAGTATAGTAATATGATTCAAGTCCTAACAAATAATCAAACTACACAAATTCAAAGCAAATACAACACACATTGAACAATATAACAAACACACAAACGATACATTTGATTTACTAAATCGGTAGCACAACACACTAGATAAAGTCTAGATCAAACCACAATACTAATCCACTCTTCAAATTAGAAATTTCCATTCTCTTTGCAAGGAGGATTATTTAGCCCACTTGGGAAGAATACTAACGCTCTCGGAAAATCCGTAGTCGTTTTCTCGTCGATCCATTTGTTCTTCGCATACATCTCCACTTGAGCATCTTGATAAGCCTCTAGATGATCGAATTGAAGCTTCGCCTGCCATTCCAGATGTTCAATTTGATGATAAATCTCATGGAGGCGATCTCCAATACTTTTGAATTTTGCTTCAAATTTATCTAGACGACTTGAAATTTTCTCCAAACTTACAGCGATAAAACCATTGAAGTAAGGTTGAGGATCCTTTGAACCTTTGTCTCTAGCCTCTTCTCCAAGATTTCTTCTCTCCATTTCTTCAAAAATCCTCTCTAATCTCTCAAGAATGAAGTGTATAGGTCGTAACTTTGGTTGCTTAGGGATTGGGGACGAAGATGGGGTAATTTAAAGGAGAAAATAGTGTGAAAAATTGAGAATTTTCGATTTTTACATGACCCAGTAATTGTGGCGCTTAGGCGCCAAATATGGCGCCTAGGCGCCGGACCCATCAATACACAGTTTACTCTGGCACTTAGGCACCGTATTCTGGCGCCTAGGCACCGGAACCATGTTCGAATCCGTTTCACTTATCGTCAAATTTCGAAGTTTCGTTCTCAAAAAATAAGTAAATTAGAATGGTAGGATCAATATTGACTTAGTAACACAAATTATAAACAATCATAATGAAGGTTAACTTGATCTCCTTTTTACTCACATATGAAATGGAGTGATCCAAAGTCCAAACTTTATATACTTTGAGATAATCTTTAGCTTAAGTCAATGAAGACTTGTTAGCATCCAATTTTCTAAAGTTATATAAAATTAGTCAAGACCGAGGCATAACCTTACATTGAAAATGTAAAAACACACAAAAATAACTATGGGTTGCCTCCCACAAAGCGCTTGGTTTAACGTCGTCAGCCCGACTTAATTAAGTCTTTAATCAGGTAGACTCAACTTGTAAGCCTCTTTATAAATCATTTTAATGTCTCCCACATAAGGCTTCAGTCTTAATCCGTTAACTTTAAATATTGTTCTCGTTTTTGGGTCTTTAATATCCACAACTCTATAATGGTATACTTTCTCAATTATATATGGTCCAATTCATTTAGATCTTAATTTTCCAGGAAAAAGTCTTAAACGAGTATTAAATAATAATACTTCTTGTCCAGGCTCGAATATTTTTCCTGAAATCTTTTTATCATGTAATATCTTCATTTTCTCTTTATAAATTTTTGTGCATTTTCATATGATTCATTTCTTATTTCATCCATCTCATTTAATTGCAATAATCATTTTTCTCCCTGCAATATTCGAATCAAAATTAAACTCCTTTATCGCCCAATAAGCTTTATGTTCAAGTTCAACGGGTAAGTGACAATGTTTACCATAAACTAACCGGTAAGGTGACATTCCGATTGGTGTCTTATAAGCTGTTCTATAAGCCCATAATGCAGAATCAAGTCTATTAACCCAATCATTTCTTTTAGGATTAACAGTCTTCTATAAAATTCTTTTAATTTTTCTGTTTGATACTTCAGCCATTCCACTTGTTTGAGGGTGATACGCAGTTGTAATTCTGTGTTTGATTCCAAATTTTTCCAGTAATGATTGAATTCTTATATTTCTAAAATGACTTCCATCATCTGTGATAATTACCTTAGGCATTCCAAATCTTGAAAAAATCATTTTCTTTAAAAATTTTGAAACACTTTTGGAATCACAATTAGGTAAAGCTACAGCTTCAATCCACTTTGAAACATAATCGACTGCTAATAAAATATAAATCTTTCCAGATGATGGTACAAATGGTCCCATAAAGTCTAAACCCCATATATCAAAAATTTCAACTTTCAATATATAATTTAAAGGCATTTCATCTTTCCTAGATATATTTCCCATCCTTTGACATCGATCACATGTTTTAACATAATGTTTCACATCTTTGAACAAGGTAGGCCAATAAAATCTTGAATTTAAAATTTTAAATGCAGTTTTATCCACTCCAAAGTGTCCACCAAATTCGGAATCATGACATTTTTTAATAATAGCAAAAGTTTCTTCATATGGTACACATCTTCGAATTATAGAATCTCTTCCAATTTTAAATAAATGAGGATCTTCCCAAATATAAGATTTAGCATCATTTTTAAATTTCTTAATATATTTGTTATCCAATCCATAAGGTAGAATATTGCTAACTAAATAGTTAACTATATCCGCATACCAAGGTGTTTGGCATCCTTGAATAACATATAAATGTTCATAAGGAAAATTTTCATTTATATTTTCCTCAGTAATAACATCATTCTTAATTCTAGATAAATGATCAGCAATTTGGTTATCAGTTCATTTTCTATCCACTATTTGAAAATCAAATTCTTGTAGAAGTAAAACCCATCTTATAAGTATAGGCTTAGCATCTTGTTTTGACATTAAATATTTAATAGCGGAATGATCAGTATGAACAATGCATTTGGTACCAAGAAGATAAGGTCTAAATTTATCAAAGGCATATACTATAGCTAAAAGCTCTTTCTCAGTAGTAGTGTAATTTCTTTGAGTTTCAGTAAGAGTTTTACTAGCATAATATATAACTTTGAAAAATTTCTCATATTTTTGTCCCAATACAACTCCAATTGCAAAATCACTTCTATCACACATTAATTCAAAGGGTTTATTCCAATAAGGTGCAATAATTATAGGTGTAGTTATTAATTTTTGTTTTCAAATATTGAAAGCATTAACACAATCTTCATTAAATTCAAATTTAGCTTCTTTTTCCAATAAACGACAAAGAGATTTAGCAATTTTAGAAAAACCCTTTATGTATCTTCTATAAAATCCAGCATGACCCAGAAAACTTCTCACATCAGTAAGAATAGTAGGTGGTTGCAGTTCAGCAATAATTGTCACTTTTGCTTGATCAACTTCCATCCCTTTTTCTGAAATTTTTTGACCAATTACAATGCCTTTTGTGACCATAAATTGACATTTTTCCCAGTTAAGAACTAAGTTTGTTTCTTGACATCTTTTCAGAACTTCGGAAATATTTTCCAAATAAGATTCAAAAGAAGTTCCGAAAACTGAAAAATCGTCCATAAATATTTCAATTCCTTTGTCAATCAAATCACAAAATATTGAAATCATACATCTTTGAAAAGTTGCAGGTGCATTGCATAAACCAAAAGGCATTCTTCTAAACGCAAATGTTCCATAAGGAATTGTAAATGTTGTTTTCTCTTGGTCCTCAGGAGCTACAGATAATTGATGATAACCATAGTATCCATCCAAAAAACAGAAATATGAGTGTCCAGCTAATTTATCAAGCATTTGATTCAAGAAAGGTAAAGGAAAATGATCTTTTCTAGTGGTGTTATTTAATTTCCGATAATCAACGCAAATTCGTCATCCAGTAACTTGTCTTGTAGGAATTAGTTCATTTTTATCATTGACAATGACAGTTACTCCTACTTTCTTTGGAACACAATGAATAGGACTTACCCATTGACTATCTGAAATAGGATAAATAATTCCAGAATCTAATTATTTTAATATTTCTTTTTTAACAACCTCTTTCATGATATGATTTAATCTTCTTTGAGGTTCAATAGTAGGTTTAAAATCTTCTTCCATTAAAATTCTATGCATACAGATGGAACTTATTCCTTTTATATCAGCAATAATCCAACCAAAAGCTTTCTTATAATTCTTTAACACTCCTATCAGTTTCTCTTCTTGAACTAAGCTTAGTTTAGAAGAAATAATAACAGACAAAGTTAAAGAATTTCCAAGAAAAGCATACTTTAAATGTGCATGTAACATTTTTAATTCCAGTTCAGGGGCTTTTTTAATTGAGGGTAAAAGTATATCATTTTGAGTTATGTCCAAAATTTCTCAATTATCTTTAATATAATGAGTTTCTTTAAATAATTCTTCTTCTTTTAGTTCTTTATTTTCATCAGTTAATAATTCAATTTTTTCATCAGAAATGACTTTAAATCTTTCGTGATAATGTTTTTCAATTATAGAATTAAAAATATCCATTCGATAGCATTTTCCTTTATCAGGGTACTTCATTGATTTAAGAACATTGAATTTAATCTCTTATTCATTAACTCTCATAGTTAATTCTCCTTTTTGCACATCAATCATAGCTCGTCCGGTAGCTAGAAAAGGTATCCCTAAAATAATAGTTATTTCTTTATCTTCTTCCATATCAAGCACAATGAAATCCACGAGAAAAATAAATTTATCCACTTTAACAAGAACATCCTCTATAACTCCTTTAGGGTAAGTGATAGATCTATCAGCTAACTGAAGGGTTACAGTGGTGGGAGTAATCTCTCCTAAATTCAACCTTCGAAAAATAGAAAATGGCATGAGATTAATACTTGCTCCTAAATCACATAAAGCTTTTCCACAAAATTTTTCTCCAATAAGCACAAGGTATAGTAAAACTTCCAGGATCTTTAAGTTTCTGAGGTAATTTCTTTTGAATTATTGCACTACATTCTTCACTTAATGCAACAGTTTCAAAAGCTTCAAATTTTCATTTCTTACTTAATAGGAATAACAGTCTGATCTTGACTAGGAGAAGGAGTTTCTTTAGGTTTTTCAATCTTTTCAACCTCAATCTCATTTTCAATTTCATTCTGAATTCTTTCTTTTAATTCCTTTCCACTTCTAAGTTGCACAGCTTTAACATGTTCATGTTCTTTTCTAGTTTCTTTTAGATTGATTTCAACATTACTAGGAAGTGTTCCTGGAGGTCTGTAATTAATTAAATTAGCGATTTGTCCCATTTGATTCTCAATATTATGAATAGCAGTGTTTTGATTTTGTAATTGATTACTCATTTGTAAAATTAATTCTTCTATAGATAACTTTTTATGTTGATTATTAAATCCAGGTGGTTTATAGTTTGAATTTACTTGATTGTTCCAATTTCCAGTTGGATGTGATTGATTATTACCCCATTGTTGTTGTGAATTATTCCAGTTAAAATTAGGGTGATTTTTCCATCCAGGATTATAATAATTGGAATAAGGGTTATTTTTACTAGCTATAGCTTGTAAAGTTTCAATAGTTTGAGAATCTTCATTATTAGCAGAGTTGTTATGTGATATATTGATAGCAAAATTATCTAATTTCTTAGATATTGCAGCTACCCGTGAAGCTAAGATAGAAAATGCTTTGTTATCATGAATACTTGCCATTCTTTTAGGATTAATCCTTTCAGAAGGCCATTAAAAATTATTGTTAGTCATTTCTTCAATTAAAGCATAAGCTTCTTCAAATGATTTAGCCATTAAAGAACCTCCAGCAACAGCATCAATAATTGATTTAAGTGATCCAATAAGTCCGTTATAAAATGTTTGAATAATTAATCAATCACGTAAAGCATGATGAGGACACTTTCTTAATAGTTCTTTACATCTTTCCTAAGTTTCATAAATTGTCTCCCCGTCAAATTGACTAAATGAAGTAATATCATTTCTTAATTTAGCAGTTTTAGAAGGAGGAAAATATTTAGCAAGGAATTTTTGTGCGATTTCAGCCCATATTTTAATAGAACCTGTTGCTAATGAGTTCAACCACATCTTTGATTTATCTCTTAAAGAAAAAGGAGAAGTCTAAGTCTAATAGCATCATCAGAAACATTGTTATATTTAAAGGTAGCACAAAGTTCTAAAAAACTAGCAAGGTGTAAATTTGGATCCTCATTTGGTGTTCCCCCAAATTGATTATTTTGAACCATTTGAATAATAGATGGTTTAAGCTCAAAAGAATTAGCATCTACGAGTAGGTATTTGAATACCACTATGAAGTTCATCAACTGTAGGGTTAGCATAATCCCTTAATGATTTGTAAACATTTTGTTCATTAATTTCAATTGGATTTTGTAAATTATTATGTAAATTAGATATCTCTTGATATTTTTGAATTTGTTTTCCTTTTTTAATTCTTCTAACAGTTCTTTCTAATTCAAAATCTAAAGGTAATAATCCTTCAGATCCAGAAATACGCATAAAAAGTAAATAAAAAGTAAAATAGCAAGAAATAAAATAATTTTTTTATTTTTGTTTTTGTTTTGTTGTTTTTTTTTTGTGTTTTTGTATTTTATATTTTTGACAATAAAAGAAATAAATAAAATAAAATATTTAAAATCTATAAATTTTGCCTCCCTAGCAACGGCTCCAAAAACTTGACCCTCGATCTGCAGCAATGCGCCAAAAACTTGGTTTGCAATCGCCAAACAATGCAGTAATTTATGCTATCAAAAAATATGTTATAGTCAATACTTTGACTTAAATAATAATAGTGGCTAGTGTATATAAATATAATTTTATGGAAAATATTTTACACACTAGGTGTACTACGCAAGTGTACGTATCGTATCAAGTAATATAAGGCTTTAAATAAAGACCCCAGTATCGATCCCACGAGGAGGATTATAGATTTTTGTTTTAAATATTTTGATTTTATTTTTATGTATTTCTTTTAAAGTTAAAAAGTCTATTTTTAATTTACTAGATGCAGAAATAAAGCAGTAATAAAGTAATGATTTATATAAATAAAAATAAGCAAACAACTTTCTTCCTTTCAATTAATCTAAGACTTTTTAGATAATGTAATATTCTTGGAGAATTTAAATTTATGGTATTGTGCCAAATAGAAGCATTCCTATTTTTTTACCTTCGCTCGATAATATAAAGAACATTGGCTAATCTATATATCATATCTGGATGTATTGTTAGTAGAATGGGTTAATCTAGGCTCACACTACTATATGTCCAAGGGTGGCTATGGTCGGCCCTACTAGTGACCCTTTCCTTCTCTATAAACCAAATTATAAGAATTTAGTGTGTCACTCTAAAAACTTATCAATTCTACGCCCATTAAATATTATTTTCCTATTTATTTGCATTTCACTTTGAATAACCCGCGCAAGGCCTTCGACTACCCAAGGATTCATGTGATATCTACTAGTTAAGAATTCATCTCCTTCTAGGTCTCAAAACTCTTCAATAGATTTTAACAATTTAAATGGCCAATTTAAATAGTAAATTAAGATCCAACATTAATATCATCACAATGTTTAAAATATATATATAGTTTTTAATTCTCCAACGAATGTTATATTATCTTATTTATCTTTTCATAATTGAAAGGAGAAAGTAAAGTAACTACTCAGAACACATTGAATTTAAACAACAAAACATATAAATAAAACTTTGAATCAAAATACAAATACTTATTTCAAGTGTTTCTCCTACTGAATCTCTGAATCCTTCTAACTCCAAAGTAAATAGACTTCAAAAGCACCGACTCTTCAAATACTCTCAATACAAACTCTAAGTAAACTCACTAATTAATAAAAGAAACTATAAATATGGCCCTTAAAATATTTCTCTAATTTCTCTCTCTAAATGGACTATGGGGCTAGGTGGGTGTCTCTCTAATTTTTGGGCGTTTTTGAGCGTTTTTCTCTGAAGGAGTAGCCTTCTATTTATAAGCTTCAAGGGTTGCCTTGAGGCATCTCTTCAAAATGTGTCCAAGTTCAATGAATCTTCTAGAAGGTGTGTCTGGTGCCTAGTCGCCGGAATCTGACGCCTAGGCGCCGGACTCTGCGTCCAGTTCTTCGCACCTCTTCACTTTGGATCTCACCTCTTCGCGATCCTAACCTTTTCCAAGCGTCCAAATACAATGTATCACATGTCCTATAATCCAAGAATAACTGCTAATCTTCTAGATGGTCCAATAACCGCTAACACCATCAAAATAACCGTCCAAAAGTAGTCAAAAATCTTACAGAATTCTGTATCGAACCGGCGCTTAGGCGTCGGATTCTGGCGCCTAGGCACCGGATTCTAGCGCCTAGGCGAAAGGCTAATTATTTTGACAATTTTGTATTTTGGCTCCATTTTTGCTCTTTTTTGTTCCTTTTTCATCTTTTTTTCTTTCTTGAACATTTTTTGCATCACCTACATCCAAAAATATAAAATATCATTCATTAAAGCATAATATCCTTAAAATTTTGATAATAATCAAGGTGTAAAAATAGGTATTTTTTTCATGGATCAAAATCCCTCAAACTTAAACGTTACTTGTCCTCAAGTAACCCTTTTTACTATATAAAATGTATAACAATTGGAATAAAATGTATATATTTAAGATTTCTTATAATTTTTGATTTTATAAAGGCTTTAGTAAATCATTAACCAAATTTCACTAACTAAGTTTAATTTTAAGAATTTAAAGAATATTTAACTACCAAATCATAAGATTTCAAAAATTTTTCATTCACTTCGAAAATAATTGTAGTTTATTATATTAAGATCACATAAATTATTTACAAGAAAAGATCTTCATGAAAATCTTTTCTAATAAAGTTACATGCATAAAAATTAAGTAAAATAAGTAATCAGTTTTCTTTTTATAAGCTAATTCAAGTGAAGCCAATTTTTGATTAGGCATCTCCTCAAGCTTCTTCTCTCTCATTTCTCTTTTTTTTTCTTTTTTTTTAATTTTTTTTTACAGAGAGGATTACTATATCTGGATAGCCTATTAATGGTTTTGAACTTCGCTATTCTTAACTTATATTTTCAAACTTATACATTTTCACTTAATTACTATAAAATAAATAGATTTCAAAAAGAATTTCAATCTTTTCTTTTTCAAGTTATAATTTTTGATTTCTTAATACTTCTAAAATTCAATTATTTCTAATATGAATAGAAAATTTTCTTAATCTTACTCTTCTTTAAGTTCAATAATTCTATTCTTAAAATCAATCAAAGTTATTAAAATTTTGGTTAAGTCTACTAAATTATTTATAATTTTAAAAATTTAAATGATCTTAAATAGATTCTTCATTCCTTATGTTATGTTAATAATTTTTTATAAAATATTAGTTCATGAAGGACAAATAAATTTTAAATTTGCATGCATTTTCCCTTCCCCCAAACTTAAGTTTTGGTATATCATGAAAAAAATTTAAAATATGAGAGAAAGAAAGGTATAATTTAAAAAGGAATTTTATAAGTATGTAAAAACAGTCTAAAAAGAAAAATTTACTTCTACACATGTTTTTTATGAATATTACTGAAAATAACGAAGCATATATAAAAGTAAGCAGGCTCATTCATTTTTTTATATCAGTAGCTGAATTAAATGATTATACTACTCATAGTAACAGAAACAGAACAACATTACTAACTATTTAAAAATATTAAATAGTAGGCTGAAACAGAAATAAACATTAATTCATCCAAATTTCAGTCTTCAACACAATACACTAAATATCTAAAATATTCTCAACATCAAACAATCCACACAAAGTTTCATAAACAAATCTACACTAACAAGCAACAAACAACAAACAACAAACAGTACTGGCAAACAAGAAATAAACTAACAACAGAATCAACACATCTCAGAGGTAAATCAAGCTACTAATCACTATCTGTAGCCTCGTCATCGTCATCACCAAAAGAAAATTCCACATTCTTTGGATCAACATACGGTGAAAATCTAGAATAGGTAGGAAACTGAACATCATACTCACCCTTCAAGAATCTCACTAAAGACTCTGAATACTAAGCATCATAATCACTAAAAAGAATTTAAGTATCTACTTGGAAATGCCCCAGATGATTTCTGAAAATACCTGAATAATATGTATATATATAGATATATATGTTTGTATGTATGCATGTATGTATATATTGCATTCTAAGATATATCCATAAGACTTGTAAACTATGAAGTTGGCAAAATCAATTATATTTGAGTTCATAAGACATGAATTATATATAAAACATGTATAATTTATCTATTAGATTGAAAGTCCACTGAAGAGCATGATTATATCATAATAAACATATAATCAAATAAATAATTGTCTATATATAAAATAAAATTAAAGCCAAAATGGTCACATTTTATCTGAAGATAATTATTATATTGATTTTCTCATATAAGAGAGCCCCCTAAGGTATCTTTTTAGATGCCATTATCATATTTGATTTTGACGAATAAAGAACAAAATAAATTTAGTTGAACAATCATTACATTTGAAGCATATTTACTTCTTTTTAAAATGCTTGTATTTAATGCTTTGAAAGTACACGTCGTCTAATGTTAAGTAAAATGCAATATATTTAGATATATGATACAGAAATACTTTATTCATGGCAACAAAGCCAAGTATTAATACTCAAATGTACTCAATAGCATTTGTAGTAATTAATTAAAAAGTAATTTATAAATTTACTTCATAACTAAACTGAGTGAGCTAACTGGCATGGTAGAAAACTTAATATATATTACTAATAAACATAATAAAATCACTAATATTTTATTGATCATTTTTTAAAAAAAAATATGAGGTGAAGTTGTACTCATCATATTATAATGAATGTTATGGTAAAGTTTAAAACTTATAGTTTTATGATGAATATGCTTAACTTATAAAGTTTATAAAAAGAGTTGTTTGGAAATCTCACAAAGCTTAGGTTAAAAACCTATCCATAACTTCTTATCTAGATAATGAAGTTGGCATTGAATAATGATTTTATACATTCATCTTTGGTAGTTGATATAATTTTATGAAAATTTGTATTTTAGGGAGCTTCCATTAGATTATCAAGTGTATAATTCTAACTTGTAGATAATTTAATATAGTTTTAAAGGCATCCAATAAAGAAATAGTTCTTTGATGGATGCAACATAGTAGCAAACGCAAAAATTATGTTAAATAAATAGAAAAATTATTTATTGAAGAAATTTTTGAAAAGCTCAACATTTGAATATCCAATCCACTAGTCAGAAATATTGGCCTCTCCGGTCAACACACATTAACATCTTAAGATTTGTGTTTTAGTTATTACATCGTATGTTCAAATTTTATATATAAGAAATATGGATTAACATATTATAAAAATATGTATTCAATACAAAATTAGGAAACTTGAGAAATTTCAGATGAATGAACAAAGAGTTACATTGCAATCCCCAAACAAAGAGTAGATATTTAAATAAAATAAAAGTAGTGTAACAGAGATGAAGCCAATGCAAATCAAATATATTAATGTGAATAAAATATTATGATATAGTACTTATAAGTTAAAGCACCCACATCTTTCATAATATTGGTTTCTTGTGCTGTTTCAATATATAGTCATATTTGATCTAAAAATGAATAATAGTTATAAAATTCTTGTTTAAGAAGTGCTTTGATTCATTGTAATTCTTAAAGAAATATGAATAATTAATTAAACTCAACGACGTAGTGCATATTAATCGAGTGCCAAAATTTGAATAAATTTCGAGCTTGGTCCGACCAAATTTTGAACCAACATAAAACGTTTCGAATCATGCTCAAAGTATGTTCAATCTTGATTTTAAATTTATTTGAACCAAATTCGAACACTATTTGAAATTTTTCATAGTCGTAGACCAGGAATTATTTTAAACACAACTTTAAATTACGCTGAAATTATTTGAACTTTGATTCAAATGTGGTCTGACTTGTTTCAATCACGAGCTTGAATTACCAAGTCAAAACTTGGTTCAAATTATAGTTCAAATACAAATTAATTTGGACCAATTTCCTTCGTGTCATTCATCAAATAATTATCAAGTGTTCGAAGTAAGAGTGTTTGTCCTGTACAAAATTTTAGCAAATTTAAAACAAAAAGAAACAGACAAAAAACATCATTGTCTGATTTCTATTATTATAAGGCATTTAAAGTCAATTTTCCCTTTTAAAAATTGTAAGTGATGTTATTAATTTTTATTAAATATCTTTCAAATTTTATTTATTTATTTTTTAACTTTTATGTCCAATTTGAAGGTATTTATATTCATACCACACAATTTTTATATATTTAAAATATAACACCTAAACTTCCACATTTATATGTGTAAGGTTCACATCTCTACCATCACAAAAAATATGGCAATCACTGTTTTTCTTTTTTAATGAAAGATTTTTCATATATAGATTTTTAGCACAAATATTTTATAAATATATATATTTTAAGAATTAGAAATGTAAACGCATGTGAATAATGCGGTGTAATACACATATACATACATATACATATACATACACGCGTGTTTAAATTTCTCTCTCTCTCTCAATTAGGGTATAACCGCAATTTGATGCTGGAATGGGCTACAGGTGTAAGCATGGTTTTTGCTTAGGAACGTTGTAAGGAAAGTTTGACCTTCTCGGCGGACAGCCAACGATAAAATTTGCAAAGTCTAAGAAGGAATTAAGGAGTCCTCATTCTTCGCTCTTGCTCTTCTCATCGAAAAATTTTTGCATCAGTTGCTTCTCTCCCATCTGCTCCGCTTCTTTTCTCTACGGCCGGCCACATGGCAGGTCGTTACGATCCAAATCCCTTCGACGAAGAGGAGGTTAACCCCTTTGCGGTGAGTACCTCGCCCCTTGATTTTCTGTTTTTTAGTTTGTTAGTGGGTGCAAATCTAAAATTTTTCGAGGAATTTGTTCATCTATTGCACCTTTAGTTTTTTTATTTATTTTTTTTTTTTTTTTTTTTGCCTTTTTGATTGCTTGATGCCAATTGGTTCACTTTTGTTTCCAGAGGAGCTTAATCGGGGAACTTGCAGTACATTTTAGGATATTTTTTATTGAGATGATAGTCACTGGGTTGTTGGAGTTCATCTGGAGCAGTTTTGAATCCTTGAATAGTTTCTTGATGAGATGTTACTTCATATGTTATTTTTGTTCAATGATTTCATGAAGTTTCAAAAATTCTTTAAAATTGAGCATCGATATGAGAGTGATGGAGACTGTTTGTTGATGGATTTGGAGGGAAAGGATATTGTAGATGACCAATTAATGAATCTAGATCAGCTTTGGTATAATGATAGAAGTTTAACAACTCCTTTGAAGTTCCTAGTTTCTTTGCAATTATTTTTTTGCAGCCATGTGTAAAATAATTTTTTAGTTAGATTCTGCTTGTGATTTTGCTGGAGATTTATGATATCTTGATATGCTTTACTTGAAATCTAGTAAGTTAGCTAGCTTTGAGATATAGTAGTTTGAACAGCAGCTCGATAAATTTCTGTCAGGGATGGGAAGAAAATTTGTTTTATTTTACAGGGAGAAGATTAGATGAAAAGTTGCTTGTGCAGCAGATAGTGCTTCTCCCTCATGTGATTTCTTGGTGTAAAGATGCAAGCTATCATGTTTCTCTGTATCTTCTTTTTCCCCATCTCCATTTTCTTCCATTCAACTTTGGTTTGAGTTCTGAAGTCTGAATTTGAAGCAACCTACTTAATAACGTAATTATCCAATCCTATTTTAGCATATGATATTTTACAAGTTATTCAAGTTTCTAATGCTTTTATACCATTTTCTATGTTCTAATTGGTCTATGCTTCCATATGAAATTTGGTTCCTTTGAATTTACCACTCATCTTTATTTAACATGGGAGAACAATTTGGGATAAAGTAATTGCAATTTTCAATCTGGGTGGAACATCAACTTAATGGTTTTAAAGGGTGCGTTTGGCACAGCTTATCCATTGCAGCGGCATTTTGAAAATGCCGCGTCAGCGTTTGGAAACTGCGTTTGAGCATTTTATTTGAAAACGCGGTTGGTTTTTTTACACTAAAAGTGGAACACAGATTGAACCCTGCGGTCCGCTTTTTCATATAAACAACTTATCTGAAAATGCACAAGCTGCGCACAAACGCACCCAAAATGTGAATTTATTTCTTCATGGCAACACAAGGGGTGGAGATAAATTATAAGAAGTTGTTTTTCCTTTAATAATATTTTTTGAAGGCATCAATCTATAATATTTATACTACTCTGAAAAGGTTATGTCATAGGTCTAAATTTTTACTCCAGTGAGACTACATAACTAGGGCATGAAATCTAAGAAACTTATTTAACTCCTTATGTAGAATCATATTTAGGTAAATAGGATTTTTATTTGTTATTTTGAAAGCTAGTGAAAATTGTATCTTCAACTAAATACTAAATATTGCGAGAAGCATGTTTTTGCAATAATTTAACGGTGCACAGAGTCGGGGTTCATAGGAAAGTTTGGAACTTTTCATTTCAAGAAGATAAAAAACTAGGATCTTTGTACTTCTTGGTGGGTGCTTTTGTAATGATATGGGGTTAATTAATACTTACCAATTTGATGTTGCCATGGAAATATGATCAATCATCATGCTCTTAAATGTTGAATTTGAATCTCGCCATCTACATTGGGCATTATGACAAGTTGGAAGAGTTCTGGGCAATCCTTCCAAATTTGATCCTGACCTGATATATTTGAGAGTTAGACGACTTTTCTTTTCAGCATTGCTATTCAACCCGTAGGAGCGAAAATTAGTGTCTAGTGAAGAAATTAAAGGGCTTCACCTATTTCCATATAGAAACTAGTTATTCTTTGTGCATTTGATGTTTGCAAAAATGTTTACTCATACGAAAAATAGTTTAGTAGAACAAATTTTCTGCATTTGCATATATTGGGAAATTGATAGGGAAATAACTTCTACAATTAAGGTTTGGTGTTTAAAGTTGAGAAGTGCTTTAAGAGAACTCTGTGATAAGAGGACATCATTAGGACTTAAAAGGTAATGCTAATAAAACTACAAATATGTTAGTCATATTATATGGATCTAACTGGTGGACACTACAAAAATCATTTAGTAGTGTTAAAGATGAGAATAATAAATGGATTTTGCAAATCTGGGAAGCATAATTAAGTACTGAATATATTAGAGGGATGGTTAGAGTGATCTCTCTGGAAGATTGGTTGTTGAAAATTAATATAATTATGTTGTAGCAATTTGTAACAAATGATAGTGAATGCTCCAACTTGATGGAAGGAAAAAGTTTGAATTGTAGGTCTAGAAAGGAAAATAGGTAGACCTAAGTTAATATGGATAGAAGTGAATCAAAATGATTTTTGAAGAACATGTTTAACACTTTAGGCAACGCTTAATTGTAATGAATGAAAAATGAGGATTGGTGAAGCCACCTCAAAATAGTTGGGGTTAAGGTTAATGATGATGCAGCTATAGCATGCAATAATAAATAAGATATACGCTTGTGGAATTATACTATTCCTATTTCTTCGTTGCATCTGTCATTCTAAATTTATCTCCATTGTAAATAGTAGCCATGGTTGAGTAAAAGTATGGCTTGTTTCCATTTAAACTTGTTATGTCACACTTGACCTGCTATTTTTCATTTTTCTCAAGTTTTACTCATTTATTTTTCTTCTTTTGTTTTTAATTTTTCTCTATTACTCCAGAACACAAGTGCCGTCCCCCCTGCAACTAATTCTAGGCTTTCACCTCTTCCTCATGAACCTGCTGGTTTTTTCAATGTTCGTGGTGCTACAGTTGATATTCCTCTTGATTCCAATATGGTAGGTGATGATTCCAATTTTACAACTAATAAATAACGTTGTAAATGGCAAATTTTCTTTTGTTTTTTGTTTATTATGGAAAATCACTTTACTTGAGATTGTCAATAATGCATTTGAGAATTGACTACTTGGTGGTGGCAGATGATTTTCTGTCTTACAATTTAGTGACTAGTTAAATAATTATTCCATTCCTTAGCTTCCCACTTCTTCAAACCCTCCTGCACTTGTGGCAAACAGACCCACAAGTACCTTGTTCTAAAACTAAAAGAGCTAAAAATGGAAAAATAAATAAGAAATAGGAAGAAGAAACTGAAGCGGTGGGCATAGTGTTTAGATAAGAAGGGCATGTGGTGATGAGAGGTGAATAAAACTTAGTTGTTCTTATATTTCTGATGTAGGATTCCAGAAAGAAGGAAAAAGAACTTCAAGCAAAGGAAGCTGAGTTGAGGAGGAGGGAGCAGGTAATTTTCAGTTATTATTTATTTCTGCTTTTCATTTGGATTGTGCATTTTTTAATATGTTCCATGCAATTATTAGACAAGTTTTTCTAGGGTTTTCATTTCAGAATGATGTACAAATTTCACATTACCTATTCCTGAGTTGCTGAAATATTTGTTTCTTTGCATCTAACTTGAGTATGATACATGGAACATGGAATTTAGTGGGCTTGGGGAATAATACTTTGTTGGATGTTGTTATTCTAATCTCTTTCTTATTATGAGAAGAATGTAGTTTTAGTTTTGCTACAAATGATTTAGATGTGATTTCCTATTACACTATTTTAAGTTGAACGATTTCTGAGGAAAGATAGGCTAATCATCACAGATCAAGTGCAGAGTCATCCCTATTTGAACCTTGAATGGTTTGTTGCATGTTCTTTGTTTATACATGAAATTTTGACTTAGATATATTTTTAAGTTTTATACTATATGCGAGATGTTGCAATGAATGATTGAGGTTATCTTGTCTTACAAATTAAAGCACTTATGCCTCTAATGTTTATTTGCATATTTTTAATTTATGTCTCATCTGGACTATCAAATTTGCTTCTTTTTGCCTAAGCAATTCATGCTTATAATTTTGGAACATAATTATTTAGTAATATAGTTAACTAGCATTTTTTACCTTTTCTGCTCTTATCTCTCCATCTAATTTTTTAACCCCACATTTTTATTTCTTGCGCATGTAATTTTAGCTCAGGACCACTTTCTAGGAATGGAATTGAGTTGAATTTGAGTGAGTCATGATTGACTATGATTCAAAATGTTCAAGTTAATATGATTTAAATTTGATTCAAAATTGAGTGACCAATTTATATTCGAAATGAGTTTATTGAAAAATCAAAATCAACTCGAAATCATTTGTAGGCTTGAAAGTGGATTATTTGCCAATTAAGCTCTAATCTAAACAGGCTTACGGAAGTTCATTTTTATCCTGCCATTACAAAAGATGACTATATTTAATTTTTCCTCCAAGTTTTATTATTGATAAATGGTGTAAAAATAGTTTACTAAAATAATTGAAGCCAATATAAAATTTTGCAAGTTTGATTACATGTTTGCCAATAAAAAATGAAATTAAGAACTTAAAATTAAGTTTTCTGAAGCACAACCCAATGGGCTATAGATCCAAACTCTTAAACCTAATCTCAGCCCACTTAAAAAAATCATGATCCAACAAGTCTAAAAAGGAACAACAACAACAACAACAACAAAGCTTTTATCCCACTAAGTGGGGTCGGCTAGCTGAATCATTTTTCTCCATTGCGTCCTATTTAATCTCATATTTTCATTTAATTCTAATAAATTAAGATCATTTTTTATGCAATAAGCCCAAGTCTTCCTAGGTCTACCTCTGCCTTTCTTAATATAAGTCGAATCTAAAACATCTACTCTCCTAATCGGATAATCAGATGGTTGACGTCTAATGTGACCAAACCATCTAAGGCGACTCTATCTAATTTTGTCTCTCACTGGAGTTACCCCAACCCTATCACAGATATATTCATTCCACATTTTGTCTCTAAGTGTAAAGCCACTCATCCACCTAATCATTCTCATCTCGGCAACACTTAACTTAACATTATGCTTTTCTTTTAAAGGCCAAAACTCAACATCATAGAGCATTGCAGGTCTCACTCAGTCTCAGTGTTACTTTTCTATTACACAAAAAGCCCTAAGCTTTCCTCCACTTCAACCAACCAACTTGAATTCTACTATTAACATCCCCATCTACGTCACCATCGCTTTAAACAATAGACCCTATATATCTAAATCGTTCACACATTTAATAATTTGATCACCCAAAGTTACACTTGTGTCACTAGAGCCACTATTACTAAAATTACATTCCATGTATTCAGTTTTAGTTCTACTCAAAGGAAGGTTTTTAGACTCCAATGTAGACCTCCATAATTCAAGTTTTTCTCAGGCTTTTTCTCTCATCTTATCCATGAGGAGGATATCATCAGCAAAAAGCATACACCAAGGTACAACCTTTTGTAAATGTCCAGTAAGACCATCCACAACTAAAGCAAAAAGATATGGGCTTAAAGTTGATCCCTGATGTAAACCAACAGAAATAGGAAAGGTCAATCCTCCTTCAGTTTGAACACAAGTAATAGCTCTAGCATATATATCTTTAATGACTTGAAGATGAGTCAATTCAACACCTTTCTTCCCAAGGCCTCTCCAAAGGATATCTCTTGGAACCTTATCGTAGGCTTTTTCTAAATCAATAAAAATCAAATGTGGATCCTTCTTATTATCTCTGTACTTCTCCATCAAACCTCTCAATAAATGTATAACTTCCATAATAGACCTGCCTTACATAAATCCAAATTAATTATGAGAAATCTTGGTAATACGTCTTAACCTTTGTTCAATTACCCTCTCCCATAATTTTAAAGTACGACACATCAATTTAATTTCTCTATAATTTGCACACTCTTGCGCATCTCCTTGATTCGTAAAAATGGGGATCAAAATACTCTTCCTCCACTCCTCAGACATCTTTTTGAGTTTTTAAAATAATATTAAACTGTTTAGTAAGCCAATAACTACCAAATCACCTAAATATTTTCACACTTCAATTGGAATATCTTCAGGTCTTACAGATTTTTCATCTTTAGTTTTCTTTAAAGCCTCCTCAGCCTCCTTTTTACTAATGCTATGGTAAAAATGAAATGTTTTATTATTATTAACGATATTAAGGTCATTAAGGTCGATCGTATTTTCTGAAACTTGATTAAAAAGTTTATCAAAATAACTCACCCACCTATGTTGAATATCTTTTTCTAAGAAAAACACTTTTTGATTTTCATTTTTAATACACTCTATTTGAGTTAAATTTTTACTTTTCTTTTCAGTTTGTTT
Source organism: Papilionanthe hookeriana x Papilionanthe teres (assembly GCA_022702705.1). Taxonomy (NCBI): domain Eukaryota; kingdom Viridiplantae; phylum Streptophyta; class Magnoliopsida; order Asparagales; family Orchidaceae; genus Papilionanthe; species Papilionanthe hookeriana x Papilionanthe teres. Next base: position 47,611,838 of record CM040436.1, on the reverse strand, counting down.
GACTAGTTTATACATATATTTTTCACTCACTTTAGTATCTAACCTGTTATAAAGATCACTTAAAGCAGTATTTTTAGCATCACAGATTGTTCTTAAAAAAATCTAAAAGATAACATTAAACAATAATGCATGAATCCAATTAGCATTATTATTCAACAGATTAATATAACTTTAGATATATATTTATTGGAAAACTTTAGAAAATTATAAATCAATCTTTCTTGTAGTTTGCTATCAAAGAGATTTATCAAATTGATAATCTAAAAATCAAGATTATTCCATCCTTATTATGTAATATATTCTCTTAAATGTGAAATCTCGCAGTTTTATTTCTTTTCCATTTTGTCATTTGTATTTTTTTCCCTATATATAGGTTTCAAATTAACACTGTCGTTGCCGGTCCCAAGCCCGGATGTGAAAAGTGGAGGGTTGCGTTAGGTAGTCGGCAGTCAGCATAAAACTTGTCGAAATAAATCATGACATGAATCCTTTTGATCATTGTGTAAGTGCTAGGGCGTCCTCGGAAGCGACGCGACTGTATGGCTCGAATACAGTGGAAAGTGTGTAAGGGCCGCTACACCGGCGCTCGGCGTAGTGTCGAGTAAGTGAGGTTCCCACATTACGGACGAATGCGAGTAAAGGTTAGTCCACGATACTAGTATTATGATAGGATCTTGGAATATAGGTACTCTCAATAGTAAATTAATGGAATTGGTTGATATTATGATTCATAGAAAGATAAATATCTTATGTATTCAAGAAACTAAATGGGTTGGAGAAAAAGCTAAGAAGATTGATAACTTAGGTTTTAAACTATGATATTCTGGTAAGAGTCGTACTATAAATGGTGTAGGTGTAATTATAGATAAGAGTTTGAAAGATAATGTTGTTAAAATTAATAGAGTTGGTGATAGAATTATAACACTTAAGATTATTATTGATACTAAAATTTTTAATATTATAAGTGTTTATGCTTCCTCAAGTTGGTTTAGATATAGACTCAAGATAAATTCTGAATGATTTAGAAGACTTAATACACTCGATACCCTCGAAAAAAAAATTTTATTGGAGGAGATTTAAATGGACATGTCGGTAGAGTGGTAGAAGATTTCGTAAATATTCATAGTGGTTACGATTATGGAGCGATTAATGAAGAAGGTAGAAATTATTTTAGATTTTCTTTAACAGTATGATTTGATTATTACTAATACTTTATTTAAGAAAGAGATGAAGCATCTTATTACTTACAAGAATGTATCTAATAAAACACAAATCGATTATTTTCTTATGAGAAGAAGAGATCGTCGAGATTAGTAAGGATTGTAAGGTCATTCCAAATGAGAAATTAAGACCTAACATCGATTATTAGTCCTAGATTTTAAGATGAAGAGTTAGTAAAATAAAGAATACTGTAGATTCAACATCGTAGAATAAGATGAGTGCACCTAAAAGACACAAATAAAATTATTTTTATGAGTAGAAATTCAAGATTTAAATATTTGGGATGTCTATGAAGACGCAAATCGTTGTGGAAAAAATTAACTAATACTATTAAACAAGTGACTAAAGATGTACTTGGAGAATCAAAAGAAAAAGTTGCTATAAATAAAAATAGTTGGTGGTGGAATAATAATGTGCAAGAAAAGATAAAATATGAGAAGTTATGTTATAAAAACTGGTTTAAATGTAAAAACGTAGAGAACTGGAAAAATATAAAACGACTACAGTGAAGTCTAAAAGAATAATCTGCGATGCTAAAAATTCTGCTTTTAGTGATCTTTATAACATGTTAGATACTAAGGACGGTGAAAAATATATGTATAAACTATCCAAACAAAGGGAAAAGAAAAGTAAAGATTTAACTCAAGTGTATTAAAGATGAAAATCAGAAAGTGCTTTTCTTAAAAAAATATATTGAACATAGGTGGGTGAGTTATTTTGATAAACTTTTTAATGAAGATGCTGAAAGTACGATCGACCTTAGTGATCTTAATATCGTTAATAATAATAAAACTTTTCATTTTCACCGTCACATTAGTAAAAAAAAAGTTGATGAGGCTTTAAAGAAAACCAAGGGTGGAAAGTCTGTAGGACCTGATGATATCTCAATTGAAGTGTGAAAATGTTTAGGTGATTTGAGGGTTTCTTGGCTTACTAAACTTTTTAATAATATTTTAAAAACTAAAAAGATGCCGGAGGAGTGGAGAAAGAGTATTTTGGTCCCTATTTTTAAGAATAAAGGAGATGCACAAGAGTGTGCAAATTATAGAGGAATTAAATTGATGTGTCATACTTTAAAATTATGGGAGAGGGTAATTGAATATAGGTTAAGACGTATTACGAAGGTTTCTCATAATCAATTTGGATTTATGTCGGGCAGGTCTACTATGGAAGCTATACGTTTATTAAGAGGTTTGATGGAGAAGTATAGAGATAATAAGAAGGATCTACATTTGATTTTATTGATTTAGAAAAAGCGTACGATAAGATTCCTAGAGATGTTCTTTGGAGAGTCCTTGAGAAGAAAGGTGTTGATATGACTCATATTCAAGTCATCAAAGATTTGTATGCTAGAGCTGTTACATGTGTTCGAACTGAAGGAGGATTGACCAAATATTTTACTATTTCGGTTGTTCTACATCAAGGTTCGGCTTTAACCCGTATCTTTTTGCTTTATTTATGGATGGCCTTACTGGGCATTTACAAGAGGATGTACCTTGGTGTATGCTTTTTGCTGATGATATCCTCCTTGTGGATAAGACAAGAGAAAAACCCCAAGAAAAACATGAATTATGGAGGTCTACATTGGAGTCTAAAGGTCTTCGTTTGAGTAGAACTAAAACTGAATACATGGATTGTAATTTTAGTAATAGTAGGTCGTCTAGTTACAGAAGTGTAACTTTGGGTGACCAAATTATTAAAAGGAGTGAACGATTTAGATATCTCGGGTCCATTGTTCAAAGCGATGGTGATATAGATGGGGATGTTAATAGTAGAATTCAGGTTGGTTGGTTGAAGTGGAGGAATGCGTCCGGCCTTTTGTGTGATCGAAAAGTACCGCTTAGACTGAAAGGAAAATTTTATAAGATGGTGGCGAGACTTGCAATGCTCTATAGTGCTGAATGTTGGCCTTTAAAAGAGAAGCATAATATTAAGTTAAGTGTTGCCGAGATGAGAATGATTAGGTGGATGAGTGGATTTACACTTAGAGACAAAATGCGAAATGAATATATCCGTAATAGGATTGGTGTTGCACCAGTGACGGATAAAATTAGAGAGAGTCGCCTTAGATGGTTTTGTCACATTAAACGTCGACCACCTGATGATTCGATTAGGAGAGTAGATGTTTTAGATACTACTTATGTTAAGAAAACAGAGGTAGACCTAGGAAAACTTGGGCTTATTGCATAAAAAATGATCTTAATTTATTAGAATTAAACGAAAATTTGACACTAAATAGGACGCAATGGAGAAAAAGGATTCATGTAGCCGACCCCACTTAGTGGGATTAAGGCTTTGTTGTTGTTGTTGTTGTATATAGGTTTCAAATATATATTGTGAAGTCAATTAAATTTAATTTTAATTATTTTTGTAAAGAACAAGAGCACCAACTATGAGCTAGAAAGAAATGTAAAAGCAAATCAACTCAGAAGCTAGTTGCAAACATATTAGCAGTGGAATATTCCATTGCTATTATTTATGGCCTGGATTTTGTGGCCGCATCTGTTCGTCGTTAGTATGTCGTGACGGAGAATTATTAGACGCAATATTTAACTACCAACATAAAGTTTTCACACAATGTGGCATCGACATTTGCGTCACAATAATCCGTCATAGAGATGCTTATAGTTTATCGGTAGCCAATTAATGTCAGTAGTAGTGTCAGATTTGGTCATACGCTAATTTTTGTTAGCCATTCTGACACTAATTCAGTGCAAACCTATAGTGAAGTTTTAAAAAAATATAGTAAATCAATCAAATTTCCTACACCTATATTTGACTTTTAATCATCGCCAACATAAACCATAACTCACAAGACATATAACAAACATATATCGACACTGAAAATAAATAGAATCATTATACACTACACAAAATCTAATAAGTAGTCAATCTAACAAGGTTTTAAAATGTAAACGAAAAATATATATACATAATGTCATGTCCAAATATGAAATAAGAAAGAATACATAAAAACCATATAAGGCATCCTCATTAAGCTCATTCTCCTTTTCATCGTGCACTACACTAAGTGATACCAAAGTTAACTCAAAAATATATCGAAATAATACTTTTATTGCTGAAATTCAAAGGAAGTTATAACTAAGATACTTGAAAACAGGAAAACAACGACACAAACACAAACTAGGGCATAGGTTGGGGTGGCGGTGGTGTGGTTTAGGGAGACATAAAGGTTATGGAGGGCTTTATGATGGAAGTGTAGCTCACAGTTGATTGGTTGTATGGGTTGAATAAGCGGATGGAGGAAGGTTAGCTGCTAGGTAGTAGCCGGGAGGAGGAAGACTAGCGGTTTGAGATTGCTGCAGGGATACATGAATGTGATAGTGAGATTACAAGAGGGAATATGAGGATGGTAGGCGACAAGGTTTTGGAAAGGGGGCCATAGGCTATACAACGGAAGGACGGATTGACCCCAACCAGGAGATGTAGCTGGACGTTAAGCGCTGCAGGAAACGACAAGGGAGGAACAGAGTCAGGGGAGCTCATGGTGGTTGCAGGAAGATCAAAGGTGTTTCCCTTGAATGGTTTTAGTAACTACTGCGACGGTGAGAACAATGGGTGGAAAGTTGAGTATAATTATCACCTTAGAACGATACAGCTGGAGCACCACTCGCCTCTGGATACAACCCTAAAAGGGCGAACTTGAGATGCTAATGGTTTTGCCAACAGAAAACACAAGCAAAACTGTCGGTCGCCTGTGACAATAATTTAAATTTAATTTAATATATATGTAATTTTGAGTTCGAAAATAATATTTTAATTTTGAAATAAATGAGACCAAATAAATTTCATATATCTGATAGTCTAGATAATTGAACACAATATTGGAAGTGATACACTATCTCAAAAGATAGGCACTTCTCTTGATAGACTCAATCTTTTAAACTAAAAATTTGTGACTCTATTTCAGTCTACGAACCTTATATGTGTGAACAACAAGTTCCCTTACATAATATAAAAATTAGATAGGGTTTATTTTATCTGGTTTCTTAGTTCTCTATAGAGACGAGATCTTATAATTAATTACATCTCAAATAACCGAAGTCACTTAAGAAAACTCTCGATTAAAATCAGTGGTTCGATCTTTAAGAATTCAAAGCTTTGTTTTGAAAATTAGATACAAGAAAGTCAGATATGAATGCTTCAAGTAGGAGTGGTTATTTTAGGAGTCTAAATGAGCGAAAAGTAGGAGATGTCACAGATTTTGAGGTGGACCTCAACGACATCCCAGACTATTTTAATGTTTGGCTTTATGTTTTTGAAATATTATTATTTAATGTTTCAATCCTGCAATTTATTTTAGAATTTAGGATTTACATTCACACGATATTTGATCATGCAAATAGCTTAAGAAGCTAGGAAGATTTATGTCGTGTCGAACGACGACCTCAGAAGCCTAAAAGAGTTAGGGCTTATATTGTACAACATGATTTTGCAAATGCCTAAATGCTTGAGTGAGGATTTATGTCGTGCTAGACAAACTATCTCGAAGTCCTATAATTTTAGTTATTTAATTCTAAGAAAGATTTTAGCTGGAGTAAATCCACTTCACGTTTTGTCTTACTTTGTTGCTTGAAGCTGTTCTCCGTCCGTTTGCTTCCTCGTCATGCTGCCCACAAAGTTTCTTCCAAGTTTCGTTACTTTGCAGCTTCAAGTTTAGGGTTTTATGTGTGAACATGTAGTATTGTTGGGTCGGTGACCTGCCACAGTGTGTCTCCTAAATCGGTCTCCTACTGTTCTCTATCATAAAAGTCTTGCAAGCGTATTAAAATATGCACAAGTAAAACATGCAGTAGAGTACAATAAAAAAATGAAGTGCAGTATAGGAAATATACAGTGTGTACCTGTTACATTCGATGTTGCTGCTGAAAGAATTAGTATCACATGTAAAGAACATATATATGATAACAAACTAAAGAAAACAAGAAAACATTAGAACATGTGAAAAAAGTCAGGTGGCACATATATGGAAGATCGGAGCGGGGATATAAGAGCTTTAGAAAAGGGGGAGCTCATAACTAGAACCGAAGCTCTACCAATTCTTCCTGAAGGAACTCCGTAGGCAAATTGGTATCCATCATATATGTGAGATTCAACATAGGGTAAAAGACTACCCAAAAAGTTTCCCAACCCGGCCTATGTGACTGACCCACAAACTTGTAGAAAGTAGCATTCACAAAAGTTTTTTTTTTAATTTTTCACATGTATAAGTAATGTACGTTTTTCATCCAGCAGACAAAATGTAAATTTTGTCAAAAAATATTAAATAGTATATGTTTTTTTTACATGTAGGCAGTCTGTGAATCAGTCACATTGTTGTGTTGGAGCTGCCGATAGCCTGTGAGGGCAAAAGGGTAACTCTTTACTAAATGTTAGAGAGCAATGATGCCAATCCGTTGCCCTCCGAGTCATCGGGTTCAAGATATGCACCACATCACCCATACCTAGATGGGTTTCTCCATCATCGTTCATATCTACCTGAACCTCCGTCTTGTAGCCCCGCTCGATGTTTCATATATAGCCATGTCGTGGATGCCTCCATTTGACTTGAACATCTCTGGAATTGGCTAAGGGAAGTGTGTGTATGTTGGGGAAGTTTACATGCATGTGAATCAATTACTATGGTGCTTGTACATTTCACAACTAGATCTCAATTGATACATGTGTCAAATTACCCATGTGTATCATGTAGTAAAGATCAATTTAACAAACCACAAGGTTCTCAGACGTCATGCAACATAGGTTAATATTTCAGGCATGAAAGGTAGCAATCAACCTTTTTTTTTAAACAGTGAGAATTCAGCTATGGAATTAGCTTCCAAATCATCTCCAAATAGTAAATATTAGCCCAAAAGATCTGTATTTAAAGCACTGTAAACATGTATGTTAAGGATATAAAACAGCATATACATCAAGCCCAGAATTGGTATTTCAAGTATTTAAAACAGCACATGTATTGAGTGCAAACATCAGCATTTTAACTATTCAAAACAAACATGCCTCAGGCCCTAAAATCAGCATTTAAAGTGCTCGAAACAGCATATGTATCAAGCGTAAAATCAGCATTTTTAATTCTTTGAAATTAGCAAGTAAATCAAACCAATAAAGTGAATTCACAAGGTTTAAAACAACCTCTTATCATCCTCAAGAACAGTGCATAAATCTGCTCCAAAACAGTGAATATACTGTGCCAAAACAATGCAAATATGGTTCCAAAACAGCTCTCCAGTTCTTCTCCAAAATTGTGTGATATCGTGCCAAAATAGTGGATACCTACTGATTTTGATGTGAAGATGGCGTTATCCGAAATGAGCTACTGATATGGATACCTACTGATTATGATTCGAGATGAAAAATTCTACATGCAGCTCATCATTCAGGGTAGACAATGCATCTAGGTAGTACAAAAATGTACAAAAATTTGAAGTTTGCATTTTTTGGTGGCCAGGTATGAAGAAAGATTTAGTTGAGCATGTCTCAATGTCAAGCATTTCAGAATGTAAAGGCTGAACATCAAAGATCCAACAGATTGCTATAGTCATTACTGATACCTGATTGGAAATGAGAAGAAATTGCTACGGATTTTGTTCTTGAATTTCCTCTATCCGGACAGGGTCACGACAGTATTTAGGTCATTATTGATAGATTAACCAAGCCAACTCATATCTTGCATATCAGACAGGTAGATTTAGTGAAAAAATTGGCCAGATTATATGTTAAAAAAGTTATCATATTGCTCGGTATTCCAACATTTTATGTTTCTTTCGGAAACGGAAGATTCATGTACATGTTGTGAAATTGCATTCAATAAGGTTTGAGTACACAGTTATATTTCAGCACTGCATTTTATTCACAAACCGACAAACAATCAGAAAGGACGATTCAAGTGTTGGAAGATCTGATAAGACTTTGTGTTCTCGACTTTGGAAACGGTTGAGAAGATTATATTCCAATGATTGAGTTTACTCACAACAACTATTAATCTAGCATAAAAAAGGACAAAAAGTGCAGAATTTTACTCAGTTATGTCAAAGTGGGTGAACGTTAAATGTTAGGTGTCGAGCTAGTTGACGAAGCCATAGAGAAAATCTGATTAATCAGAGACAAGTTAAAATTTGCTCAAGGTTAACAACAAAAATATTACGACCCAAAGCACAAAATTGTTGAATATGAAGTTGGAGATTTTATAATTCTGTAACTCAGGCCAATGAAAGGTACAACTAGATTTGGTCAAAGAAGCAAGTTGAGTTTCAGGTACATTGGTCCTTTTGAAATTATAGAAAGTATCGGTCCAGCAGATTAGTGTTACTTACGAATATGTCAGGTATCCATGATGCGTTTCACATTTCAATTTTACAGAAATGAGTTTCAAATTATTATCAGAGAATTTACATGAAGATATTGAAGTACAAAAAAATCTAACATTAATTGAAGAGCCTGAAATGGTTTTAGCAACTGATATTAAGGTCAGAAACAAACAGAATCCTTTTATGAAGATAAAGTGGATGCACAGGCCTGAGAAGAAAGCAACATGGTGAAAAAAAGAAATGCTACAGAAATATACCTTCCTATTCCAGTAAAGTCAGAAATTTTGAGGATAAAATTTTTATAAGGAGGGGAAAGCTGTAACACCCAGATTTTGAGAAATTAAGTTCGACACAATTCTTGAAGTACCCTAAAATTTTTCATCTTTTGAAATCTGATTGAAATAATTTTATTAAATTATATGCATAAAATCAATCAAATTAATATAAAGTACTATATATAAACTGTGAATGGATTGTTAGTTACAAAGTATTGAAAGTATCAATTTTATTAAATTAACTAATCCTTAATTTTCCTAATCTTCAACACTGTAACCAGCCGACTTATGTCATTTTAGTTTCTTTCGATTGGTTGAATTGGGCATCGAGCTTCGCGATTTCCTTCTCTCGAATTCTTCTGCATCTCTTCTCTTCCCCGATCTCCCACCTTGTTCATCTCACACGCAGCAAAAGCAGAAGCGGCTGCGACCCTTGCTAAAGTGCAAGGGAGCGGGTAGCCGCGAACTAGCAGGCAAACCGGGCAGCACTGAGAAGCCGTTATTTTGGGATTTTAGGGCTCTGAGATAAATTCTGCAAGAACGAATACTTGCCTCTTGCAATTCTAAACATTTATTTCCCTCATCTCAATTCCATATTGAGGTTTGCATCGCTTTTCGTGTTTTTCTCATTCCCGACAGCCATCAGAGGTCGTTTTTTTTTGTTAGAAGTGTCGTAATCGTCTTGTAAGCTTCCAAATGGGTTTTAGCAGGAGTTTAGCGAAGGGGAAGTTAAGTTGGAGGTGATAAGAAGAAGATTAGTCCGTTTCAGAAGGACAATTTATGTCGAAAATCCCATTTGACGTATGTTTCAGGCGAATAAATTATGTTTTGGGTTAAATCATGTTATGAACATGAATTATATGAATTTCTATATTGTTTATGTTCCCCAGGTTGTATATACAAGGCGGCGAGCTCGAGGTGAGCGTATAGAAACTCGTCGTAGGGCTGCACAGTCAAATAAGGTGAAATAATCTTGTGTTAATTTAAGAAAAGTAATCTTTTATAGGTTTGCATATGATTTCTAGTTCGATATAGAAGCATTTAGACTTCATGCATATTGTAGATAATTACATGCTTAAAATGTATGATTGCATGTGGACATCTTTTACTATACATATGATACTATGCTATACCGTGATAATGTGCAGATATTCATTTATGATTCATAAATATATATGAAATATCCATGAATATATGCTATAGATATTATGCTATAAGAAATGTCATAAGTAATGTATAAGTAGATTATTACATGCAGAGATGTATTTCCGACTCCTGATATTTATTCGGGGACGAAACTCTGGGAATCGTTGGGATTAGATGGTGACAGAATGTTAGAAAACCGTGGGTATTAGGAGGGCTATCAATAATTGCTATGTTGGGGGGAAATCCATCATTTCTCGATGGTATATGACCATTGGGGCAGAGTGATGACCCTTTATGAAAGGACATGAAAATAGTTGAACCCTATATAATAAACAAGTGGCATTACTGTGATATGTCCTCTATGAAATGAATGAACATGATTTTGATATTGCTTATGATTTCATGCTTACGGCCTGCATATTACATTGTGGTCTTGGTTTCTGTACTTGCTTTCTTATGCTAGTATGTTATGTTTTGTGTGTAGACATGTATAATTTTCTAGGAGCATGCACGTTGCTTTTTTTTGCATGTGTATAATCTTATATTAGCCCTGATTATTTTTCTGAGCTTGTTGTTTGCTCATTCTTTATTGTTGTCTTTCAGGTAGGGACAATGAGCACCAGGGAGAGTAGTTAGGTGTGTCTTTGTATAACTTTTGCATGTTAGTTTTAGGAGCTTTGTACATAAGTTTTGGGTAACTATTTTTATTTTTAGAGATTTCGCAGCTATGTATAGTTTTCATGTTTTGGATGATTTAATTTCCATGGTTCTGTTGGGGTGTGACACCAAAGATATATAAGAGAAGCTGAATGGGTTCTTGAGTCTTCTCTTTGGATTCCAGTGATCTCTCACCTTTGCTGTTTTGACCCTTTGAAAATTGAATAAGAAGGATCATGTGGCCCTCAACTCCATCGCATAAATTTTTGTATGATGCTTACTCATTGACTTCATCATTGAATACAACAACAACAACAACAAAGCCTTTGTCCCCCTACGTGGGGTTGGTTGCATGAATCCTTTTTCTTCATTGCGTCCTATTTAGTGTCATATTTTATTTAGTTCTAATAAATTGAGATCCTTTTTTTATACAATAAGCCCAAGTCTTCCTAGGTCTACCTCTGCCTTTCTTAACATAAGTTGAATCTAAAACATCTACTCTCCTAATCGGATCATGAGATGGTTAGACGTTTAATGTGACCAAACCATCTAAGACGAGACTCTCTCTAATTTTGTCCGTCACAGGAGCTACACCAACCCTATCACGGATATATTCATTTCTCATCTTGTCTCTAAGTGTAAAGCCACTCATCCACTTAATCATTCTCATCTCAGCAACACATAACTTAGTATTATGCCTTTCTTTTAAAGGCCAACCTTAATCATTCTCATCTCAGCAACACATAACTTAGTATTATGCCTTTCTTTTAAAGGCCAACATTCAGCGCCATAGAGCATTGCCGATCTCACCACCATGTTATAAAATTTTCTTTTCAGTTTAAGCGGTAATTTTCTATCACACAAAAGGCCCGAAGCATTCCTTCACTTCAACCAACCAGCTTGAATTCTACTATTAACATTCTCATCTATATCACAATCCCTTTGAACAACAGATCCGAGATATCTAAATGTTTCACCTTTTAATAATTTGATACTCAAATTTACACTTCTGTCACTAGTGCTGCTATCACTATAATTACATTCAATGTATTCAGTTTTAGTTCTACTCAAATGAAGGTCTTTAGACTCTAGTGTAGACCTCCATAAATCAAGTTTTTCCTGGGCTTTTTCTCTAGTCTTATCCACGAGAATGATATCATCAGCAAAAAGCATACACCAAGGTACATCCTCCTGTAAATGTCCAATAAGACCATCCAAAACTAAAGCAAAAAGATATGGGCTTAAAGCCGATCCCTGATGTAATCCAACAGAAATAGGAAAATATTTGGTCAATCCTTCTTCAGCTTAAACACAAGTAACAGCTCTAGTATACATATCTTTAATGACGTGAATATAAGTCATATCAACACATTTCTTCTCGAGAACTCTCCAAAGGATATCTCTTGGATTCTTATCTTAAGCTTTTTCTAAATCAATAAAAATCAAATGTAGATCCTCTTTATTATCTCTAAACTTCTCCATCAAATCTCTCAATAAATGTATAGCTTTCATAGTAGACCTGCTCGACATAAATCCAAATAGATTATGAGAAATCTTTGTAATATGTCATAATCTATGTTCAATTACCCTCTCCCATAATTTTAAAGTATAACACATCAATTTAATACCTCTATAATTAGCATAATCTTTTGCATCACCTTTATTCTTAAAAATGGGGACTAAAATACTCTAATGGTCCAGAACTTTAGGATTAAAATGAGAATAAAAAATGTGAACAATATTCCATGGAGTTGATCTCACATTTTTTCAAGCAAAGTATACCGACCATCAATAATCACTATGCTATTACAGGAATGCTTGTGCATGAAAGAAGTAATAAATAGATGTTATAAATATTCTTGTTCGCTCAATTCAAGTTTTGAGCTAGCTATGCTAGGCTCGAGATCAACTCAAAAAAAGATTTCAATTGAGGATTTGACTTTGTGCAAGCTTTGTGTGGGCTTTGAGCTTCGGTACTTCTACCCCTATCCTTTTAACATGTTTTTTCATATAAGTGCGCAAATATGCTATTGTTGTTCAAGCCACTTAAAGTTTTGTCCAAATTCATGCTTGTGTAGTTCATGTGAGCTATTTATTCAAACTTGTAAAGCAAATTTTGCTTTAAAGCTTTTGCTAAACATTAAGATGCAAGTTGGTTTGGTTGATTCATTGCTAGTGGAAGTTGAGAAAATGCTGATGCATGTTCTTTTTGTTCATTTATTGAAATAGTTTATGAACCTTTGTGATTTGTTGAAATGCCATCAAGTTTAATTTGAAAATGAATGCATACTACTATTTCACAGCAAGTGTATTACATTTGTTGCTACTTCATAAAATCTTGCATTGTTTAGAGTATTTATATTGACAATATATAGGTATGTTTCTTTTCTAAATTGACCATTAAATTGGGCAATGTAAGTCTTAACCAATGATTACCTTGTTATGTGATATAATATGAATTTTAAGATGTTTTTTGTGATAGAACTCAGAAGATTAGTTTGAAAATGATTAAATAGGTATAGTAGAGACAGCATCTATTGAAAATAGTATAGTAAATAAAAGACTTGGGGTGGTTGAACATGTGTTATGAAGGGTAAAAAATATACCTCATTAGACGGGTTAATAAAATTCATGTTGAATTATCAGAAAAGAAAAGTGAGATTAAAGAAAATATGAGTAGTTCTACAATAATCTTACACACAATAACTGTAGGTGTAACACTTATGTATGTATGAATGGAGGATGAGAATTCATAAAGTCAACCCAAATACTTGTTTAAAGTTAAATATGATAGTGATATGATGCAGGCTGATAAGGAAACCTACATCTTAGATTTGATGATTTGAAAGATAATTAGATGGAAAAGGAGCAAACTTTATTTCTTTACCTTTGAAGAAGCTATTTATACTTGGTTTAATCTCCCTTGATGCACACATGCTTTATTTTTTTTTACTTGGTTGTTATGCTCTTGCGTTTCCATTTAAGTGGTTATTTCATATTTTCACGTTGATGCCCCTACTCTCTTTGATGATAGGATATAAAACGAAGGGAAGATGCAGTAGCTCGGGGTAATTCATTTGTGAATTCTTACAGATTCACATTTTGTTCTGCTGTACTAAAAATGCTAATAGTTAAACTATGCATAATTTTTAATAAATAATTATTTTTTATGCAGCTGGAATTGTACTAGAAGAAAAGAATTGGCCACCATTTTTCCCAATTATTCATCACGACATTGCAAAAGAAATACCTGTTCACGTTCAGAGGCTGCAGTACCTGGCATTTGCCTCATTTTTAGGTATCCCGTTATTTAGTTTTTTTTTTGACGTCTTTGTATTTCTTCGTTGATTCAGTGTGTTTAGTTGAATAATCATATTTCTGGATACTTACCTTTTGAATTGTTGCTTATGTTTTTCCTCCACTGAGTCTAATGAATCATAGTGTGATATGATTCAACGTAGAAATTAGGGTAAACAAAAATTTTTATTGCAATAATCTAAACAACTCACACGAATACAAAATATAAGCACCTACAGTTTGAGAGGTAGGTGATCTCTCCCACTTTCTACAATTTGAGAGGTAGGAATTCTCTCCCAAACGTTAGACTTAAAACTCACAATCCAATGTCATGCTCCCTAATCCTAGACATAACAAGTCTATTTTTACCCAACAATAATAATAATAATAATAATAAAAGATTAAATTGCGTTTAGGCGTATACTCCCCCTAAAGACAAATTGTCCTCAAGATGGGTAAAAATGAGACTGTTCCTCCTCCCAACAATTGTTTCTTTTTCTTCAACGTCCTCATCCTGTACTATGAGAACTTGTAATTTTCGATCTTTGCAACTATATCTCGGGGTAAACTTCTCGTCTCATGAAAAACATAATACCTTGGCTCATTTTTCTCGAATCTCTGTCTCTGTAAGATGCTTGAGTGTTGCTCCTGGTCATGGTTCATTATGTGTGTCCCGAGCAGCTTCTCTTTTGACTTCTACTGTTGAACTTTCGGTATCTTCATGGTTGCAGCGGTTCCATTTGACGCTCCATATGTGTTTTTCCTGCTGACTTTTTTCATATGATTGTTGTCTTCCACCATCTGGGCTCGCTCCATCTTTCTTAATCCTCTCGGTTATAGCAGTCAGATTGTTGTCTGTATGTTGGGATTTAAGGCCTTCATGAAATTCCCCTCTAGTCTTGTTTCTGAAATACCCTTTAGTCGTCCTGATATTAGTTCAATCTCTTCCTATATTCCATGATCGTCCTCTCCTGAGTCAAAGAATAAAATTGCTCGTGTAGGGCTCCTTCCCGAATGGCCGGAAACGTTCCGACAAAATTCATTAAATTCATCCCACGATCGAATCAAGTATCTTGCTTCTCTCAATTGAAACGAGTCTAAGACTTTGCCCTCCAAACACAATCCTGCCACCATGAGTTTCTCCTCCCCATCTAACTCTTTCACAGCGAAGTATCGCTCCTTCCCATACACTCACTCATGTGTGTCTTCGCCCTTGAAGATCGACATCTTAAATTTTCCTAACACTAACTTTTTCACTCCAAATTCCTTTACTTTTGGTGTTTTCCCCCATGTGTCTAGGGTGAACTCCCTCATTCAGTCATAGCCATACCCCACTCCTGATTCCCTCTTTCATGCTTTTCCGTGCCCCTTGCTCCTCTCTTCCAATTTTCGGCCCAGCCCCCTCCATCGAAAATCTCCATTCCCCCTCTTCTCGAAGCCTTGGCGGGACGCTCTTGGTGGTAGATGATGGTTGTCCTCTTGTTTGCTATCCTTCCCTCTTGATCTGACTGAGGATTCCCTGATCAACCCTTCATTAGGGTTTGTAACTTGAGTGTTCGATAGGGCCTTGGATTACATCTCCATGAGGCTCTTCATCTTCCTCTTACATTTTCTTTATGCTCTCGAATCTGTCATCCATTCAACATTGTATGCAAGAGAACCTTTCTTCTATGGCGACGAACTTTTCTTCCATACTAAATCTGATTTGGCTGATCCGGTCTTCTAATTTATTCTCCAAATCATTCATTTTCTTGGCTATAATTTTTCTCAAATTTTTTATGTGCTTGAATCCGTCGTCTGCCTCAGGACGAAACAAATCGAGTGATTGTTTCGCAAGTTAGTAATCAGGATCACTCCAATATGTTCTTGGCATCCTAGGTAGTTCCAATCGAGGTTGTTTGTTAGTTGTAGTCCTACCTTCCTAACAAGCTTTGAATCACCGGGAACGGGAGAGAGTGGGGAGTTTCATGTCACTGTAGGTCTCTTCCCAGTCACTACCTTCCCAGGGGAACTCTGAGCGCGACTATATCGGGTAGACGACACGAGAGGAACAGATGTCGGCACAAGAGGCGGAGGAAAATGGGAGTTTCGGGTCTTTGTTTACCGCGTTGCCTTTACAAGCAGCTCTGATCTTGATTGTACCGGTTGAAGATGGTGCAGAAACAGGAGTGTCGATGGGGTACGGATCTCCGCACACCGCTATTTCTTCGATTTCATCAGTCTTCACAAATGACGGAAGGCAGGATTCCTTCGTGACCTTCTCTTGGTGGCTGCGATCACGTCAATCCGGGAGATATTAGGTCTTCGTATGTTGATTCGGCTGCACTTGCTGTGCGAACGACAGAGCAAGTTGGGTTGAGGGTTGTATGTTGAAATTGTTGCCCAGGAAGCTGCAAATAGATTCAACTTTCAATACTTAGATCCGATTCCCAAAACATTGAGCTTTGATACTAATTTGATACGATTTGATGTAAAAATTGACACAGACTTTCATAGGAATTAGGCCAAACAAAAATCTTTAATGCAATAATCCAAAAAACTCACACGAATACAAAAGATAAGCACCTACAGTTCGAGAGATAGGCGATCTTTCCCACTTTCTACAATTCGAGAGGTAGGGAATCTCTGCTAAATCCTATACCTAAGACTCACAATCCAATCTCACACCTTCTAATCCTAAACATACCAAGCTTATTTATTCCCAACATTAATAATAATACAAAACTTAATTGTTCTTTGGTGTACAAAAGATAGATTTACCCTTTGGCTAGGTGCCCTCGTAACATAGTGTTAATGAGCCCTTGAGATGTCTGTCCCCTTATGGAACACTGATTCTTTGCACCGAGAACAGCAACGTAAAATTAACTTATTTTATATTGGTAGTAACAATTATCAGGAGAGATGCATTTTTTTTCTTGGAAAATGTTGCTCGCATTTTATTGTTGCCTTTGTGTCAACGCTAGGGATGTAAACGAGTCGAGTCAAGCTTGAGTTAGTAGGCAAATGAGCTCAGATTGTTTAATATATACTTAGCTCAAACTCGAGCTCGAGCTCAGTCTTGGGCCTGGCTCGTATACTCAAGCTCGACTCCTTTTATAAGCTTGATTGCATGTTGGTTTAAATCATGCAACTATGCAACTGCAAAGAGCTGTATTTTTATGTTGGAATTGCCTGACAATATATCAAATGTATTTGTATGCAAAATTTTCATTATAAACCAAAAAGGGTTATTCAGATAAAAAATATTAAATACGTAACACCAAATTCCTATGCATTTAAATATCTAACACCTAAACTTCACTATTTACATTTATACCACCCAAATTTTCATATCACGTAAAAGTACTACGTTTTTATGTTTTAAAATGTGAAATACCCCGTTTCATGCAAATTAAGGTGATATATATTTAAAAGTTGAAGTTTAGGTGTTAGATATGTCAATACATAGGAATCGAGTGGTGTGCATGTAAATCTTCCAAAAAATTATATATAAGGCTAACAAAAACTTTCGACAAAATATAATAACAAGGACTCGCACGTTTCTCTGGTTCTGTATAAAGACAATAAACTTCTAAAAATAAAAACATAAAATACATATGCACTACAGATTTCATGAATCACCCAGATCGGCTTAATCCCAATCACATGACCTTTTAGTAAACACCTGATACCACTTCAATGTAATTAAACTGCCAAGGTAGAGCAAACATTTACTCAATAAAAAATTGAGCAGAAGAAAAGTAAAATAAGTAGATGCGTATCAAATATCTTGCGGCTCAAAGAGAAAAAGAACTAATGACCTCTTATAGCAGCATTCATCAACGTGGCCTCCAAAAATAAAGCCCTGGATGTTGAATCTATGGAGAACTGGTCCATCGCAACCGATACCCTTGATTCAACCTTCTTGATCCATCTCCATGCTGCTTGGAGCAAAAGTCGTGATCTTTTTGTTCATTCTCTCAGCAATACCAGTGAACAGTGAAACTACTACTCAGAGCTATGTTCTCATAAAGATCCTTCCTGATATCAACAGCGCCTTTCATAATGGATTTGTATACTTGTATGTTGTCTCATGGATGCCTGCTGCTTCCATACCAATCATTGAAGGTTGGAAGAGCACCGGAAACGCATAAGATTGAAAAAAAAAAAGAAAAAACAGAACTTTACTCGTTAAATTTTGAAGTTTAATATCATGGAGAAGGTGATATCAAAGAAAACGGATCCTAAAATGTTAAAAAAAAAGGTAAAAAAAAAAAAAATGTAGGGGCTACATACATACCACTCAATTCCTATGTATTTGCATATCTAACACCTAAAGTTTGCTTTTTTACATTTATACCACTCAAATCTTTCATGTCACATAAAAAATACCACCATTTTAACTTTCAAATAGTGAAATAAAAAATTTCATGCATCATAAGTAAGGTGGAATGTATGTACAATTTCAGGTTCAGTTGTCGTATATGAAGTACATATAAATTAAGTGGTATGTAGGTAAATCTTACAAAAATTGATGAGACTTTTCCTATATCTTATGAGAGTTCTATCTCGCCTTTTAACTTATAGGTGAGAGGATCTCCATTTCTTCGTCATTATCTTCTTCCTGTAAAATCATAGAATAAAATATTATGTTATTATTAAACTATTAAACTATATTACTGTAATGAATTATAAGGAAATAAACATTTGTGTCAGAAATACATTTTGATTCTTCCCTTCAATCCGTAATGAGAATGAATTTAATTCGATTCATAAATAAGAGATGTACACTAAAAATTTGGAGAGATATGTGTCAACTACCCTCTCTCCTGTCTACTCAAGAGCAACAGTACTCATTGTTTTAAAAAGGATGTCTACAACCATTCTTGAAATTATTCAATATTTCATCTGATTAGTTTTCCACCACTCAATAATATCAAATTTTACACCTTCGGGACAAATATCTAAGCCATCTTCTAAATAGTTTTCCAAGTCTAATTTGATAGACTTCTTACTTATCTTCTCATTTATATCTGCAGCAAAATGATGCCAACCACTATACTTTTTTGTTTCATTTATTTTGCTTGCTCATGCACCATTGTTAGGATTTCTTTGTGTTTGAAGTTTTAGCTCTAGATGAGTCACCAACACCATGAGTTTTATGCTCAACACATGTAGCATATTCTTCATAAAACTCATACAACAAATTAAAATATATGAGATATTTCTCATATTTTTTGTAATAACCAATTTAAAGAAACATGGTAAGAATTTTGACCACTTAAAATGTATCTCAAATTTCGCACTCTCATTTATCAACCGAATCAACTTTTATAAAATTCTGTGTTAAAATGATCAATTCGATATATAATACTATATATAAATTATGAATACATTGTGAGATATAAAAATTAGAAGTTATAAGTTTAATTAATTTAATCAAACCTAATTATTCCTTAATTCTCTCGCATCCTTACAATTCCCAACCGACTCACTCACGATATTTAACTCAATATGGCGTCGAATGGGTGCATCCTTACTCCAAGGCCTTTTATACTCTCTCACCTCTTGATTTTGTCGCACGAAGCCTCTCCCTATCTCCCTCTTCCTGCAATTTATGTGGCTCGGTTGAAGGAATTCGAGACACTTGCTACAATGTCGAGGTAAGCGGCGAATTGAGTGGCACCAAGGAAGTGGCGACTCGTGGTAGGGGTTCCCGGGGAAATTTTGGTAAGTGCGAAAATCTCTTGCATGCTATTTAAGATATTTATTTATTTTCTCACGTTTCTTTTTTGATATTTGCCACGAATGTGCATCTTTTTGGTTTCTGGTCATCGTAGCAGAGATGAGGTTGTGTCGAAATCAACGTTGGTTGCTGAACTTCTGTAAGGGTTCTAAGCGAAATTAGCAAACATAGGAAAGGACAAAACTAATAAGAAGAAAAGACGAGAGAAATAAGCAGTTTCAGAATGGTTGGGTTATGCTGAGAAGCCCATTTGAGGTACGCTTCGCAAATCTGTTATGTTTTGGGTTAAATCATTTTATGAGTCGAGATATTCTGAAATCCTAAGATATTTACGAATTTTAGGTTGTTTACCGGAGGCGACAAGTCGAGGCAAGTGTGTGGAAGCTAATCGTAGGGCAGCTTCGTAAATTCAGGTAAATTAGTTTTGTGCTAACTTAAGACGAATAATTTGATTAATAGAAACTACTTGAATCTTAAAATTTATTTTTTAATTTACAAGCTATTAATATTAACATAAAGGTTATCACAACATCCAACTAATTACTAAAGATTAAGAATGTAGCGCGGTAACTGAAGCGAGTAATTATATTTTTAATTTCGATAATCTTCCTTATTTCAAAACGTATGCTTGATTTCATGTATGCTCTAATTTAGTTAAATCTTCATATTGTTTGACAGGAAAGATATGCATTATATAAGAGATATGCATATGATATAAGATACGATGCAAGATATGCATGATATAAGAGATATGCATGAGATAAGAGATATGAATGATATATAAGATGTGCATGATATAAGAGATATGCATAAGATATCGCAATAAATGATATGAGAGATATGTATGTTGATTAGTTACATAACAGAGTATGCATTTTGGTAGATGAATGAAGATGCCTAAGAAGAATGCGTATATGAATGTATGCTTTTATGTTCATGTTAAGAGGAGGCGTTCACCCCCTAATGACAGACAGAGGTCATTGACATGCTTAGTTTTTCTACCACCTCAGACAACTATAATTTTTAGATCACTAAACGATGCGTCGATAGGAGAAAATCAGTCAAGAGCGAGTAAACAGAGCTCATCACCTCAGAATTTTTTGATGTTTGGATCACTAACCAATGTTCCGATGGGAGAATATTGACTAGAGGCACGTGAGGACCTTTCGACCTCAAATAATTGTGATGTTTTGATTACTAACCACTGTGTTGGTGAGATAATATAGACCAGGGGTGACTTAAGTTTGTTGACGACGATCCTGAAAGAGACATATATGTGTGTAAAGAGTATAAATTAAAATTAAAATTAAAATAAATGCATATTGAAGATTTGAGTATTTTCATTGAGTGAAGGTCATTGATACATGCATTAATATATTCAAAGATTTCTTGTATAAATGTGAAAGATTAGCATATTCCAAGATTTCCTATAGAGATATAAATGATCAGTACGCATATTGCTTTATTTTTCTTAGATTACTTTAATTTAGAAGTGTGATTACTCCCGGGTTATCTTTAAATAACTCATTATATTGTTTTAATATTTTTTTAGGTTTTAAGCTTTTGAAGATGAATAGAAGATGAGCAAATATGTATAGATGGGGAGATTAACAACAAAAAATGTATAACTTTATACTTATTAATTAAATTACTTTCTTTAGTATTATTTTCCATGAATATTTGAATATTAACTGTTAGTGATAGAAAAGTATATGAGAGAATTAACTTCCACCATCAGATAATCCATTTCTGTCTTGGTTAATTCCATGCTCCTGGACGGGTTGTGACACTTTCATCTCTATTGTAGATTTTTGGATATGCAAATTTAATCACTGCAAACTTTATTCTATGATTCATGATTACTCCAAAGCCCGAGTAAATAATATTCACCCCAATACCTTTCAATTTTTTTCTTCTTTCTCTGCTTTCACTAATAAAATAATCAGAGAAAATTGGTGTCTCGTCTAACATATTCTTAACATATTCTTAATTGTGCAAATAAGAAAAAAAGGTTAGAAGTTGGATACTTTCTCCCTAAAATTATGTTAGTTGCTTTATTAAAGAGACTAAGCACATCACAAACTTTTTCAATGTTATTCCACTCCGCAGTGGGGCAATTTTATACATGCAATGTCTCTTTCTCCGTATGAAAAGTACGCTTCTTTTAACTGTAATGTAATAGTCAACATGCAATAGATAGAATTCCATCTCATAGGACAACCAATCACTAATCTTCTTACGGGCAATTGTAATTATTGAACGGCATCAGCAAATCTCATCAACCTGGTTTCAGAAGAATTTAAGATACTTATTGTCTAGAATCTTGTAAACTACAAAATCAGTACATTAATCCCATTTTTCGCCATCAAATTTATAATATGTGCACAACAGCAAACACCAAAAAGCCTACTCCAAATGAATAACTTCTTCACTCTGAAACTATCATTCAATAAATTGATTGTTCTATCATCGTAGGCATTATCTACCTATATTGTAAATACTTTGCTCTCAACTCCCCGATCGACAAGTTCTTTATAAATGTGTCAGTTATTTCAGATGATATGCGTGGAGATGGCAAATGTGGATAACTGAGAACACATTTTTGTAATCCTCAAATTGAATCAACATAATGCGCAGTGACAAAAATGTATGATATTCTTTGGCTTTTGGATTTCTATAAATCCATTGTGAAATCAATTCTGCTGATATCTTTTTATGTGTTGCTTAGCTTCTTCTCTTTCTTATACACAAACATGACATTAGTTCGAGTAAGATTTTGTAAAATACTGGGTCATTGACTTCACAAACCAATTTCTTTAACAAACTAGAAGGGCTTTTCATTTATCAATATGTAGTGTGCAATCATTTCTCCGACTTTAAATCATATTTGATGGTTGTCAAAAAATATCCTTCAAAACGACCGGTGCTTCTTTTTTAGTGTCCATCAATTGAACATTGAAAAATGTAATATTTTCTGTTTTCCCGTAGCTTGAATTCTGGCTGCACTTCAAATGTCTCATAAATTGAGTTGTTGCAACATTACTTCTGATACCAAGTTTTTCTTTTTTAATTTTTTTTTGTTTTATTATTATTATTTTTTTTTGCAATGCTTGCATTCCTCTTTTCTCAAACAATTAAAATGAATTCTTTGTTTAAACTCATCCCAGACATTTGATGTTCTTTCCCTTTTTTTTTTCTCAAATTGACTTTCAATCTCATCTCCCAGCTCATCATCATTTTCTCTTTCAACATCATTGCTCCCATCATCATTATTCTCCCTATCACCAACAGTCTCTTCATTATTATCATCATTGTGCTTTTCAGTAATATTCTCATATTCAATTCTAATAGTAAGAATTTGCTCACCATCTACATAAGGTTTAGTTGATTCGTCTAAAATTTCATACTCCACATTTATTGGCTCACTAATACAATAAACAATGCAAACTAGGTAATTTAATATCTTCATTAAATCTAAAATAGTAACAGATTTAATCATATCGGCAATATGAGAAAGAATAAGGCATACTAAGTGTATAAACCAACTTGATTAAAATAATGCATAAAAAAATCATTATGTTAAAGAATTAAATAATCAGATTAACTAGAAATTTTGTAATGAAATGATCATAGAACCATGCAACATCAATAAAACTATGAGAAATGTTGAGAAATGCAATTCGAATTTCCCCAATTGAGGCTAAGGTTGAATTCATTAGAAAATGAGCTCCCTGGATATTTTAAATTATTACCAAAATACATTCTGGTTGCTTTACTTCATAACAAAAGTTTACAAAACCAAAGCCCTTATATTCAATTAAATGATGTACTTCACTTTTAAAATGGTAGAAGCAATGGTATTTTGATGTGATAATTAAAGTGTTTTATGCATGTAAACATGAAAATTTAGGTGTTTGATATGTAAATTCATAAGAATTGTGTCGTATATCTCTGTCTTTTAAACAAAATCCTGAATATATACTATTTTTAAGAGGGATCATGAAACGTCTTCCATTTATTTCCAACTATATGACTGCAGGAAACAGTAAATAAAGGGAAAGCAACTTCCATAACAAAAAAATCTGCATCATAACCAAATTATAAATGTACAAATGAAAAGAAAAAAATAGAACTCATGTTACTTTTGGCATTCAACTTTCAAGTTGCTTTGCTCTTGTTTTCAGTTTTTTCACATTATATTTAACATGAATATTGAAGTTTAGGTGCATGATATGTAAATTGAGTGGTATGTATCTAAATTAGCATATTCCTTACAAGATAATATTTCTCTGATATCTTTCAGTGACTGAGAATTACTTATTCTAACATCCAAATTTCTATTTGAAGCAATGGAACTGCAAAATTTGCGC
This sequence comes from Papilionanthe hookeriana x Papilionanthe teres, assembly GCA_022702705.1. Classification (NCBI taxonomy): domain Eukaryota; kingdom Viridiplantae; phylum Streptophyta; class Magnoliopsida; order Asparagales; family Orchidaceae; genus Papilionanthe; species Papilionanthe hookeriana x Papilionanthe teres. Next base: position 47,587,819 of record CM040436.1, on the reverse strand, counting down.
ACATTTAATTTAACTGACACAGGAGCAGCAGCAACCACACAAAGATGATCAAACAGAGAAACTAACAAACCGATACATCAGAAATTAAAAATATGCAAAAAGGACAAAAAAAAAAAAGGGGGTAAACAAAAGAAACAAACTGCCATAGTAAACAAAAACAAAGAAAAATGAGATAATGTATATCCCAAGCAGACTTGGAAGGAATCTGAGCACCGATGCTGAGAACCAAGGAAAACAAAAGAATCCTTAGCGATTATTGAAGTTCTCTATGATGCTCAAAACAATCGAATCAATTAAAAGGTAAAAAAAAGAGAAACAACAACTTTCGATATAGTCTTGGAAAAACCCTAATTAATACTCCAAGAAGTGCAAAGTAATTGCAGATGCTGCATGCCGACTCCGAGCAGTGGGGGGATGAGAGTTACGCCGATGCCGAGCAGTGGGGAGATGAGAGTTACGCCGACGCCGAGCGACGGGGAGGCGAGAGTTGCGCTGACACCGAGCAGTGGGGAAGGGGGTTCGAGTAGTGCCGAGAGGTGGGGGAGTGGGGACTGCGGATCGAGAGGGGGTAATAAGAAGAAAACAGGATTGGGAATAGGATTTTAGGGTTTTGAAAGGTTACACAGTTACATCTATTTTAATTGATTTGCTCATCGAGTTAATGAGTCAAGTTGTGAGAAACTCAAGCTCGAGCTTGTATTATACGAGCTCAGTTATAAACTCGAGCTAGAATTCTAGGCTCGACAAAGCTCGACTCGCGAGCTCGTTAACAAGTCAAGTTCGAGCCACCTTGCGAGCTGGCTTGACTCACCTACACCCCTAGCCAAGGCACACTTGGTTATTTCTGTGGCACTTGGTCCAAAAACCATCTTTCTTTGCTATATGTGGGATGTTAAAATTTTGATGTGTGTAATTCACTGGGAGCTTCTTAGATGCCTCATAGTTTCCATAATTTTTTGGAAGGCTTTTATTGTTGATGCCTACTGCATTTTTCCATTTTTCTGTTTTGCAGGATTGACTGCATGCCTGTTTTGGAATCTTATTGCTGTTACAGCTGCTTGGATCAAGGTTTCAAGTATGTTTGGTCCATCAAAAATATTGACCTTGTGCGAATTCTATGTAGATTGAATACATGCGAAATTTCATAAATGGCATTTTTTTTCTCCTTCAGATGTGAAGATTTGGTTACTTGCCATCATCTACTTTATTTCCGGGTGCCCTGGAGCCTACGTACTGTGGTATCGGCCTCTTTACAATGCCATGAGGTAAGTAAAACAAGGCGTTCATCAATGGTTCAGCTCCTAGTTACTTTTCTTCTTCGTCCTTTTCTTGGATAACTTATCTTAGTTATATTCTATTTGCAAGGTATTATATTGTAATTGAATAATTTTCTTCTGTACTCTAACTAGATCTGTAATTTTTAATTTTTCAGGACTGAAAGTGCCCTGAAGTTTGGATGGTTTTTCCTTTTTTACTTGGTATATGTAATCACGAGATTTTTATTTGTTTTTTTCCCACTTCTAAAATCGGAGAATTAATTTCCACACTTTGTTGTACAGCTTCACATTGTGTTTTGCATCTTTGCGGCGGTTACTCCTCCTATTATCTTCAAGGGAAAATCACTAACGTAAGATTCTAGCAATGAATTTTGTTTTCATGAAAAACCTGAGGGATGAATGATCTTTGCGTTGATTTTTAGTTAGTGTTCTATAAATGTTTTATTGTCATTTTTCTTTGTTTTGCTTTTCTTATGTACGCTGTAGCTGAAGATGATTTACAGTGAAAATTACGACTAGGTTGGAAGGCTGCGACTCTTTACTTGTTCATGATTTTCTTAGTTCTGTTCAGTTTCCTGTGATCTCTCTCTCACTTATCTTTACTCTTTCTTTCACCGTTTTTTAGACTCTCTTTGCCTTCATGCACCTCACATTCCCTCATTGCTCTTCAAGTTTCTGGGATAGCAGAGGTTTCATGACTTTCTTGAATTTCTTCAACCGGATGTGGTTTCTTTGAGAAATTTGGAACTTAAAACGGGACACTTGTCATCTGAAGTGTCACTCTTCTGTTTAGTATCTTGCCAACTCGTCAGCTGCTGCACAGATTTTCTTTTCAAATTACAGCCAACATAATTATTGCGTGAAGTTTTATACTTGATAGATCATTTTTCTTATATATAATTGTTAGATCATTTATTCGTTGTAGTATACTTATAAAAGGCAAATTAAAAGTTGTTACTCGACAATCCTGGTTCTTGAGCTCATCTTAATTGAGGTTCATCTTGCTCTCCAATTAATCATGAAGTGGAAGCACTGATAATTGACTGTCACAATGATTTATTGATGATTAAAAAAAATGATCATGCTTTAAAAATTTTATGTTCACTCAATTATTCTATTTTTGTTGTTTTTACTTAATTTTTTTGGATTGTTTAAAATAAACTTTAAAAAAAAAAAAAGTTTGGCCTGTCTCATTGAGCGCTCCGCTGCTGTAGCAATGAACAACCCACTACCCACCCACTGAAAAAACATATAAATGTGTAGCATCCGACAAAAATATTTCTACTGAAGGATGGTGGCTTCAATATGATAAACTAATGGCAGAATATGCTGAATTCACCCGCATTCTTCTCAATGTAGCAGTGCTACTTTTATGCATATGAATGATAGTCTGAGTTGAAAAGATTAATAAACCTTGTTTAAAGTCTCATAATATATTCATATCCATATGGAGAAAATAGTACGCGCCGACCAAATATATGGATTTCTTAAACAAACGGGTAAGAAGCTTACTGACAGTTCTTATGTGTGAAATGCTTGTAAAACTTCGTTTTATTTATTTTTTTATACTATATATTCTAATGCTTTATCCTGTGATTGTGTGAAACAGTGGTATCTTGGCAGCTGTAGATGTTATTGGAGATTCTGTGATTGTTGGGGTAAGTCTTATTATGGATTTAATGGTTCAAATTACAGTCAACTCGACTATAACTAATGCTAGTTACTATATGTGCACGGGAGAAAATTTGGTTCAGGATATCTGACTAAATGTTAGTCAGGACAGATTTATTTTGTCATTAGGTTTACTTTAAAATGAATATAATACATGTTAATCTATCAACTATTGTATTAGAGATTTATGAAGTCAAAATTAATGATTCTATTATTTGTCATGTCAAATTGAATGACTCTATTCTGATCAAAGTTTGATCGTGAATTATTATCCTAAATAGACCCTTTAAAAAAATTTTGGGTACATTTGATGTGATGAAGACGGGCAATGTTTCTGACCTCACATGGTGAGGAAGCTGCAGCTGAATCTGGTGCATAGCAAGTGGAGACCTGCCACTAAACTAAACACCAAACTTACATTAAATTTCATGATAAGTAGTATGACCATCAGACTACTAGAAAAGTAAGATGTTTCATGGGAACTCGGAAGCTTAGGTATCCTTGGTTATTTTCTCCAACTTGCTTTCTATCAGAATAATGGGTGGAGATGTTTTTAAAACTGGTGTACCTACAATTGTTGATGCACTAAATAGGGAATTTATATGTTCAAAGGGTTGTTTCCTTGAACTCTAGCGGAAGTTTATTGAAGAGTTCACTTCCCTATAATATACTTCATGTTGATTTACATATAATTTATTAAACTGACAGGTTGTAATTTGATTTCGCTTGCGTCTATTTATTTGTTATGTATAATCTTTTAAGGCGGCAGATAAAACTATGGATCTGGACTCTCTTTTGGTTGCAGGTATTCTACTTCATTGGATTTGGGTTCTTCTGCATTGAGTCGTTGCTGAGCATATGGGTGATTCAGGTTATGCTTTTTCTTTTCAGCATAAGCTTTTTTAACTTAATTATAAAGGATGATTTTAATGATGCCGAGCTTCTCCGAATACTCTTTTGGAAAATCTTGTAGAATTATAACATTGGTTTCATGGTTAAATTTTTTACCAAGTATTGGAATTCCTCATCAACCATTAGTTTGTTCAACCAAATAACTGATTGTAATGGCTTCTTATTGATATATAAGAAGGTAGATGGTGAGGTTTATCAAATTAGGAATCCCTGTTTATATAGTCATTGGTTGCCTAGTGGGACTACTCCCATCTCGACGCTTGGAATTAACCAAGACGGGAACGAATAGTCGGATGGTGGAAATTAAATTTTCTATATTCTTCTACAATTTAAGAGATGAAAAAGCCACTAATTAAATTAAATTCAAAACGTATAATTAGGTTTACGTCGCTACTGGTTGTTCGTGTCTTCTATAAACATTTTTCTCTCCTAGCGTTCTACTTTTAATTAATTAAATTAATCTGAAAAAATTAGATTAAAAATAACTATGAACTAAACTAGTTTGTCAATACTCATAGTTCTAAGCTATAGTGATACAAGGGAAAAGAAAGTAATATGCATGTTAGTTATCTTTTTAATAAATCAAAATAAACATCTAACAAGTTATTCAATATATCTTACTATATCAATATCATTTTATATCTGTACAACCATCACGTGATACTATTTAAAAATTATATAAATTAAGACACATCAATATCACTATCCGTTTCCATTTACGTGCACGAGTACCTTAGTATTCCCCAACTATTAACATTAAGAGGTAACTCCATACTAGTTAGTCATGTACATATAAGCAATCAATATAACATATCATTTATGTATTAATCGCATTCAATTCAGTATACTCTATAAAGCATATACCAATGCATGATAGGAAGTAACTACAAGCATTCATAACCAATGACTGATAAAAAAACATCTTAATCAGAATAAAGCATGTTCAAGTGTCATTAAGTGCAAAATAGTTTAGAAGAAATTAATAATACGAGTACTCACCTTTATGTCGATTTATTTTCCCTGACGTCAATTTTGATACAATTAATGCCTATAATAAACCTAGGTATTCAAATTATAAAATTTTAATTAATTATCACTTTAATTAGCTATTAAATTTACATTAATTAAGTATTAAAACTTCATTATTTCTTTATATTATATTATATTATATATATATATATATATATATATATATATATATATATATATATATATATATATATATATATATATATATATATATATAAATATAACATTTTTATTAAATACCTTATAACCTTATTATCGGTCGGTCGAGCCTCAACCATGCGAAAAGAATTTTCTTCCTATGAGTCTTCTGCACCAACGCGCAAACTTTGCCCGTCGACTCTTCCTCCTCCGTGTGATTCTTCTTCCTCTTCTCTTCTTGGATGGTCGGCTAGGGCATGAAGGATTCTTCTTCGCCTCCACACTCAAGTTCAAGCTTTCGCACTCACATCCACCTGCTCTACTCTCGGATTGCACACATGAGAGCTCCGGTAGAAGTTGCAGCTCAACCTAGAAGCTTAGCCGTTGTTCGACTCTGAGGTTAGCCTTTTCTCACTTTTGTTGTCCCTCCCACGTGATAATTTATACATGAAAATACCCTTTCGTGGTCTCGACCCTCTCGCTTCACCTCCCTCTCTTTGGCTTCCCGACTCATCATTTTGGTTATCATGACTCTTCAATTCTTCTTTTGGATAAATGAAATAGAATGTTACAATCTTCCCCACTTACAAAAATTTCGTTCTCGAATTTTATAAACAAACCTCAATTCATTTCTCATTAAACAGATCAACATTAAACATCCATGAAATTAGGGGTCATTCATTAAGAATATAAAGGTAAAGACTCGATATAGGGCTACTCAACTATACTTAAAAATAATTAGACAAGAAAATATATTAGGAAAATATCCTATATATATATATATATATAAGGAAACATCACACTCTTCAGACCTCATCACCATCCGCAGCAGTAGGTTCTTCCAACTCATTATGAGTAAGGTATTATACTCGAGCTCTTACAGGTTGCCTTGATTGACCTTAAGTCGGAGCTGAAGCTATAGATTCTATTCTTTTCTGGCCACTTACAATCTTTTGTCAAGGAGCTCCACTTGATTTCTGACCTTTAGTGCTCTTCTAGCCAAATGATGGACGATATCTTGCTATATGACCAGGTTGATGACACCAATAACAAGTTTTAGAGCCCATCAGTCATTCACCTTTTTGTTGTCTTTCGCATTTAGCACAAGTGATTACAGTATTGAGTCATACCTTTATTAATTCCAACCGAATTGTTCTTGGAATTTTTCCCATCGGATCCCTCTAGGTGTTGCACATATTCTTTTTCTTTAGCGCTCTTCTTCTTGTGCATCTTCTTATGCTTCTGAGTAAGCTGATAATTGACCACTCTTTTTACTTGTTCCACTAACACTGAATATTCATCGATCCCTAAAGGCACCAGTGGTTGTCTGATCGAATGGTTTACTATCGAAAAGAATCTGTAGCGCTTTTCTTCTGCAGTAGCGATCAGTTGTGACGTATATACCTTGACAATGCATTGAATTATGCTTCATACTGCATGATCATGTTCTCTCCTTACCTCAACTTGATGAATCCGTCCTGCATCTGTCTTCAAGCGAATAGGGGTACAAACCATTCTCTGAATAGCTGCCCAAAATCTTCCGAACCGACCATCATATTGGGCATATTCCATAGCTTATCCTGACACTGCCCACACCATCACCTTTCGGCTTCTCCATCCAACACAAACACAGCTAATGACACTCTTCTTTCATCCGGACACACCATACTATCTAATATCTTCCGGTATGATATAGCTCTTCCTCTCTGAAAAAGCCAACATCCTAAGCGAATCCATATCAAAATATGGTTGTCTCTCATATCAACTTTCACCATTTTTTCCATGCAACCTTGCAAACCCCACCGATCGTCGGTCTCCCTCTTGACGTCATGGGGGCCCGACAGATGGCTAGGTGCACCTCCACTCTGGGCCGGAACAAATGGTCCCTCTGCTGCCTCTAGAACAGAGGGTTGGCCAACTTCTATGGTTGGGAGTTAATGATGTTCACAGTGTTATTTGCAAATAATCAGATGTCATGAATGGGAAAATGAATAAATCTACCGTCCAAGTGATTTCCTTGTACTAATTATTCTCTCCATCTCAGACGTGTGGAGGCTCTCGCTTGCAAGCAGTTGGACAAACGACCTGGTTGGCCTCGCCGACCGAAGGCAAGAGAGTCACACCTTTGCACAGCTAGACCTAGGTCATCACGATCACTTGAACTCGTTGATGAACCCGACTGAAGATCGGATCTGGAGCAAGGACTAGTGCACCAATGGAGTGCATGTCAGTCTTGCTCCTCATCGGAGAGGCAATGAGTCAAATGACTCAACTGCCTCCATCCTTTGTTTTTTGTACCACTTGCTTGACCAGCTTTGTTCCCTTTGGTCAGCTCCCCTCACCTGATCTCTTAGACTGACTGGTCATCTCTTGCACTTTGGCTTCTTTCTCGTATGTCATTCCTCGTATGCGAGCTTCTTCTTTGTTTTTGGCCTGGTACTTTTGAGTTTCTTTTTCTCTCATGTTAAATGAGTTTTTTTGGTCAAAAGCTCGAAGACCTTCAACATGACTTCCTCGTTCGTAAGCCTTCACTATTCTCTGTTAAAAACTAACTGAAGGTTTTAAAAATTGGAAATGGTGATGAAAAAGTGTTAATCACACTCTATTTATAGGAAATACATGCATGAAAATCTAGGGAGTTCAATTATTAAAAGTAGTTATTATGTAATAACTAAGTCTTTTTTTTCATTTAATTTTCTTATTTTTATCGCAGTTCACTTTCAAGTTGAAAGAGAATCAGAAAATCAGTTAATGAATAAATATGACCGTACGAATTGGAGGAAATTCAATATATCTCGCTAAGTAGACACCAAAGAACTACGCGTCAAGATAGCCGAATGACGGAGACGCCAAGCATCGTTTCCTTCTGTCGGAACTATGGGCTAACTGAACGAAAACATAGTCGAATGAAAGAACCTGAAGCACTTGATCCAAAGGACGATTATCTATATCTATTCTCTCAATTGATTCCGGGATTCTCCACAAATATGGCTAGAAGGGCACTTCATTGAATATCTATGTGGTCCTTTGTGAAGACCCTTTTTTTAAAGAACTTCCTGTTAGATTACATTGATCCACCATTTGCCTGATGGTCTTAGTTCACCATATTGACAAGAGGGACTCTACTGAGCATTCTCTAAAGAAGGCCGTTCGAAGAGCTTCCAGCCAACCGAACGGTTATTAGGCGATCAAATGACATCAGACTATTAAATGTCCCTCTTCAAACAATTATAAACACGAAAGAGTGTCACTATTAGCTATAGGTATTAAAGGGTCATGCAATCAATTACAAATATGAAAGAGTGTAATAATTCCTTGTAGCGTCCCTATTAAAAGAGTTATAAACATGTAACTTTACTAGATCCCTCCTATGATCTGTAAATGGGGGTTATTTCATCAAGAAAAGTCTACTTAATTTTCTCCAAAAGCTTGAGTTATTGTTCACTATACTTCTCTCTCCCTCTCTCTTTCTATTTCTTTCATCCGTTTAACGCTCTAATTCTTGAGTGTGATCCACAAACTTTTTTTGGATTATATATATATATATATATATATATATATATATATATATATATATATATATATATATATATATATATATATATAGATACTGTTGAGTTGAATAATGAGCTTTCCTTTTTTTATAGCCTTAGCCATGTCAACAAGTTTTTTTTTTTTTAATTTTTTAATTTTTTATTTATTTACTTATTTATTTTTTTGTTTTTGAAGTACACCTGTATCATGGTTATGAACATCTGAACTAAATAAAATGTTTAATCAAAACATGGTGCAGCAAGTTTACATGTACTTCAGAGGAAGCGGGAAGGCTGCAGAGATGAAGCGTGAAGCAGCTCGTGGCGCCATGAGGGCAGCTATATAACAATCACAATTATTCACCAAGGGATTCTCCACATTTGTAGATGATGGCGTTGGATGCTCTCGTATTAGTCCGTTCTTACTGGGTGAAGTTTTTTTTGTTGCTTTCTTGCTTTGTTGATTGTGCAGCAGTTTGTTCTCCATTAGAAAGAGTACAAAGATATTTCTGAGCATGCCTTTTTTTTCTATATATTTTTTTTTTCTTAAATCAGTGGCTTATAAATTTGTTAATGTTAATGATGTGCGTAAATACATTGATTGTTGTTTAATTAAAGTGCAATTTCTTCACAAAGAAAGGATTTAGAATTGAGATTGATATTTGTTGAGTCCCAAAAATTAATTCACTGCTTGCATATTTTCTCTATCGCATGAGAATTTTCCGTATATTGCGGTGATTTTTTTTTTTTTTTTCCGACTATAATATCTGTATATATTTTTTCGAAAAATTTAGACGGCCGTGAGCTTCTACCATTAATGCTAGGTAGGGGTGTAAACGAGCCGAACAGGAGCGAGCCAAGCTCAGTTCGTGTTCGCCTCGTTTATATTTCGAGCCAAAATTTGTATTCGTGTTCGGCTCGTTTGCTTTGCAAGCCGAACACGAGCCGTTCATGAAAAAAGAGTTGTTTTGACTAACCTAATCACGTACCCATAAAAAATGTTAAGGATTGGGGCAAGATTTAAAATTATTGTTTGTATTAAAACATCATTCGAATCTAATGTAATAATATTTATCTATTTTCTTAATTAATAATTTTAATTGATAATAAATCATTGTAGCCTTGTATACAACTCATCAGAAAAAAAATACACACACACGTATATATATAATTGATGAAACGAACACGAACGAACAAATCTTTATTCTTGTTCTGCTCGTTAACTTAGTGAACGAGCCAAATACGAGTTTCTTAACAAGCAGTCGAATACGAGTTTCTTAACGAGCTGAACACGAGCTGCTCGCGAACAATGAGCCGTTTTGACCGCCCTAATTTTACGTGACACTGAAGGCAAGGTTGAATCCACTTGGCAAGCAGTAATCAGATTGGTAATTCATCGCTAGAGAGAGGTGGGGATTCTTATGTATTATTTATAGTAATGAAATTCTGATATCATAAATTATACAGAAAAAAAAATATTTTATTTTTTACAAGTAAATAATAGTGATATTTTAGATATGTCATTAACGATCGAGCGCTGTGCATATAAATGTGAAAATTTAGGTGTTTGGTATTTAAATACATTAAAATTCTGTAGCATGTAAATTATATATGAAAACGTGTGTGATTTTTAAAATTCATTATTCATGCATTGACCTTAAACATATATATATAAACTTTCTTAGATTTAAATAAACTTTTGCCTATTCCTCATTTGAGATGTAAATAAACTTTCTTAGATTTAATAGAAAAGCTTGATAATATATACATATATATATATATATATATATATATATATATATATATCAAACGATATCAAATAATTATAAAATCTAATACTATAAATGGGATGATTTTAACCCAGGAGAAAATTCATTTAAGAAAATAATATATTATAAGTATGATAAATAAGGATTAATAATTAAGATGTACTTAACTAAATGAGGCTGTGGACTTGCCATCATCATCATTAGTCTTATTCTAATTGTTTCAGTCAGTATCAAGAATTCACTTTTTTATATAATGCAATGCAATGCTAACTGAACTTAATCTTCACAAATTATTCTTAACAATTGTTATCATTGTCTTCCCCGTAACTTCATAATTCCTTAATATTATTATTATTTTAATTCATCTAAAGTTTCTTTATCATTCGTTATGCATACATTAACCAAATAGGTCAAATTTTAATTATCTTATTTTCCACAGATGTCATTTTAATCTTTTTATCTGATATAGTCATTTATAAGTTGTTTTTTTCTTTTCTTAATTTTGCTCCACATCCACTTTTAACATTTTTATCTTTGCCACTATCAAATAGATTACTAGCAAGATGAGTTTAGCTGCCCATAACTTATAGATTACCTAATATTTATATCCACATGATTATTTGCAATTGCAATTGTACCATGTTTACCTTTAATCCTTTAAGAGTCTCCATGATACCCTCTTATCACATGAAACTTCTAAGGCACTCCTTCATCTTCATAATGCACCTTTAATTTAGAAGTATTAAACTGTATTAGAAAATTCGTGGCAGTAGAGTAGCAAGTTATTGTCCAATCGTTGTATGAAAATCCAACAAATACTCAGAGGAAAGAAGATAATCATCAGGGTGCTATAAGTTTTTACGTTGTGAACATGGAAAAGGAAAAGTCATGGGGCTTTGTCCAGTTGAAATATTCCACACGGAGTTGGTTATTACAGATAAAGTCCCTTATCCCATAAGCGATAATGTTTATGCGTAGAACTTGTTGCGCAACGTTCAGGGGTGGGTGATGGCAGCCTGCAAAGGCAGCAATGATAAGAGGTGGATTTGACAAGAAGTGATGGTAGTGGCGACGGTGGCCAAAAGAGGCAGAAGCGAAGGCAGCCCGAGGCGGTGGTAGTTGGAAGTGGCAGCAGCAAAGGCGGCATGTGGTTGAGGAGGCGACAAGGGGTCTGAGGTAGTGGAGGTGACTAAAGTTAGCCAAAGAATATGGTAGTGACTGGAGATAGCTAGAGGTGGTGGCGGACGGAAGCGGCCCTCCGAGTCGGCAGCGACCGGAGTTGGTTGGATGTGTGGTGCAGGATGTTGGGCTAAAACTCCCTCCTCTAGAGGCACTGGTCTTCCTCTTACCTAGAGTTTAGGTCCCTTCTCATGAGTGGTGTAGGGCTCTATTTATGGAGTCCATGCTGCGAAAAAGAAAAGAATATAGATGTCTTTTGATCGGACGCTCAAGAGAGATCCTCTTGATCGAACAAAGTTCTATGGACACTTGAGTCCTTTAATGATGTAGGAATTGAGCTCTCTTGGGCTTGTTGGATTCGTCTCGCTGAGACGCTCGATTCATCTGTAAGCTTGTCATATTTGAAATCCATTTGACTTTTAAATTATGTCATAAATATTTCAAAAGTAGTTTAATAGCTTGATTTGGGCTTTATTTGACTTGGATTAGACATATTTTGGTACCATTGGGTCCGTTTCAACGAGGTTGCCTGAAATCAGAGTTCTAGATGACATTTAATCAAAGAACGTTTCTGACAAAAAAAAAAGTTGCCTCGAGATCCCTGTCATGCCTCGAGATTCGTGTTAGATGTTGAAAATTTGTTGATGGCGTATTAGTTGCGCCCTATTTTTTGGGGGAGATCAATTTTGTTGTCCGAAAATTTCAAATTTAGGAGCACATTATATTTTCAAGATATTTTCATTTTTATATATAATGTGATATATATTATAACTTTTTTTCCTTTATGTTTTTAGAAGAATTACGTGGCATGTAAGTAGACTGACATGAATTTTCTAAATCATCTATATATATATATATAGATACATACATACATTCATATATATATAGATACATACATATATTCATATATATATATATATATATATATATATATATATATATATATATATATATATATATATATATATATATATATATATATATATATATATATATATAGATACATACATGCATACATATATTGATACATACATGCATACATATATTGATACATACATACATACATATATTGATACATACATACATGCATATCCTGGCCGGGGAACACCTCCAAGATCTTCAAGTTAATTGGTCTAACCTCAACTCTTGCTGGTACAATTGGCAACACCATCCCAAACAGTATATCCCTTTCACTATTTTCTAGTTTATCTGGAATGCCAGGAATGCTTCCCTCCACCATAATGCTCCCCCCAACTCTCAGAAGATTATCACCCACTGTCAAACTTTCCTTCAAAAACTTCAGAATTCACCTCCCTTGCCTTCCAGGAGAGTGGCCACCCCCTCTGTTCACCTGGTTCTTTGGAGAGCCCCTCCACAGCCTTGGGTAAAAATCAACACTGATGGAAGCTATTCTACCAACAGTGCTGGCATTGGAGGTCTTTGCAGGAATTTTAAAGGTCAATGCATTTGGTATTTTGTTGCTCCCATTGTTGCTTTAAATGCCTTAGAAGCTGAAACTGTGGCTATCTATTGGGGACTGAAATTGGCCTTAGCTCAACATCTCATTAACATACATGTGGAAGTGGATTGTTTGAAACTTGTGCATCTTCTTCACCATAAGGCCTCTCCTCCTTGGTACTTGATTAACTGGATGAAGATGATCTTCCACCTTGCTTCATCATTTCAAATCATTTGGTCTCATACACCAAGAGAAGGCAACAAACCAGCACATCACCTGGCCCAAGAAGCTTCTTCTTCATAGTTATTAATTTGTCATAACATTCCCTCCCTCTATTTGAATTTTTTGCTTGCTGGGGACTGTTTAGATCTTCCCCATATCAGATGTAATTTTCCTTCCTTTTAATGCATTTGCTTTTATAATATATATATATATATGTATATATATATATATATATATATATATATATATATATATATATATATATATATATATGTGTGTGTGTGTGTGTGTGTGTGTGTGTGTGTGTGTGTGTGTGTGCCGCAATTCATGGCCTCGTTGGTTGGCGCAATAAGGAAATCGGCATTGAGGTCTCCGCCAAATACCAATTTCTTCCTTTTTAAATATATATATATATATATATATATATATATATATATATATATATATATATATATATATATATATCAATGGCTGATTCAGGAAGAAATTAAGTGTATTTGACTTCTAATAATTAAAGAAGAAAATACAAGAAACTTTCTTGCCTTTAATCTTATTTTTACAAAAATGATATTTTTATTTTAAAATTTTATATTTTCTCAAAATATATATTTTTTTTCTTTTTACACATTTCTCCAACCTATAGATATGTAAGGGAAAGGAAGGGAGGAGATGAGAGTCTCCAACCCTTAGCATGTGATTCGAGATTTCCATGAAGAAGAAAGTTATCCTCAATCCTACCTATTAGGACATCCATGTTCTTCTTTTACGATCTTCTTTCGCGCTACTGTGAAGATTCAGAGTCATCCTTAAAGTTGTCCCCGACTTGGCCATCAGAACATCTGGGTGCTATGTATAAGCAAAGAGTTGACTCGGAAGTTGTCCCCGACCTCGCCAAACAATACATCTAAGATTGATCTTGGTTAATCACTCCTCTTCCCTTGGACTTTGGTGTGATGGGATTTTCAGAGTCTTTTAGGTTAAGGTGGTAAGAACTCATCATTGCCCTAGGCTTAACCTCCAGTCTGGTTGGCTTCCCTATGTCAATTAGAATCCCAAGGATATCCAATGGGTCTTTTGGGGAATTCCTATGGTTTTGAGTTTCATAGGTAGCGTAGGGCATCTTCCACCTATATGATTTCAACTTATGCTTCAACTAGGCTAGACTCCTAATCATCTCAACCAAGTGTTGAGGATTTTGGCTTAACCTTAGGAAACCATAAGTGAATGTAGAATTGGTTAGAGGTCCTATATGGTTAAAGGTCACTAGGGAATCCTAAGCCTAAGTCCTATGCTTCTTATAGAGTTCGAAAGAGGTTCTCACAAAAGTCAGATCAACAATGTATACTTGCATGCTTAACCACTTGCCTCGCGGCAAGTTTTCAGCTATTAATCCACAAATATTGTGAACTAATGGATATCACACAAGTATAAATATCAACCAAGAAGTAAACGAATTATGTGTCTAAGTTATATCCCAAGAGAAACTTTGTTACTTATCAAATAATTGAAATTACTGGATTATTAATCCTACGTTCAATTCAAATGGTTGAATCTTTTTGAGATTTTTAAATTATCTAAAACCTTAAATTTAAAATAAAAATCTAAGTTAACAAAAGGAGTTTTCTAATAGTGTGAAATTCTTCCTTAAATAGTTCAGTAAAATTTAAATTCTTCTAAGTGATTTTCCTTTTATAGTTGTCAATTGGGCCTATTAGATTTTACACTCTTCCAAAACATGACAAGCATTAGAATCTCATATTATAGTTGGGTTCCTCTGACCCTGCAATAATTCTCAGGCATCCACATTCCCCATAAAAGACTGTAAAATCAACTGGTAATATTTTTATTCTACTAAACTCATGTGCTTTAACATAGTTGTTCTTTTTGTCTTCTTATAGTCTTAGATTACAACTAATTTTAACAATCCAAATAGCCTACTTGAATGTAAACTATGATTGAAATGTTAAAAGAACAACTTCTTTATTCATAAGTTTGAAAATACAACATGAATTTCACTAAATTGTAAAGAAAATCAATTCAAATAAAGGCTATTCTCTACAAGTGTTTAGGGTCTTGCTACTGATTTAGCCTATTTTGTGTTAATTGCTTCCAATAATCTTGTATAGTACACATAAAGAGTAAGTATACCCACAAAAAAGTATAAAAATGACATAACTAATGTAGTAAAGACACCATACAATCTATACACATTTTATACTACATCAAACTAACAAATGATTTAAAAACATTTATCAAGTTAGAAACTCTTTTCATCAAAAGGTTTGTTGGAGCTTAAAATCCCTTATCATGGTATTTTGGTTGTTGAGAAATTAAAATCTGAAAAACAAATTATGAAAAATATACTAAGATCGAGGATCCTAAGCTTGAGCATGAACCACATATTTAGCAATTGTATGCTACAAAAAGATATTGAAGAATGTCCACGAGCTGATAACATTCCTATTGAAGAGATTTACTGTAGAAACTTTCAAGAAGTTGCTAGGTAAGTTTATCAACTCATAGGAAAAGGCGATGCAACTGTCGTTTCTAGAATTACCATTTGTTTAAAATAGTACACACCCTGATAAGGTCTTCAAGAAGAAATTCAAGATAATGCCTAGAGTTGATTAAGGAAAATAACTGATGAAGATCTAATTAAAAAAAACTTAAGCAATAACAAAAACAAAAAAAAAAACTCCTTAATTCAAAGGAAGGAGATAATTTAGGTTAATGTTTTAGGAAGGATGAGTAGAATGCACACTATCATGTCGAAGGTAGTTTTAATGATCTTCCAAAACCTAATGATTAGGCTAGCTTTCTTACTATCAGAGCCTACAAAGCTATAAAAAGTGGGCAAGAGTGATGACCCTAACTACTACCCTTAACATTAAATTCTGGGGCACCTTAGAAAAGATGGCTATATGTTCAAAGATTAACTGTAAAGAAACAAAAATAATAGAGCAATAGTAATCCTTAAAAAATATCTGATAGATCCAAGTTGAGGGTCTATTTGTATCATATCTAGTGATTCTACTATTAGTTTTGACCCTTATAAATCAACAAAAATTTGGGATGTATCTTGGTCTAAAATCTTTTAGAAATTAATAATAAAACAAATTACGACCTTTCTTTATAGACATCTATAGGAGGATGGAAAACTAACAGTTTCCTAAAAAAGGCATAAAAAAGAAGCTTAAAGGAAAAAATAAGGGTGAAGCCATATTAAAGAGTAGATACATTTTTGAGGATCTCCTCAAGTGAGGTATTATTTTAGATAAGGATGTTAAGCCTCTCAAGCCACATACATTATACATTTTTTAATTTATCCCCTTAATATAATCTAAGCAAATGGTGATGATTCTATGCACTTCTAATGAGAATGCCACAAATGATGCAAATATCAAGCATTCTAATAATAATAATAATTATTATTATTATTTCCAATATAGTCAATTAATAAATTCTAATCATTTGAAGGAAACTGATTACTCTATCTCCGATAATGATGGCCCTATCTTTAATTTTTAGGGTATGTCTGTTACGATTGAGTTAAAGATTTTTTATCAATGAACTTCTAAGATATGCTTCAGGGACTATTAAAGAGTCGATGGACATCATTTTGAATCCTTCATAGTGACAGGATCCTATCATCTAAGATGGTTCCCAAGAGATACTACACATGTCATTAGCTCAAATGAATAAACAACATCTTGACTAGATGCTCCTTTGTAGGATAGGACAATAAGAATCAACTAAGTTTTAATCATTAAATTTGGCTCATTTAAGAAAATTCTTAACTAAAATTTACATTTATAATCCTCATGTTTTAGCTGAGCAAATGAGAGGGTTATTAATTAAGGCACTCTTAGATCTTGAGATTTGTTTGACTAAATTGGCATCCACCATTTTAGAAGACACATTTTATCTTAAAAAAGTTAGTAGAATAACATTTACTGATGAAAATTAGTTACTTGAGATAGCTGTCCATAATCACACATTTTAGACTTTACAAGTGTGGGACATTTAAAGTTGTCTATAGTTCCTGTTAATTTGAATTCATCAATCGACATAATAAACTTAAGGACCCTCGCCTCTTGGAGTTTCATATATGCAAACTTATCTCTAATAAGTTGATGTTATTTGGTTTGAAAACTCTCTTATTGAGAGTTGGGGATTTTCAAATATAAGCCAAATTTCACATAATTGACTCTGAACTCCATTCAATATCCTTCTGGATTGTCCTTGGCTCCATAAACACAAAAATGTTTCCTTCTTCCCTTCATTATAAATATATTAAAAACTAGCATGATGGCATTCTGTACTATATTAAGGGAGATTTACAACTATTTTTGGTCAATAAAGTTAAGATACATGAAGATGCAATTAATTAATTGTCTATCTCCCAAAAAAGAAAACTATCTTCTCAATACAAATACTAGTAAAGAAAAACCACTAAGAGGAATAAATAATAATGAAAAAAGTTACAGAAAGAAAAAATGACCAATAAGAGTAAAATGACGAAGAAGGACCTTAACAGATAGGTCAACAACCCTACATCTCTCTTGTACGATGGGGAGGCATAATGATTATAAACTTGAGGAAGATACCAAGGAAGAGGCTAGATGTATATAAGAGAAAGTTCATAGCTTACACTAAATAAAACTTAGTTACACATACCAAGTTTAGAAAATGAGTCATATGTCGGTCATGGTTTTCTCAATCAAACAAATTTAAAAGCTAAATTCAAAGTTCCTTTGGAAGTACATATTGATGAAGACAAGGGGCCTTAATAAAGGTTCAATCAAGTCTGAATCAAATTTGTATGAGAAGATTATAAATATGTACACATCTTAAATTAAATTCATTGGTATTCTGAAAATGTTGCAACGTTAAAAGTTAAGGTTGCACCAAAATCAGATAATTAGGAATCTGAAAAATTTATCATGGTTTATCATTCATATGTTCTGAAAGTAATGTAAAACTAGAGGATGAATCTTGGAATAAATTAATAGAACTTCTTTTTTCGCTATTCTCCATGTGTTCCTAATTTAGCAAAACAACATTTAACACCATAGATTTTGTCCAAGAGTGAATCTCACAATTTTGAAAATTTTTGGGATAGCAAATATAATACATACATAACATAATCTGGTGTTGTTTTTAGCATAATAGGACGATTTAATGGTATTAAATAATTTTCATCTTCACAAATCATCTAAAACCTGATAGATATTCCTTCAAAATGTCTCAACTCAATTGAAGCAATTTACTTCTAAACTTTGGATGAGCCAGGTCACCTTCAAGTCCAGATAATTAGAGGAGAAATTTAAAACAACCATAAATCAGCAAAAAAATTAAATTTGGATACTTCTAAAATCCCTCAACTAACATTCGTAAGTTTTACTATAAAATGAAAATAAAGCAAATCGCCTGATTGAGTTGTTTGTTGAATTTAGGGATTTCTTTACTTTGAGTTATGATAAAAAGCCTGGATTATATACTAAGATAGAAGTTCATAAACTTGAAATACAACCCGATTTAATTCTAGTGAAGCAAGTTTCTCAACACATGCGTTTAGATATAGATCAATAAGTGATAGTTGAGGCTAAAAAATAATTGAAGATAATTTTATTTGATAAGAGAAATACATATCTTTGTTATCTAGTATAGTTTTGATAAAAAAAAGAAAGAACAAAATCACATATGTGTCAATTTTTGATATTTAAATAAGGTGTCTTTAAAAGATATGTTCCCAACATGGTCAATGTGGACTCTTCTTATAAAGTTTTCTAATTCATGGATTGGTCATCCAATTATTAATTAACTAAGATAGTGCTTGCGAATGAGAACTAATTCTGTGTTATAAGGTCATATCATTTGGCCGTAAGAATGCTGGTGTTACATATCATCTTGACATTATTGAAATTTTTGATAAATGCATCTATAACCAAGTAGAGTGATGTTAAATGACTTTGTTATCAATAGAAAACATGAAGAAGATCACCTAACAAAAGTATTATATTTTATTAAGACAACAATTATTAAATAACTTTTGAAAATATAAAATAATATTTGATGACACCTCTAGTTTTGGCTGTCCTTGTCTCAGGAAGACCTTTAAACTGTGATGTTAAAAAAATCTCTTAGTGCTTTATTAGCTCAAGTTAACGAGGAAGGAAAAGAGAATGTAATATTTTGCATAATTTTTCATCTTATTCTCATTGTTTTAAAGTTCTTCGAATTGATAATCAATATTTGGCCTTAATTTTTATGGTGTATGATTTAAGACATTATAAGGTCTCCAAAAGTTCAGTTTTATCTCCTATTTTAATTCATTGTAGTATATAATGATTCATCCAACACTCTTTTGATGCATGATTTCAACTACAAATTGATATAATGTTGGCTCCATTACGTTTTATGAAAGGTAAGACTTTGGTCGACTTTCTAACAACATACATGCTTCTTGTCGACCCACTTTTGAGTGATGACATTCCTGATGAGTAGGTCATTAATTTAGAGGAACAAAACGACCACTATTGGGACATGTATTTTAATGGTACAATGTCTTCTCAAAGATGCAACAAACTACATCTTACTATCCAAGGCAAGATAGGTATTAGTTTAATATTATTAACACCCAATCATGGGATAATTTGATCCTCTTACCATTTACTAAAGTCATGTACTAATAACGAAGTTGACTTTGAAATTTTATTTACCAATTTAGAATTGAGCATCCTAATGAATATTAAGAAGATTTGGATATTTAGGGATTTGTAATTGGTGATTACTTAAGTTGCAAAAACCTTTAAAGTTCTTAAACCTAAACTTCAGCAATACTATCAATATACTATGAAATTACTTGAGCAAATCCCTTAGGTGACTTTATATGATTATTTGAGGCTTTCAATAAAATTCTCATCCAAATCATAAGGAACAAATGAGAATAAGTGATAGTGGCATGAGTAGTGATTCAAAGTCTTGTGAGCCTATAGCCCACCTATAGCACCCCAAATCAACCCACACCCTTCGCCTTAGTCTGCAGGTCATAAGCTAATCTCCCCTTTGAAGTAGAGCTTCCCTTTCTGAGGATTCTAATAAAAGCAAAATATCGTGTGAATAGAATGCCCAAATTTGCTTGTAAGGACTTGACAATTTTGTAGAAAAGTGTCTACAGACTCAACAAATTCTTAAGTTATATTAAATCAAGGTTGGTTCAAGCTCATAAGAAAATGGTTCGCCTGAATATATTTTGAGGGAGAGACTTAGTTTTAGTTATTATATGATAAATTTGAGCTCATAAGAGAATCATCGACGAGTTTGAACCAACATGGGAGGGTCTTTTCGTGATACAAAAAATTTATCATAGAAGATCTTATCAATTAATTGATTGCAAAGGGGTGTCCCATGGTAGATGTCATTGGATTTATTTAAAGAAGCACTGCACATGATTGTATTCAAAATTACATTTTATATATATAATTTTCTTTTGTTAAACCCACGTTTTAACTTCTATATATTCTTCTTCTGATTGGGTACAAGTATATAAACTAATAAACTTACTTCAACAAATCTCAAATCTAAAGTTCCATAATCCCACAGTTTATTGTTAAATAAAAAATTAGCCTAAGACTACCAATCTTTCTATAATATAATCTCTAATATCCTTTCTTTAATCCAATATTAGTCGAAGTTATGGACTCATTGTATAACTCGATCTATAAAATGAATAAAGTCTAAATCTTAAAAAAAAAAAACAAAATAAAGCAAAAATACAAAATAATGATAAAATTTATGCTTGTTATTTGATTACAAAAAATGTCATTAGGGAAGTTAATATTCTCCTAATTGATAGATTCGCTATTTGATTTGGCATGGGTTTTGAGAATCTAAAGATGACATGTTATGGCCTTGTGTTAAGAGTAATGGATCATGAGGCAGTTGTCAACACGAAACTAATACTAGAGTTTACTCAACCTTTTAAGATTGTAATTTCTTCCTTAAAGAGAAGATCTGAGGATATTCTTTTGCCGGACTTGATCTCCCATTCTGCTGCCATACCAGGCATTATTGAGGCTGATGAGTACGCATAGGCTATTTTAGAGCCATTCAGTGCATCAAAATTCCAGATTGAGTCCACATCCTGAAGCCTGTTCTACCTATCAAAATATACATTCCAAAGAGTTTCTAAACTAGTGAATGAATTTCAAATGAGATTCAAATTAGGTTTTGCACCAATTCTTATCGGATTTTCATTAGGCTTGAATTTTATTTAAATCAGATTTGAGTAAGGTTCAAATGATATTAGAATATTTTATTATTATTGATCAGACATGGCTCTAACATATTTCTTCAATCTCTTTGTGATTCTACATTAACTTATATTAAACTGGCCTCGGTTATTTTGCTCAAACTTAATAGAAATTGTATGAAATATTAAAGAAACATTTTGATAATATGTCTATATTATTATTAAATATTCTAAAAAAAGGACATTTACATACATACCACCAAATGCCTAAATTTTACTTTGGGCAATTACAAACAGAGCACCCGAAACTTTGGTGCGATTTCAACAAGTTAGGCAGTCTCTAGTCATGGAAAAAATATTACATGGAACACGAACCATCTCATACTACTCCTTTCCCCGATCCGCTCCGCTCAGCACCCAAACTCCCACCTCCCCTTCCTCTGCCCTCGCCGACTTCCTCATTTCCGCCGCCCTTTACCAATCTCTCCCCGCCTCACATTCCATCTCTAGCGATCGCCGCAATATCGACTTATCCTCCCTTCCTTCCCCAATCCCTGACTCCGCCGTTCTCCGCCTCTTCCGCCTCCCCTCCCTCTCCCCCGACACCAAGCTCTCTCTTTTCCGCCTCCTCTCATCCCTCCCCTCTTTCTCTCCCTCCTCTTCCTCTCTCTCAGCGCTCCTCCTCTCTCTCTCCCGCGCTGGCCGCCTTTCCGACCTCCCCGGTCTCCTTCGTTTTGCCCTCTCCTCATCCGCCGTCGATCCCACCACCTTTTCTTCTGTCCTCTCGACATTCATCCGAGCGGAACGCTATGACCTCGCCATTGCCGCCCTCGATGACTCCGTTACCCTCCTCGACGCTACCACCGCCGCCAAGGTCCTCACCCCACGAACATACTGCACCATCATTCTCGCTCTTCTCAAAAAATCCCAGCTTGATCTCGCCTTGCCCATGTTCCAGAAGCTTGTGGCCTCTTCCGCCGAGCTCGACCCCCGCGCCTGTAATGAGCTTCTAGTCGCGCTTCGCAAGACCGACATGCAGGGCGAATTCCGCAATGTATTTGACGAATTGTCTAAGAGAGGATATCCCTTTGACACGTGGGGTTACAACATTTGCATCCATTGTTTTGGCGAATGGAGGCAATTGGGTTCTGCTTTAAAGCTTTTTAAAGAAATGAAAGCCAAGGGACTAGAACCAGACCTCTGCACTTATAATACTGTTGTCGGTGCTCTTTGTGCTGGAGGTAAGGTTGTTGATGCGTTGGCCGCTTATGAGGAGTTGAAGGAGTCCGGCCATGAACCAGATCGTTTTACTTATCAAAATTTGATCTTGGGCTGCTGCAAATCCTATCGCGTTGATGAGGCAGTGCGGGTGTTCACTGAAATGGAGCACATAGGCATAAAGGCTGATACTTTGGCCTACAATACTTTGCTTGATGGTCTCTTGAAAGTTAGGAAACGAACTGAAGCCTGCCATCTATTTGAGAAAATGGTTGCTGATGGGGTTAGAGCCTCACGCTACTCTCTCAACATAATGATCGATGGTTTGTTTAGAAATGACCGTCCTGCTGCTGCTTTTGCACTCTTCTCTGAATTGAAGAAGAGGGGCCAGTTTGTTGATGCCATTTCTTATAGTATTGTTATTTCTCGTCTGTGCAAGGAGGGCCGGGTATCTGAAGCTCTCGACCTAGTTAAGGAAATGGAGGAGAGAGGATTTTCTGTGGATTTGGTGACAATAACATCGCTTCTGATAGGACTCCATAAGAATGGAAGATGGGACTCAGCAGAGAAGTTAGTGAAATATGTGAGGGATACTGTTCTGTTGCCTAGTGTTCTCAGCTGGAAAGAGAACATGGAAACTTCACTTAGAGCTCCTCAGAACAAGGAGAAGGATTTCACCCCACTCTTTCCTTGTGTTGATAGCCTTAGTGATGTAATAGGTTTGATCGATCATGCTCCAGAAAATGGCTCTACAGAGCCCGTTTCTAGTAGCCCTTATGAAGATGAATGGTCTTCTTCTCCCTACCTTGTTAAACTTGCTGAAAATTTCAAGAAATTTGATGGATCTCAGTTCTTTATGCCTAGTAGAGGACAGAGGATTCAGGTGAATGGAATCGAATCATTCGACATTGATATGATGAACACCTACTTGTCAATTTTTTTGTCTAATGGTAAGCTGAGCATGGCTTGCAAATTGTTTGAGATATTCAGATCTTTGGGAACTGAAACTGTGGGATACACGTATAACTCTTTATTGAGCTCATTTGTTAAGAAGGGATATTTAAAAGATGCATGGGGCATAGTTCAAGATATGAGGGACAAGAAATGCCCAGCTGATATTGCCACTTTTAACTTGATAATACAAGGGTTGAGCAAGATGGGAAAGGATGATCTTGCTACCAGCATTCTTGATTGGTTTGTGAAAAATGGTGGCTATCTTGACATTGTATTGTATAATACTATGATTCATGCACTAGGAAAGGCTGGTAGGGTGGATGAGGCTAATAAGCTGTTCAAGAAAATGATAGAGATTGGAATTAACCCAGATGTAGTTACTTTCAATACACTCATTGAAGTCAACTCTAAAGCTGGGAGAGTCAAAGAAGCACACAAGTTTTTGAGGAAGATGCTCGCTGCGGGGTGCATGCCAAATCATGTTACTGACACAATTCTTGATTTCCTTGAGAGGGAGATTGAGAAAACAAGGCTCTATAAGGCAACCATAAGGTGATGAGGACTTTAATCCTGATATCATTTAGTGATTTTCTATCATATTCGATCCATTTAAGATCGCTACAATTTTTTGTAGCAGGAGTTTATAAAATTATTGTTGGAGAGTTTTTTTTTTAACACTTTTGTTAATATTATAAATGTTTTCTTACTTAAATAAGCTAGAAAATAGCTTTCTTGTAGCTATCATGTTTAAGTTGTTATGTGTGGAGCCTGATTGGCAAGGAGAAACAAATAAGAACAGTGCAATGGACAACCCAGCACTCAGGGGACTGCCCTATGCCTAGCAGCGAACCGCCCAGCGCCAAAGCAGGCACCCAGCTCCCGGCCAAATATTCCTAAGCAGAAACCCGTTGTAGCATTCCAGAATAGAACACCCAGAAACTCAGAGACTAATGGTGGTACACAGGCACCTGCAATAGATTTATGCAGCTCGAGATTTTTAATTTTATGTTTCTTTGTTTTAAGAGGTGCGGGCGAAATGGTGTTGCGAGTTGGTGTTGGATTTCTGTGAGTTTTCTTGTGCAAAAGAGAAAAGAGAGGAGTGTTTGTGAGTTCCAAGAGATTAGAAAGGCTTGAGTGTGGTGTAATCTATGCAATTTATCGTCATTTCGTAGTGAAGTTTTTGGTGTGGCGTGGCTTCGTGGTGTTTTTCTATTCTCGGGTTTTTTCACGTTAAATATTAGTATTATCTACATTTTTTGTATTTTATTTCTTTGTATGCTTCTGTAAGCTTTGCTTCGAATCTCTCGAATTAATTTTCTTACTTTCATCACAAGAAGTGATATCAGAGAGATTTTTTTGAAAATATTTTATTTGAGTGGGTGCAATGGTCAATGAGGCAAGCTATAAGTTGGAATAGTTCAATGGTATGAATTTTCGCATATGAAAAATACAAATTGATGATTTAGTATATCAAAAGAAATTGTATTTGCCAGCGGAATGAATCGCCGAAAAACTTGAATCGATGAATCTGGAAGAATGAGAAGTGCTTGATCGAACAACACGATCTCTCACTTTCCTCGTATGTTACATTCAACTTTGTGAATGAGAAAATTACGGTATATCTCATGGCAACACTAACAACGATGTATTAGAAGCCCTCGATTTCAAATAAAGTTTTTTTTTTTTTATGAAGAGATTGTTCGATATAAAAATGATGGAAGGTAGTTCGGTGGCTGGAAATGTGAATAATTTCAACAATGTAACAATTTAGTTGTGTTGTATGGAAATCAAGTTCCTTTGATGAGGTTAAGGAACTATTAACTTTATCTTCTTCATCAGACAGTTGTGATAAATTAGTCAGCGTTGAGTAACTCTTCAGATAATATGAAGTTAAAATTTGATGACATTGTAGGATTATTGCTAAATGAATAAGTTAGCAAGAAGGCTAGCGACAAAATTTCAAATTTTGCATTAAATGTTGGAAAAAAATGAAGACATTTGAATCATGCAGGAAATGATTCAAATTAAGGAAAAGAAAGTCCAAGTCAGGGGGAGTAAAAAGTAGAGGTGAATGCTATAGTTACAAAAAAAGTCACTTTAAGGACTACAAAGCGTAAAGAGTTGGTGGTAGATGAACTGTTAGATGTCTTTTTCTAAAAAGAATGATTTAAATTTATATGTATATAATTTTGATTTTTTTGAAAATAATATTTGAATTTTGAAAAAATTTGAGACCAAATAAATCCCATATGTCTAATAGTTTAAACAATTGAACACAATATCACAAGTAATACATTGTTTAGAGAATGGACATACTAATTGATAGCATACTCCATTATATAAACTATATAGTTATGACATCTATTTTGTCTGCGAACCTTTTATGTGTGACCGACAAATTCCCCTGCCTAAAAGAAAGTATCAGATATAGTTTATTTTACCTAAGTTCTTAGGTTCCCTATAAGAGCAAACCACTATAGTTAATTACATCTTAAATTTCTGAAATCACTTAAGAAAACTCTCGAAATGATCAGAGGCATTAGTCTTCAAGAATTCAACGTTCAGGTTTTCACGGTAGGACATAAAAAGTCAAGTGGGAGTGGCTCAAGTAGAAACAGTTGATTTGGGAGTCCAAAGGAAGGAAAAATAGGGGATGCCACGGATCCTGAGGAGAACCTTAGTGACTTTCCAACTTATCCTATGGTTGGGTTTTGCATTTTGAGAATGATTTTATTTTATTGTTCGTTCACTCATGTCAATTTTATTATTTAGGGCTTACACTTGCACGATACTCAACCATGCAAATGACCTAGGAAGAAAGAAGAGATTACGTCATACCGGACGACAATCTCATAACCTAAAGAGAGTTTGGACTTATATTGCATAAAAAGATTGTGCAGGAGCCTAAAGATAGTGCGAGGATTTACGTCGTGGTAGACAAACTACTTCAAAGTCCTATGAATTTTGTTGATTAAATCTATGGAATGGTTTAGCTTAAGTAGATCAGTTCATGTGATGAATCTCTTGATGTTGTTCTGCAATTGCTTACATCCTCGTCATGCTGCCCACCAAGCTTGCTTCGAGCTCCATAACGTAGCAACTCTGGGTTTAGGGTTTTATATGTGAGCATGTAAATTTGTTTGGTTGGCAGCCTGTTGCAATGTACCTTCTAAACAACCAGTCTACTATTTTTGCCCTAAAGGTCTTGCAGTTGTATTACAATATACACAATTAAGACATGTTGTAGAGTACAATGAAAAGAAGAACTGAAGTAAAGGAAATGCACGATGCTTACTTGGAATTCCAGCCGCTACTACAAAGTGTTAGTATCACAAGTAAAAATAAATAAATGTTGCAAAGAATCTAATAGCATGGCAAACATGAACACATATGTAAAAGAACAAGTGACACATATATGGAAGATCAAACTGGGTCATAAGAATTCAGGGTCGGGTATGCTCAAAGCTAGACTGTGTGCTTCATAATCAAACCTTGAATAAAAGTCACTAGCCAAGCAATCTAAGGTGGGCAACTCATGGCCTAATCAAGGTGATTTACAAGTGGCCTTTTATATTTTAGTAACCAAAATACTTAATATTTCATGCATGTAAAGTTTAGCTATCAAAATTAGTAGTGTCATGAGAAAAGTATATGTATCTCCTTTTTGTTATGTTAGTAAATTAGATAGTCCACGAGTTATCCACCTCGACTGGGCTAGAACTACCAGCAGCTTAAAAAAGCAAGGGGCAACACCTCATTGAGAGTTGGTGAATAGTATCGTCGATCATGCCTCCCCTCTACAAAGGTCATTGGGGTATGAGACATTATTCTCATATCCCACACTGTACACAAGCATTATCGTCATCACCCTTCAACCTTGAACCGTTCAACTTATAGCCCCACTTGATGATTCACCTATCTCTACCTTATATGTACTTATATTATAATATAAGCACATAAACTAAGTCATCAAGTAAGGAAAAGAAAAAAAAAATAAAACAAAGAAAAAAGATAGAATGATTCAAAAAAACATTTTTAATTTTCCAAAACAATCCTCCAAATGTCTCCAAACCTTCGCAAATCCAAAACATTACAATTTCAAATTTTTCCAAATGAAATAATCTTTTAACCACCAAAAAATGGTGAACTAATCAGTTCCAAATTGGTGTAGAATCATACCAAAATCAATGTTTAATCCGATTAGAATGGTGAGCAAATCGTTCCAAAAGTTTAGCACTTTCATCTTTTCAAAAAAAAAAATTGCAAGTAAAATAGCCCTTAAAATAAACATTTGTAAGTTTCCGAAGTACAAGTAAAACAACCCGCAAAATCAGCATTTGAACCATCTAAAATAGTTAATGAATCAGTTCCAAAAATTTCTCCAAAGAAGTGGAAATATTGTGCCAAAATAGTGAGAATATCGAGTCCAAATCAGCCCCTCAATTAGCGCTTAAATAACACCCAAACAATACTTAAACAACACTTAAACAACACTTAAACAACGTACAAATAACACTTAAACAACACCGAAATAACACTTAAACAGCACTCCAAAAACACTTAAACAACACTCCAAAGAGCACTTAAACAACACCTGAAAAACACTTAAATAACACTCCAAATAGAACTTAAATAACACCCAAACAACACTTAAGCAGGAATGATCAACCTAAAAATGTACTAATTTTTATGCTATATTTTATAATGATATTGCACTTTAAAGGTATGTTTTCTTGTGTTTTTGGATGTAGATACATCAAATTGAAGAATTTGGAGTGATTGGAGCAAAAGGAACAAAGATGGACCACAATGGAGCATACCGGAGCAAAACGGGTCGAACCGGAGCATATCAGAGCAAAACGGGTCGAATCAGACATTAATGTACCTATGTCTGGCGCCTAAGTGCCACCAGTTGGCCCATAGCCACCAGGTAGTGGCACCTATGCACCAAACAGTCGACGTATAGCCGCCAGTTACGATTTTTGCCATAACTTCTAGAAGAAACATCAGATTTGGATGATTTTTGAAGCGTTGCGAAGTGTGTCTCGTGGGGAATTCATGGTGAATGATAAAATAAAATTTCTAGAAGAGTTTGAGTCAGTTAGAAGGAGTTATTATGGAAGCGATGTGTCTCTTGGAGTGAAAAGACACTTAAGACCTCCTTTGGAAGATTCATTGAATGTGGACTCTTTTTGAAGAGACACTTAAGCGTCTTTTAGGAAATTATATTAGGGCTTGGAATCTCTTGAAGAGGAAGAGTTAGAGAGAAATAAGAAGATTAGAAGAGGAGAAGAAAGCTTGGAGAAAAAGAAGAAGGCTTGGGCGTTAGCCCCAAGTGGGGGGACATGGTGAGAGAGAAAGAGAGAGCGTGAGAATTTCTTCTTTTCTTTTCACTTTGTTCTTGAAGAGGATTGGAGGGAGATTGCTTTTTCTATACAAGGAGAGTTTGATTTCCATCAAGGATAAGCATTTTCATTGTATTTTGGTTTGAATTTGGTACTTTGTCTATATGGGCCCAAATTCCAAAATCAAAGCCCAACCAAAGTTGAAAACTCTTTGTGACACTCCCATAAACATTTCTCAACATTAATTTTACATCAAATCCAACTTTAGCCCAACCTTAAACCAAGTTAGCCCAATTTGACCCACTTTGGCCCCTTTTACTAAAAGACCCACATTAAACCCAATTCAATTCAAAATCACTTCAAATTTGTTCCAAATCACTCATGACACATCCCTAAACTAAACCCAACATTTATTTGGCATGTTCCTTCACAAAACTTTCATCCAAAAGCCCATTTTAAAATCTAAAAGCCCACTTCCATAAAGCCTTTGAAAGCCCATTTTCACCAAAATTCAAAAAGCCCAAAATCCATTCCAAAGCCCACATGAGATTTCCTCTCATCATCCCTTTGATTTAAATCATTCCCTAAGTTTCAAACTCATCATCAAATTATCCTAAATTAAGCCTCATGCCAATTTCCCTAAATTCATCAAAAATCCCAAAATCCATTTCCATGTAAATAAGCCAAGCCATCCCTAAGCCAAATGGAGTCCTTGGAGCCATGCACAAGCCACATGAAAGCCATGAGAGCTTTGACTTATCACCACTCCCTAAATGGAAAAATGAGGAAACCCATTAATGATTCCCTTAGGAGTGATTAAACACTCCCATGTATCCCCTAATCTTGCTTAAGCCTAATTATACTTGGATTGTGACTTGACCCCACTAATCAAACTGACCCAAGTGACTTTTTCTTCAGCCCAAACCAGCCTTGGGGAGGTGCACCTAGCCTAAACCATGACTTGACCAAATTGAATCCAAAATGGCCTTTCCCCCATACCATTTAAATCAAACCCTTTACACATGTCAAAACCCAATCGATCGCACCAACTTCCAGCCCCCGACCCCACCGAGTCGGATGGTGACCCATGCCTCGGCCGGCCACCCACCACGACCACCGGAAAACACCGTGTCGAGAGCCTTATTTGGCTTCAAAAATTCAAACCCACCTGGCCGAGCCGTCCCAACCCAAATGGACACCACGGCTGTTCTTCCTCGCCCTGAGCACCGATCCCAGCCTCCATCGCCCCTCGGGAAGCCCTCCACCCACCTCTATTTAAACACCACCACCTCTCGTCCAAAAAGAGGTGTTGAACCAAACATTACCAAAACTCGCCAAAATCACTCCGCATCCCTCTCCGTACATGAGAACTTGATTCCCACCGAAATCCAAACCCTAAACCCTCTCTCGCGAGCTCAATTTCGAGTTGAAAATCTACCCAAAAAACAGGACACTTCACCACGCTGAGCCAATCTTCAAATCGATTGACCCTACACCTTCACCGTACCAAGAGGAGAAGTTCCCCAACAAAAGCCCCTCACCAGAGCCACCATTGCTTCCAGCCTCCAAGCTTTGTGATCGGTCTTGGTCACTTTCATACTTAGACAATTCCCCGCAGCCGAGACTTCATCCGGAGCTTGCCTCGACTCAATCGAAGGTGACACAACTCTCGCATCGAAGCTTCACTTCTCCGAGCAAAGGTATGAACTCATTCTTCCTCCCGAGCTTCCAACAATTCTCCATTTTGTTCGGGTTAATTTCATGACTTCATAAACCGTATGGATGTGTTCGTCTCTTCAAGATGAATCGATAGAGTATAAGAACTCAAAAATCCATCGAGAATCGAGAGAGATATTAGTGGTTTGAGTGTGGACGGTCACGGTGCACACCGGCTAGTAGACGATAACCGAGAGCCGTTGGATTGCCCGCGTATCGAGCGGACGGCCGAGATCAAGCCGGACGCCGCAATGGTACGCGAACCTCGGGCCCCCGGAGAGCCGAGTCGGATGGAGGCGCCGAACCGCGCCTCGACGCGCGGGCTTTCGGAGTCGTCGAGGCCGACGCGCCGCCGCGTGGATAAGTAGAAAATTAGGTATTTTTGAATTATTTAAATGCCCCGAACTTCAAAAATTCATATCTTCGCATAGAAAAATCACAAAAATAAAATAAAAAATACCCTTTCGCTCAGCTGAACGCAGGAGAATAATGTGGAAAAGAAATCAAGTTAATTGGATGAGTATTTTATTTTTAATAATTTATTTACTCGTTTCCAATATTTTGATTCTCCATTCGCATAGATAATTCACCATGGCATGAGACCATCAGGGCTTTTAAGCCTCTAATCTTGGGAACATTCCCGAATTTTTCAAGGTCGTAGGCCACCTCTCCGAAAAGTTATTGATTTTTCAAGTTCATGTCACTCGTTTTAGGTATTTTAATTCCAATAATTAAGCATGTTGTAAAATAAATTCTAGGAAAATTTGGTGATGTTTCTTAGGACCGTGGGACCCATGGAAAATATATTTTGAGTTAATTCATTCATAATAACCTTAATCTGGCCTAAACCTCTAAAATTGAATTTGAATTAATTAGGGTTAACCACACATCAAATTGACTTGAAAACAATTCTCCATTACTCTTTAGGGTTAGAGGAACCTTACATAAAATTTTGAAATCAATTAGACTTGATTAACCCCACCAACTGGGTTGATTAAGTTTCATAAGCAAAATGGAACTTTAAAAATTCATAACTCCAAAAATACTTTTCAAGAATTCACAAAAATGGTTTAGAAGCTTCTCTGATATCAGGGGAGTTCAGAAAAATTAAAATTGGAATTTTATAAAAAAATTTGATTTTTCACAATATTTTAATATTTTAATAATTAAATAATAATAAAAATCATAAAAATATTAAAAATCATAAAAATGTCACATTTTGACTCCTAATCATTTAAGAACAAACCAAATATTTTTCCTAAGTCCCTAGGATAAGATATTGAATTTTAAAGGCTTAATGTAATTTTTAATATTAAAAAATGAATTTTCAACCTTTTTCACTAAAATAATTCTAATAAATCAAAGAAAAATCAGAAAATTATAAAATTTGTTTTTATGGACCCCTTGAGGTTAGAGAAATTTAAGAAAAATATAAAATCTATTTTTTAACTTTTATTTTACTTTAAAATTGATTAATACTCTAAAACTCAAAATAATTATAATAAATAAAATATAATTCAGAAAATCACAAAAATTGGTCCAAGTGGTCATCTAGTCATTAGAAACATTCCATAATTTTCTTAAGGACAAAAATCTTTCCTTGGTTATGTTGTTGAATTTTCTTTAAAAACCCTTATTTTCTACTAAAAATAATTATATAAATAAATTAAATTCAGAAAAATCACATTTTCTCCTCTAATGTCTTAATCGACATGTGAGTGAGGTGACATAAAAATTTTAAATTCATTTGAGCTCAATTTAGTGAGTTATGAAATAAATAAGCTTAAAAGGGCATAAATGTAATTAAAAAGTTTAATCCTTAATTAAAATTTTAGGTTTAATCAAAATGGGGGGTAAAATATTTAATTTTAACTTTCTCTTGGATGATTGAAACTTAAGAAAATTAAGGGGTAAAAACCCATTAAACACTTTGAAAATATCAAAATGAAACTTTAATTAATTAAATAATTTAAATTTTGGAAAGAATATATTTAAAATTTGGATTATTAAAATAGGGATATTATTAAGAGGATATTTATTCTTTAATTTAAAAATCCCTAAATAAGTTACTTTAAAAATATTTAGTTCTTAATTAAAAATTAAAATAATAATCCAAATTAACAATTAAAACTAAAATTAAATTAAAATTAAATTTAAAATATTGAAACTAAAACTAAAATTAAAATTAAATTAAATTAAACTAAAATTAAATTAAATTAAATTAAATTAAATTAAATTAAATTAAATTAAAATCAAATTAAATTAAATTAAATTAAAATCACTTAACAACAAACCTAAATAAAATCATTAAGAGTTAAATCAAAACATATCAATAATTTCAATACCTCTTTCTATCTAAGTAAATTTAAAATATGAACATCAATTTGAAATACCAAGATAATTGAAAATGTAAAGATTTAAATTAAATCTAAAATAATTTGAATACTATTCAAAACTTAAAATTATTAATTAAAACCTCATAATTAAATTAAAACACTTTAAACCATGAACTCAAACTTTAAATTAAGAATGATTAAAATTCTCGATAAACCAACTTGCCCTTAAAGGCTTTAATTATTATAACTCTTAAATAGAACATTAAATGAGATGTCACTTCATTCATCAGGTAATCTAATACCCAAGTTCGCTAAGCAAGAGACAAAGTTTAACTAAACTCCTGGATGATTAATTCATATGTGCAACTAAATTTACTTGGACTCAAAATAATCCTGAAGTATTAAAAGATGTTTAGGACTCATCCTAAACACTTCCTCAATATGACGGGATGTTTTAGAAGAACAATCGAATCTAATTGTTCTTCGATGAAGAAAATCATCCTTAAACCAAACCAACAACCTAGACGTCATAGGGATGACTAGTTATAGGATTAGATTCGCTAGATAACCAAAACCCTTTCCCTTAGCTTTACCTAGGTATTTCTTGCAAAAATATGTTTAAATGCTCTAACATGTGTTTTAAGTGCAACTTGGGATGACGGGAAGACCCTCCAGGTACGCTTTTATTTTATTGCAATTTACTTACATGCACTGTACTTTACTTTTCTTGCATGTTAAATAAGACTGTTGCATGAAAACTAAAACCTTGTAGGATAGTCCCCGAACCGAAACCAAAACTAAATTAAAAGTCATTCGCAAGATAAAATTCACCACCACAACATTCCAAAATATAAAACAACTCAAAATTTAATCACAAACGTAACAACAAAACTACAATCGCAACTAAATTAAAACGTCTCGTCGAATGATCGGGAATACCTCGGATGATGTAACCCACATGTCGATAACGGGATTTCCCATGGCCTAAATGAAAGTGTGGAACTCATTCGACTGAGTTTAGCAAATTCATCTGGACTAAGTGAATTTGATGAAAATAACGGTGTCGGGATGACGGAACCGTGGGATCTTAATCGGTTCTGTTTAAATAACTTTAAGATTTATTTTAATTAAAATATTAAAAACACTTGGATTTTAAAATTTTCTGTAAACCAAAACACTTCTCTCATCTCCCGATTTATGACTTCTAAAACTAAACCTCTACAACAACAAGGAGCTTGGAGCATGGTGGGCAACTTGGCCATCGTCATCAGCAAAACTCAAGTCTACTTCAAAGAAAACCTTTCTTAGAATTAAATAACCATGCCATAGGATTTCGAGGTAGTTTGCCTAGTGCAGCATAAATCCTCAACTCTTTGTTAGGCATTTTCATAATTATGTCATGCAAATTAAGCCCTAACCGGTCTTAGGACTCCGAGGTAGTTGTTCGGTACAACATAAACCCTCATATCTTCCAGGTTATTTGTATGATCATGTCATACAAATATAAGTCTTAATTAATTAAAATTGGCAGGATTGCAATATTAAATAAATTCCTAAATTGAAGCCAAAGAATAGGATAGTTTGGGAAGTTGCCAAGATTCTTCTTGGATCCTCAGCTTCTCCTACTTCTCTTCCCTTAAATTCCCAAAATAAATTGTCCTAAATTTGATCCATTCCCTATTGAAATCTCCAAAATTCAATCCTTCGAAAACCTTAAACTTTGAAATTCTTGAGAGCAAAACCACTAATCATTATCGAGAGTTTTCTTAAATGATTCCTGTCATTTAAGATGTAATTAACTATGTGGGCTTGCCCTTATGGGGAACTTTAAGAACCCGTGTAATATAAAACCCGCTTAATTCATTTATATTGCGGTGGAACTTGTCAACTTATAAAATTGGTTCTGCGACCAAATGGATGTCATAAATCTCCTAGTTTATTTAATCGAGCCCCATCATCAAGCAAGTGTGTCTATTCTTCTGGATGAGATACACGGTTTAGTGATGCGGTGATCGTTTATATAAACTATTTGGGATGCGAGATCGGCTTGATTTCATATCTTAAAATCTTCAAATTTAAAAATTATTTTCAAAATCAAATGCTACTTTCCAAATTATATATATATTTAAATTAAATTTAAAATATGGAAATTCACCGACAATTTTTGTAGGCGACCTCCTTTTCAAAATACAACACTCAACCTAAAAATATGCCGACAAAGGACTAGTAAACTTAAAAATGATATCATCTCATTTTGTTAGTATGAAGGGGAATCAATATAAAAAGTATGGGAAAGATTTAAGGAACTCCTAAGAAAGTGTCCACACCATGCTCTACCGAATTGTTTAATCATTCAAACTTTTTACAATAGATTAGTAGGATCCCTTAGGTCTATAATTGACACTACCGCAGGTGAATCGTTAATGTCAACACCATATGATGAAGCATACGCGTTAATTGAAGAAATGGTTACAAATGAATTTCAATGGCCCTCTGCAAGGGTAAATCTTCAAAAGGTAGCCAGTGTTCATGATACAGATGCGATTGTAATTCTTGCATCTTAGGTTGCTGCAATATCAAAGAAGTTGGACCAATTTGGAATGAACCAGCCTCAATTTACTCCAGTTAGTGAGGAATGTTCATTAGAACATATGATTGATTCTAACTTATCATATGAGACTTTAAATACATAACAACTCGTATTCTAACATTTACAACCCATGTTGGAAGAACCATCCTAATTTTAACTAGAATCATAGTACTGGGGGTGGAAACCAACAATGGAAAAATAATCATGCAAATCATAATGAAAGTTAGAATAATCAGGGGAACACAAACTATAGACCTTTATATCCTCCGGACTCTAACAAAGATCAACAATTTGAGGATAAGAAGATTTTTATCAAAGAAGTAGTATTGTAAACGAAAAACCAGTTGCAAAGTCAAAATGCTGTGATTAGAAACATAGAGAATCAATTGGGACAAATTGTTATTTCACTTAGCAATAGACCCTAAGGAACTCTTCCTAGCAAAATTGAGATCAATCCTAAAGAGAACACTAATGAACAAGTAGAAGCTGTCCAATTAAGAAGTTGAAGAGAGATAGAGGATGTGATTAGAAAAGAGAAAGAAGTTGTGAGAGAAACAAAAGAAACTTAAAGACCTAAAGAACATGTTTCTAAGGATCTGAAAAAATATATTTCTCAAACTAAAATCAATTTAGAAAGACCATCACCACCATTTCCTCAAAGACTTAGACATCATGAGTTGGATAAACAATTTTCAAAATTTCTGAAAGTACTTAAGAAGTTAACGATAAATATTTATCTCGCTGAAGCTTTGGAACAGATGCCAAGTTATGCAAAGTTTATAAAGGAGATATTAAATAAGAAAAGGAAACCTGGGGATTACGAGATAGTTGCATTAAGTGAGGAGTACAACGCTATACTTCAGAAAAAGCTTCCTCAGAAACTTAAAGATCCTTATAGCTTTAGAATTACTTGTGCAATTAGAGAAAAAATATTTAGAAAAGCTTTATGTGATTTAGGAGTGAGCATTAATGTGATGCCTCTATCTATATTTAAAAGATTAGATTTAGCTGATACTTCTCCCACTACTGTAACCCTTCAGGTAACTGATCGATCTACCATTTATCCAAAAGTGGTTATAGAAGATGTGTTTGTTAAAGTGGATAAATTTATCTTTCTTTTGGATTTTATTGTATTAGATATGGAGGACGATAAAGATAATCCAATTATTTTGGGGAGACTGATACACCTAAAATATAGTGTTTTTATGCACATTTTTATACCTATTTTTGATGATATTGTACTTTAATGGAAGATATTTTGTGTATTTCTTGCAGGTATGATGAAAATGAATGATTATGATGAAAGGAACAAAATCGGATCAAATTTGGAGCAAAAAAAGAATGAAAAAATGAAAAATTGGACTTTGGCGGCTAAGCACCGCCTGGTCGGCACTTAGGCGCCATAGTTAAAAATCAAATTTGTTTTCATTTTTGGTGCCAATTTCAAGAGGTATTTGAAGAAAATTTTGGTGGTGACTTCCATAAATTCCCATGGGCGTCAAATTTGAATGAAGGGATGCATCTTTTGATGGATACCTTGAATCTAGACAAGATTTGAAGAGACACCAAGGGACCTTTTAGAAAATTATATCATGAAGACTTTGAATTAGTTTTAGTGTGTGTGTTTTTAGTGTGTGCACTTTTAGTTTTAGTGTGTCATCTTTTAGTTTAAGTCTTCTTCTAATTTCAAGAGCTCTTTTCTACTTTTACTTTTAGTCTTTTAAAGTCTTTTAGAGTTAGTTTAAGGAGAAAGGGTTGGTGTGAAACTTTCTTTCCACCAATTTTCTTCCATCCATTTATTTAGTTTTTATTGAAGTATGAAGTTAGTTTCCAAGTCAGCAGAGTTGGGCGCCAACCTCTATAGTGTTGTCCTATGGAAAGTCAAGTTTCAAAGGAACTTTAGGAGTCTTGTGGAGAGGATTTTCAAATAAGTGTTTACTTCTGTTTTTATATTTAGTTTTTAATTAAAGATTGTTGTGTCTTCTTTATGATTTCTATTTTCAAATCAATGTGTTCTTGTGTTTTCTTAATGAATTCTGAGTAGTTTTCTTTATCTTTTTTTTCTTAAATGAAGAAGTAATTAAATATGTAGGATTGTTGTGGAATGTATAAGTGTTTAAAGTTGAAATACGTTGTGAAGATTTAATTCCATGAGCTTAATTTACTTCTTAATTTGGCCAGTTAAGATGTCAAAATTTGTTGTGAGGTTATGTAAGATCCAATGCGGTATTGTCTCAAACAACAATTGGTAAAAATCACATGCAGATATATGGGTGAGAATTGTAGTTCATATAATTAAATGCAAATATATTAGGAGATATGTTTTTAATGGGGAGTAAAATTAGATAATTTTAGAGTGACAAACTAAAGTTTCCTAATTTGGTTTGATATTTTAAATTTTGTTATGAGAAGTTAGCCCCCAGGTGGAGGGAATCGAGGTAACTCTAGAGTAAGAGCTAGTATCTTCCCTGCCTAACCTTTTCAAAATTTTAAAATTTCAAATTAACCAAGTAAGGGTAAAGAATAAATCTACTCATATTTATCACAACACATTTAAATACTTCCACAACAATAATTTCATAATTATTACTGTTTTATAAGAGAAAGAAAAAGATATTTTGTTTCCTAATGTTTTATATCGTTATTAAGTTCTGATAATTTTTATTTCCTGCTTAGCTTTTTATTAAAAATACCAAAAACAACTTTCAAACTTTACAAATCAAAATATACTTTCAAAAATCATTTAAAAAGTAAAAATATAATTTTATTATTTCTTTAAAAAATTTTTACATTTCCCTGTGGGTTCGATATCTCGGAGCTTAATCAGAAAGTCCTATATTACTTGATAAACGATACGTATACTTGCGTAGTATCCCATATTATAAAATTATAATTTTCATATCTAAAACATAAACATAAATAGTCGGGGATCAGAGACCTTTCCTTGATACTGGACAAGCTATGATAGATGTGCAAAAAGGAGAGTTGACTATGAATATTAATGACCAGGAAGTTACTTTTAATGTATTAAAGACTATGAAATATCCAATTGAGAGTAAAGATGATGATCGTTTTTGGATGGATGAAATTGATTATTTAAGTAAAGACCATTTCCAATAAATTTTTTAGAGTAAGTTAATAGATGAGATAGAAATGGACTTTCATGATGAGTTGAAAACGTTATTTAAAGAAGACTTTATGTATGTTCAGGAGAGGTGTAAAATAATGGAAGTTACCGAAACTTTTAATTCCATCTTTTGGAAAATCTCATCAACTTATGATGAATGTATTTAAAGCTTATCTATTTATGGAATTCATCTACACCACCAGTCTTTATATCTTCAGATTTGACTCAATCACAAGAGGAACCCGAATTGAATGATGAAATCAAGAAAAATCTCCTAAGAAAGAGTTATTCAAAATCACTGAATGGCATAATCCGTGGTATATAGACAAAATGAATGAGATTCTGATGTTGAGGCAATTAGAGTAAACATTGGATACATCGGGTCATCGATGTTTAACCCAGTGCTTCGTGGGAGTCACCCCATGGATATCTTTGTTATCTTTTTAGTGTGATTGTTGTTATGTTGGATTTGATAATAGTGAGATGTTGAACTTTGCTCCTTGTTTAATTTGTGAGAGTAGTTTGGGTTAATGTTGTGAGGTTATGCCTCGGTCTCGACTAAATTCAGTATATGACTTCCGTGTAGAGTAGTCGACGAGTCTGTTATGACTTAGTTCTTAACCGGAGCTGAGCATTACCTGAAGCATGTAGAGTTTGGACTTGGACAACTCCATGTCAACTCTATTACTTCCTTTATCTGACTTTGTCTTTACTTAGTAAGGTCACGTACTTACTTAGTGAACAACATCTGGATGAACTACACACTTTTGTATACCAGATTGTGTATACCTTAGATTTAGAGTAAACCTGAAATTGGAAACGCATGAGTTTTTATAATAAGGGAATTCTGGTCCAAGGGTCATAACCATATAAAAAATTTTACAATACACACTTGTTATTATTGTATTTTTTTCCATTAGAGATTGAAAGTAAGGAGGGGAAATGTGAGTAGAAAAGAGATCAAATTAACCTCACTTGTTGTTTGTTTATTAAATCTTAGAGTATATGTATTGGAGTTTGTGTGTTTATGTTTGTGAGTCAAGTTGAACGAGTCATTGTAGACAACAAAACTTATCTTAATATTTTAAACTTATTAGCATTAGTGATTCCTTTATAAAGTTTAAATTGTGTTCCTGTTTAATCTTCAATTTGTACTTGCTCTACTATTTAAAATTCCTTTATAGTGTTATGTCAAGTATGTTTAGGGAAGATTTACTTTCTACTGCAATATTCTACCAAGTGCTATTTGTTGATATTTTTGTAGGATGTGTAGTAAATTGTACAAGTGATCATTCCCTGCCGCATATTTTTGTACTTCATTGTTACACATGTTTGAGCTTAAGTTTGGGGGGGGGGGGAAGAAAAATGTTTCAAATTTAAACCTTACTTATTTTCAAAACTACTATAAATAAATTTTTGTTTTATATCTAATGATTTTTGTTATATGGAGTCATCTTAAGAATGTTAGAATTTTAAGTATATAAATGGAGTAGAAAAACCTTAGTTGATATTTTTAGTAAAAAGGGTGAACCTAGAGTTAAAAATATTTAGTGGAGAACAAGGGAAAATGAATAAATATCTTTAGTTGGAAGAAGTGTATTTTTTAAAAAACTAAGGATTCTTAGAATTTTTACTTTCAAACATTTAAGGCTCTTTTAGAAACTATTTTAAAAAATACATCTTTTCAAGTGAAGGAAAGTAATAAGTTTTAACTTTAGAGGAGGATAGTGGAATTCAAAATCAATTAAGGACTTCTCCAGATATAGTAATCCTCACATATATAAAAAGGCAAAAACAAAAAGATGAAAAAGATCCTGAAAAAAAAAATGGATCTAAAAGATCATGAAAAGAAAATGTGAGGAGAAGCTTGAGGAGAGGTCTTAATTAAAGGATATAATTAAATGTCACTAATTTCATTGCATGAGGAAGAGTACTTTTAACATATTAAACTCCACTTTCTGATTTTCACTAAGTATTTTAGTTTAGGGGTAGAAGTAGTATTGTAGTGATAATTGAAGGATATAATTAAAACGAAACTTCTATCGACCTTCAAAGCTAAGTTGTGTTATTATAGACTAGAACTTCTCTTGAAAGCCGTTGTGATTAACCATGATCTCCGTAAGATTGATATTCAGGGCTTAATCAGAAAGCTCTATATTACTTGATAACGATACATATACTTGCGTAAAATCCCTACTATTTAAACATATAATTGAAATCTTACTTTGCTTTGGAGTTAAGTTTTTGGCACTGTTGTGAAGGAAGAAATTTAAACAAGAAAATTAAAGGATTAAACTCTTGTATATTGTAATCGGGGATCAAGGACCCAAATAACACTTAAACAACACTCCAAATAGTTCTTAAGCAACACCTAAACAATGCTTAAATAGTACATCAAACAATAAACATCACCCCAAACAATACTTAAACAACACTCAAAGAACACTTAACCAGCACCTATGCAGCCCAAAAAATTGCACTTAAACAAGTCCAAAAAGTGCATTTAAAGGCTCCAAAATTAGCTAATAAATCAGCCCTAAAATAGTATGTAAAACCTCAATAAAACTAAACAAATCACCTCCAACAAAAGCATCTAAATGTTCTAAAAATAGTAGAAGTTCAGCCCAAAAATGTCGCATTTAAGCTATTCCGAAACAACAAATAATATTAGCCCAAAATGATGCTTAAACCATCTCCAAACACCACTTTAATCAGCCCAACAAAGGCATTTAAAGACTCCAAAAATAGTAGAATTTCGACCAAAAAGACACATTTAAGCAATTCCAAAATAATGATTTATATGGTATGAAATCAACATTTAAACTTCCTCTAATCAACAGGCATTGAAGGTCTAGTTAACTTAAGCAAAGGAAATCATAATCAATCACAAGAGATCCATGTAAAATATACAAATTCAAATTTTTGACAAAATTTTTTAATCCCATTTGTAAATATGAAAATCATGAATAGCTCAATAACATGCCATCACTCAATGAAGCAAACATGCAATATTCATTTCTTTTGCCTAGGATGAACGAAAACGAGGCAATATGACAAATCTTGAATTTATACGTGAGCCCAAGAGGTTTGGCCTTGATTGGGTGATTTGATAAGATTTTGGACGATGTTGCATTGTGTTCGACAGAGGCAAATTCTTGCGAAGGAATCGGAAAAGTCGCTACGCCAAGAATGCAGCTCCCCTATTTTTTTTACCTTGTCGTGTGTCTCTCGGTTCTCCTTTTACTGTGTGTTCTATTTTGATTTTATATGTCAAATTCTACAAAAACAGATATTACATGACATTGGACAGGCAACTAATTGATTTCTATTCATGTTTTAGGCTTAATTAGAGGTCATAATGCCTAATTAGTTCAATTACAGTGAGATCGAGCGGTTTATTTGAAATTTAAAATTTCTAATTATGTACCAAAATTGGTGTTATTCGTGGAGTTATTGAGGTCAAATCGTTGTTGTATTGGCTTAAGAAGCAACGCAAGCAGGTTTTATTCTTTGTGTTATGTGCGTTATATTGAGGTGTTATGGAGGTTCTGCACGATCCACTGTTATCTTCGATAGTAAGTTGGTATTACCGCAGTATAATTGCACGCGGGTCTTAAAAAAATGGTGTTATTACGACAATTAAGTCACCTTATCGGCGTTATTGGTGATTTATTCGGCAAAACTCAGGTGTATTGCACGATTTATTATGGTCACATTGTTATTTGGCTTGTTTAGTGCAGCGAGTTAGTTGTATTATGGTGTTATTAGCAAGTTTTTGTGTTATTTGGCATGGCTGTGCGAGCAATGGTGTTATTGTGAATGATTTTGATAGAACTTGGTCGTATTGAGGGCTTTTGTGGTGTTATTGAGCATAATTTGTTGTTATTGGCCCGAATTTGGCTCAAACCAATATCAATCTGGACTTAGGCTCCTTTCTACTTTAATTTAGCTTATGTAGACTCGAAATGAGACGATTAATGGCTCGGTGCACGAGAAGACCCTTATTTCATTGATTTTAAATTTTGTGCATCGATTTTCGTATAATTTGCTCGGTGCGGAACCATAGAAATATGGGTGCCTGTCCTAGCTAGAATCAACATTTCGTATGTGCTTGTGTAGGCCTTCATCATATGGGTCATTCAAACATGTTGGTCAATGATCGAGCCAATTTAAGTGATAATTCACGTCGTGAGAGCTTTCAATTTTTTTTAATTTAATCTTAGTGTCAGTTAGTGAATTTTGTGTGAATGTATAAATTGTAGTGTTCATGAGTGCTTGAGTCACAAAGTGTTTCCCTATAGCCTTTAAACCTGTGGGAACTCATATTTTCGGCCCTCCACATATTGGTACTTAGCCTTGCAATTATGAGTTGAGTGCCTGGGTCACTCATGTGAGGTTTTCACAAAAAATGAGTCAAAAAGTGGTTTGAAGTTCCATGTAAGGTGGGTTTCATTACTAGTTGACCTCGACCCGTAACTATGCCTACAATTTATCCTTTAATTTATATTTCAAAAGGTAGTATGGAAAAATAAATATATAATTTTAGAAAATATTTTGCACACCAAAGGTACTACGCAAGTATACGTATCATATCCATTAATACAGGGCTCTATTGGAGTCCTGGTTATGGATCCCACAAGGAAGATTAGTTTTAGAAATTAATAGATTTTCAAATTATAAGTAATTATAATTTTTATTTCTTTTCAAAAATCAGATTTTAAGTTTTATGAAATTTCTACTAGATGTAAGTAAAGTAGCAATAAAGTAAAGGTTGATGCAATTATAAATAAAACAACTTTCTCCTTTTTCAACTAATCCAAGATTTTTTAGAAAAACTATCATTCATAGAGAACTTGAAATTATGGTGTTGCGCCAAATTGAAGCATTCCTATTGTTTACCTTCACTTGATAATATAAAGAACATTAGCTAATCTATAGATTGGTTCAGGATGTATTATTAGTAGAATGGGTTAATCTAGACTCACAATTCTAGATGTCTAAGGGTGGCTATGTTTGGCCCTACTAGTGACCCGTTCCCTTTCTATAAACCAAATTAATAAAATTTAGTCTGTCACTCTAAAAACTAATTAATTCTACGCCCAATAAATAATATTTTCTTATTTATTTGCACTTCACATTGAATAACCCGCACATGGCCTTCGATTACCCAAGGATTCATGTGATATCTACTAGTTAAGAACTCATCTCTGGATAGGTCTTAGAATTCTTAAATGGATTTTAACAATTCAAATGGCCAGTTTAAAAAGTAAATTAAGATCAGGTATGGATATCATCACAATAATTTTTAAAATTAAGTTTAAGTTCTCCAACGAAATCAAATTATCTTTATTATCTTTTCATGGTGGAAAGGAAAAAGAAAAGTAATTACTCAGAATACATTGAATTCACACAACAAAACATATTTATAAAAATTTGAACCAAGTTACAAATACTTATCTGAAATGTTCCTTCAAGTGATCCTTTGACTTCTACTGACCCCAATGCAATGTACAAGACTTCAACATCACCAACTCTTACAAACTCTCACTTACTACTCAAGGAATTGAGTAGTAACACTCAAAGTATCTAAAATAAACTAAAATAAACTCACTAAATACTTAAGAAAAGTATTTGGTGGCTCTCTAGAACTATTTCCGGGCGCAGGAGAGCTCTGTTTTCTATTGAAATGTCTCATATTTATAAAGCTGCAAAAATGACCACGAGTTGCTTAAGGCACCTCTTCAAAATTCGTCCAAATTCAATGAATCTTATAGAAAGTAACTGTGGCTCCTAGGAACAGGGATCTGGCGCCTAGGCACCGGACTCCGTGACCAGATCTTCGCACCCCTTCACTTTGGATCGCACCTCTTCGCGATTAAAACTGTTTTCCTGTGTCCGGATACATTGTATCACATGTCCTATGTATCAGGAGTAACTTCCGATCTTCTGAAGTGTCCGATTACCACTTAACACCATCAAAATAACTGCCCAAAGTTGTCAAAAATCTTAACTGCTTCAGTATCGAACTAGCGCCTAGGCGCCAGACCTATAATTTTGGGAACTTTGCTTTTTAGCTCTTTTTTGCTCCTTTTTGCTCCTTTTTCCTTCTTGAACTCTTTTTTTCATCACCTATATCCAAAAATATAAAAATATCTTTCATTAAAGCATAATATCCTTAAAAATTGATTCATAAATAAGAC
This sequence comes from Papilionanthe hookeriana x Papilionanthe teres, assembly GCA_022702705.1. NCBI lineage: Eukaryota > Viridiplantae > Streptophyta > Magnoliopsida > Asparagales > Orchidaceae > Papilionanthe > Papilionanthe hookeriana x Papilionanthe teres. The sequence continues at coordinate 47,542,890 of CM040436.1, read as the reverse complement.
ATGAAAATAGACACTTTTTAAGTGGATCAAATTCCTCCAAACTTAAATGTTACTTGTCCTCAAGTAACCCTTTTTATTACAAAAAATTTATAACACCTGGAATGAAGTTTAAATATTTAAGATTCCTTGTAATTTTTTGTTTTATAAATGTTCTAGTAAATCATTAACCAAATTTCACTAATTAAGGTTAATTTTAAGAATTTAAAGAATACTTAACTACCAAATCATAAGACTTTAAAATTTTCATTTATTTCAAGAATAATTGTAATTTATCATATTAAGGTCAAATAGATAATTTACAAGAAAAAGACTTTCATGAAAACTTTTATAGTAAGGATGCTTGTACATAAAAATTAAAAAATGTAATTAGTTTTTTTCCTATAAGATAATTCAAGTGAAGCCAATTTTTGATTAAGCTTCTCCTCAAGCTTCTCCTCACATTTCTTTTTTTTCTTTGCTCTTTTTTTCTTTTTCCTTTTTTCTTTTTAAGGATATTTTTCAATCCCCATTTTTTCACAATTTGGGAGGATTATTATATCTGGATAGTCTGTTAATGATTTTAAACTTCACTATCCTTAACTTATATTTAAAAACTTATACATTTTCACTTAATAAATATGACATTCTTAATAAGTATTTTTCAAAAATTATTTCAATCTTTTCTTTTTCAAGTAATAATTTTGATTTTTTAGTATTTCAAAAATACAATTCTCTTTACTATAAATAGAAAAAAATTTAATCTTATTATTCTTTAAGTTAAATAATTATATTCCTAAAATCAATCAAAATTATTAAAATTTTATTTAAGTTTACTAAATTATTTATAAATTAAAAAATTTAAGTAATCTTAAATAAAATTTTCATTCCTTATGTTATGTTAATATTTTTTTTAAAGAAAATATTAGTAATTAAGGACAAATAATATTTAAAATTCAAAGTATTTTCCCCTCCCCCAAACTTCAGTTTTGGTATAAACATTAATCATGAAAATTTCTAAAGCATGAGAGAAAGAATAGCATATTTCCACCAAGAATTTTTCCAAGTATATGAAAAATAATCTAGAAAGGAAAATATTATTTCCCACATACTTTTTATGAGTATAAAAGAATTGTTTAAGCATATATAGAAAAATTTTAGTAAGCAGGATCAATTTCTACCAATTTTTTTTTAAATTCTTTTTTCTTTTATAATTTTAAACAAAAATAATTAAGCTAAACAGGTGTACTGATCACTGTACTAAAACAGAAACAAAACATCTCATTACAAAAATAAACTCTAACAATCCAACAATCATCAATACAACAATAAGTGTCTCAGAATCAATACACTCTAAACATCAAAAGTACACTAACACAACAGTGCACCAAACATAAAAACAAATCATCACATACATCCAAAACTAACACACTAACAAAACATAACATAAATAACACAACTACTCAATCCTAGAAATCTACTCATCACTAACTGTCTCTTCATTCTCATCATCATCAAAAGAAAAATCTACATTCTTATTCTGGCGATCATCATATGGAGAGAATCGAGGGCAGATCGGGAACTAAACTGAATGATCACCCTTAAGGAATCTAACAAGAGTCTCAGAATACTCTGCATCAAAATCACTTTTCCTCTGGGTGTACTCAGAAAGATGATCCACTTTTTTATCTATTGTATCCACTCTACAATGGGTTAAAAGTAACATATTCTGCTGCCCTATAAATTTATCATGCATATTTTACCAAAAACTAGATGGTGGCTCAGCTGCAGAAGTAGAGGGTCGAGAAGTAGAATGTCTACCTGAAGTAGGTAATGAACTGGAGGGTGCGGTAGAACTCTTACCTCGAAGTCAATCATAAATACTAACACTGTCCCGTCTAATGCGTTAAAAATTGTATTTTCCACCAAAACTTAACAAATTCGACTTCTAATTACTCACATGAGAGTATTACTCCAATTTCTAACTTCCAAACATTTCCTTAAACAATTTAAATGATAAAATAGATCCAACATTCAAACACAAGATATAATCAAACTCTTCCAATTCCATTTCAAAATTTTCCATTCCAAACTCAAGAAATTACAAAAAAGTACTATAACAAGGTTCAAATCTTAATAAATAACACAAACATCACTATTTCAAAGCAAATTCACAATCAAACAACATACTTTGAACAATGAAAGCAAACACATAAACTAAATATTTGACTCATTAAAACATGACTCGATCACACCTAGAACACACCAACGATCTATTCTTCTCTAAACTTTGAATTTCCATCCCTCTCACAATGAAGATTGTTAGGCCCGCATGGGTAGAAAACTAACGCCCTTGGAAATTCCAAAGCCGTCTTCTCATTAATCCATTTGTTCTTCGCATACATCATCACTTGAGACTCTTGAAAGGCCGCCATATGATTGAATTGAAGCTTCTTCTGCCATTCCAAGTGCTCGATTTGGTGATACATCTCATGTAGACGATTTCAAACACTTAGCAATTCCGCCTCAATCTTATCTAAACAACTGAATAATTTCTCCAAACTTACTGCTATATAACCATTGAAATAAGGTTGAGGATCTTTAAAAGACTTATCTCTTAACTCATTGCCATGATCTCCTCTCTCCATTGCTTCTAAACTTTTCTTTTCTCTTCCAAAATGAGTTGTGCTGGACGAAATTAGGGTTGCTTAAGGATTGGGGACGAAGATAAGGTATTTTATAAGAAGAATTCGTGTGAAAAACTGAAGATTTTTTGTTTTTGCATGAACCTGTAACTGGGGCGCTTAGGCACCAAAATCTGGCGCCTAGGCGCCAGAACATACTCGACTCCATTTCGCCTATCGTCAAATTTACAAGGTTTCGGTCTTAAAATTGGTCTATTAAAATGGTGTGATCAACACTCACATATCGATTGAGATAAATTCAATTCACAAACAATCACAATGATAATATATGGGTTGCCTCCCACAAAGCGCTTGGTTTAACGTCGTCAGCCCAACCTAATCAGTTATTTTAATCGGGTAGACTTAGCTCGTACGTCTCCTTGTAAATCAGTTTCATTTCTCCCATATAAGGCTTTGGTCTTAATCCGTTAACTTTAAATATTTTTCCCGTTTTGGGATCTTTAATATCTACAGCTCCATAAGGGTAAATTTTCTCAATTATAAATGGTCCCATCCATTTAGATCTTAATTTTCCAAGAAAAAGTCTTAAACGAGTATTAAATAATAATACTCTTATCCAGGCTCAAATATTTTTCTTGAAATCTTTTTATCATGCAATTTCTTCATTTTTTCCTTATAAATCTTTGCATTTTCATAGGACTCATTTCTTATCTCTTCCATTTCATTCAGTTGTAATAACTATTTCTCTCTGCTGAGATTCAAATCATAATTGAACTCCTTTATCGCCCAAGAAGCTTTATGTTCCAGTTCAACGGTAAGTGACAATGTTTACCATAAACTAACCAATAAGGTGACATTCCAATAGTGTGTCTTATAAGCCGTTTTATAAGCCCATAATGCGTAATCAAGTCTATCAACCCAGCCGCTTATTTTAGGATTAACAGTCTTCTCTAATATTTTTTTAATTTCTCTCGTTTGATACTTCACCATTCCACTTGTTTCGTGGGTGATAAGCGATTAGTAATTCTATGTATAATTCGAATTTTTCCAAGAATGATCGAATTCTTACATTTCTGAAATGACTTCCCCCATCTGTGATAATTACCCTCGGCATTCCAAATCTTGTAAAAATCATTTTCTTTAAAAAATTCGAAATACTTTTTGAATCACAGTTAGGTAAAACTACGATTCAATCCAATTTGAAACATAATCAACTGCTAATAAAATATAAATCTTTCCAGATGATGATATAAAAGGTCCCATAAAGTCTAAACCCCATACATCAAAAATCTCAATTTCTAATATATAGCTTAGAGGCATTTCATCTTTTCTGGATATATTCCCCATTCTTTGACAACGATCACAAGTTTTCACATAATTTCCAACATCTTTGAATAATGTAGGCCAATAAAATCCAGAATTTAAAATTTTAAACGCAGTTTTATCTACTCCAAAATGTCCTCCAAATTCAAAATCGTGACATTTTTGAATAATTGCAAAAGTTTCTTCATAAGGTACACATCTTCGAATCACAGAATCTCTGCCTAGTTTAAATAAATGAGGATCTTCCCAAGTATATGATTTAGAATCATTCTTGAATTTCTTAATAAATTTGCTATTCAATCCATAAGATAAAATATTGCTAACCAAATAGTTAATTATATCTGCATAACAAGGCGTTTGTAATCCTTAAATAACATATAATTGTTCATCAGAGAATTTCTCATTTATGTTTTTTTCAGTAATCTTCTCACTATCATTTTTAATTCTTGACAAATGATCAGCAATTTGGTTGTCAGTGAAAATCAAATTCTTGTGAAAGTAGAACCTATCTTATCAATCTAGGTTTAACATCCTTTTTAGACATTAAATACTTAATAGCGGAATCATCAGTATGTACGATACATTTGGTCCCAAGAAGATAAAATTTAAATTTATGAAAGACATATACTATTGCTAAGAGCTCTTTCTCAGTAGTAGTGCAATTTATTTGAGTTCCATTAAGATTTTTGCTAGCATAATATATAACTTTAAAAATTTTCTCATATTTCTGTCCCAATACAGCTCCAATTGTATAATCACTTGCATCACACATTAATTCAAAAGGTTTACTCCAATTAGGTGTAACAATGACAGGTGCAGTGATTAATTTCTCTTTTAGAATATTGAAAGCATTCATACATTCTTCATTAAATTCAAACTTATCTTCTATTTCTAATAAATGAAAAAGAGGTTTAGCGATCTTAGAAAAATCCTTTATGTATCTTCTATAAAATCCAAAGATGACCCGTAAAACTTGTCACATTAGTAACAAGTAGTAGGTGGTCGAAGTTCAGCAATAATTTCACTTTTGCCTGATCAACTTCCACCCCTTTTTGTGAAATTTTATGTCTAAGTACAATTCCTTCTGTGACCATAAACTGATATTTTTCCCAGTTTAGAACCAAATTTGTTTCTTCACATCTTTGAGAACTTTTGTTATATTTTCCAAGCAATATTCAAAATAAGTTCCAAATACTGAAAAATCGTCTATAAATACTTCAATTCCTTTTTCAATTAGATCACAGAATATTGACATCATACATCTCTGAAAAGTTACAGGTGCATTACATAAATCGAAAGACATTCTTCTAAAGGCAAATGTTCTATAAGGACTTGTAAATGTTGTTTTCTGTTGGTCCTCGGGAGCAACGGGTAATTGATGATAACCAGAATATCCATCCAAAAAACTAAAATATGAGTGTTCAGCTAATTTATTCAGCATCTGATCCAAGAAAGGTAAAGGAAAATGATCCTTTTTAGTGGCATTGTTTAATTTTTGATAATCGATGCAAATTCGTCATCTAGTAACTTGTCTTGTAGGAATTAATTCATTTATATCATTAACAATGACAGTTACTTCTCCTTTCTTCGGAACACAATGAATAGGACTTACCAATTGACTATCAGAAATAGGATAAATAATTCCAAAGATCTAACCATTTTAAAATCTCTTTTTTAACAACCTCTTTCATAATTGGATTCAATATTCTTTGAGGTTCAATAGTAGGTTTACAATTTTCTTCCATTAAAATCCTATGCATACAGATTGAAGGGCTTATTCCTCTTATATCTGCAATAGTCCAACCAAAAGCTTTCTTATAGTTCTTTAGAACTCTTATTAATTTTTCTTCTTGATATTTGCTTAATTCTGAAGATATAATCATAGGTTAAGTTAATGAATTTCCAAGAAATGCATACTTTAAATGTGCAGGTAACATTTTTAATTCCAGTTCAGGAGCTTTTTCAACTGAGGGTAAAAGTATATCATTTTTAGTCGTGTCTATAATTTCCCAATTATCATGAATATAATGAGTTTCTTCAAATAAATTTTCTTCATTCACTTCTTCAATTTCTCCAGTTAATGACTCATTATATAACATAGATTCATCATTTTTTCTTCAGAAATCACTTTACATTTTTCTTGATAATGATTTTCAATTATATAATCAATAATATCCATCCGATAGTATTTTTATTTGTCAGAATACCTCATTGATTTCAGAACATTAAATATTATCTCTTGATCATTAACTCTCATTGTTAATTTTCTTTTTTGCACATCAATCATAGCACGTCCGTTAGCTAGAAAAGGTCTCCCTAAAATAAAAGGTATTTCTTTATCTTCTTCCATATCCAGTACAATAAAATCTGCAGGGAAGATAAATTTATCCACTTTAACAAGGACATCCTCTAAAACTCCTTTAGGATAAGTAATAGATCGATCAGTTAACTGAAGAGTTACAGTGGTGGGAAAAAGCTCTCTTAAATCTAACCTTCGAAAGATAGAAAATGGCATGAGATTAATACTTGCTCCTAAATCATATAAGGCTTTTCCACAAAATTTTTCTCCAATAACACATGGTATAGTGAAACTTCCAAAATCTTTAAGCTTTTGAGGTAGTTTCTTTTGAATTATTGCACTACATTCATCACTTAATGCAACAGTTTCATAAGCTTCAAATTTTTGTTTCTTTTTTAAAATATCTTTCATAAATTTTGCATAACTCGACATTTGTTGCAAAGCTTCAGCAAAAGGAATGTTGATGGTAAGTTTCTTAAAAATCTCAAAGAACTTAGAAAATTGATGGTCAAGCTTCTATTGTTTTAGTCTTTGAGGAAAAGGTGGTGGTGGTCTTTCAACTTCCACTTTAATAGGAATTACAGTCTGATCATTACTTGGAGAAAGAGTTTCTTTAGATTTTTCAATCTCTTCATCCTCTCTCTCTTTTTCAATTTCATTCTGAATTTTCTCTTTTAATTTTTTCCACTTCTAAGTTGTAAAGCTTTCGCTTGTTCATGGTCTTTTCCAATTTCTTTTGATTAATTTTGATGTTGCTAGGAAGTGTTCCTTGAGGTCTGTAATTATATAAATTAGCATCTGATTCTCAATATTTCGAATAGCAGTATTTTGACTTTGTAACTGATTACCTAGTTGCAAGATCAATTCTTCTAAAGATAACTTTTTTCTGTTGATTGTTAAAACCAGGAGGATAAGTAGGTCTAAAGTTTGAACTTCCTTGATTGTTCCAATTCCCAGTTGGATTAACTTGATTATTACCCCATTTTTTATGTCTATTATTCCAATTAAAATTAGAGTGATTTTTTCAACCTGAATTATAATAATTCCAATAAGGGTTATTAGTTTTACTAGCAATAGCTTGCAATGTCTCTATTGTTTGAGAATCATCAATATTTGCAAAATTATCATTACTTACATGTGATACGTTAATAGCAAAATTATCCAATTTCTTAGATACCGCAGCCACTGGTGAAGCTAAAATAGAAAAGGCTTCATTATCTTGAATACTTGCCACTCTTTCAGGATTAACCCTTTCAGAAGGCCATTAAAAATTATTGTTAGCCATTTCTCTAATTAAGGTATTGTTGACCTCATTTTTGATGAGGTCTTCTCTTCTTCTTTTAGTGCTTAGGATCTAGCCTTAGGCTTCTCCTTTGACTATCTTAGAGGATTAGAATTGAGACCCACCTTTTAGAAATTCAAACCACTTCTAAACTCCCCGCAAACCCCACAAACTTCGACCGTAGACCCCTAATCACATGTAGGGTTGAAATCAAATGTGGAAGTTTAAAGGATGAGTTCCTATAGGACTCTTCGGGCCTTAGGATCGCCCCGTGGCTCTGGTCCAGTGAAGGGTCGACTTACACACACACTACACCTATACACTACACTTTCACACACTTCCTAAAAACACACCCATACCCAACTCGACCTCCCGACTCATGTAGGTGATTCACATGGATGGTCCTTAACCCCTAAGCCCTCGGCTAAGAGGGTTAGTGAACAACACGGCGAGTGCCTCAAATGAGTCCCTTCATGGCTCATGTGGGCTCGATATGGCTTCATGGCTCAAAAAAATGATTTCATCCCACTTACATTCACCCAATCTTCAATTTTCCAAATTTTCAATTTTCGACCCCCGGACCCTACACCCGCTTAGCTCTACCCAAAGCCCCGAATAGCCCCAAATTTCTCAAAAATTTCCAAATCACCCAAAATTCTCCAAAATCATTCCTAAACATGTCTTCACCAATCAAATCGATCATCCACACCCAAAAATACCAAAATTCCAAAAATACCTCCCAATACCCTCCAAATACCCAAAATACCCCTTCGGCCAAAAAATCAAAAAATTCAGAAAATTCCTAGAAAATTCCAGTAAAATACCAAATATTCCCAATTTCATTTTGTTCAACTACACCATGGGCCAATTTTGTCAATTTACCCTAATTTTGTCAAAACCCCCAATTTGACCTATTTTAACCCAAAGTGAACCCAATGTCAAACCAAACCTACCCAATTGACCCAAATTCTGGTCCAATTCAATTCTAAACTTCAATTCAACATCCCCAATACCAATCTAGACCAAATTCAAGCCCAATTTGATTGAAATTTGGATCCAATTTCACTTTTGGCCTTAAAGCCCAATTTGGACCCATGACCCAAACCTAACCCAAATGAGCCCAAACCCCAAAATCAAAACCCATCAAAGTCAAAACCTCTTTGAAACATTCTCATAAACATTTCCCAACATTAATTTTACATCAATTTCAACCCTAGCCCAACATTGGCCCAAATTAGCTCAATTCGACCTACATCGCCCACTTACCAAATAAACCCAAATTCAAACCAATTCAAGTCCAAATCACACCAAATTGACTCCTAAACACTCATGACACATCCCTAAACCAAACTCAACAATTATTTGGCCCAACCTCTTTACAAAATTTCCATCCATAAATTCACTTTTAAATTCAAAAGCCCACTTTCCTAAACCATTTTAAAAGCCCATCCTTTACCACATCCAAAGGCCCAAAATTGGTCCCAAAGCCCATATGACATTTCCCCTCATAATACTTTCAATTAAACTCAATACCTAAGTCCTAAATTCATCATCAAATCATTCCAAATCAAGTTCCATAAAAATTTCCATCAAATTACCAAAAAATTCCTAAAACCCTTTTCATGAAACAAGTCAACCTTTTCCCAAGCCAAATGGAGCCATGAGCAAGCCATTCTCAAGCCACATGAAGCCATGAGGGCTTTGACTTGTCATTAGTCCATTTATGGCAAGAAGAGGGGCCCTTTCCTAATCCTTCTTAAACCCTTTTTTACCTTAAGCATGTCACACACTAAACCATGCTTAGCCACCTCACTATGGATGGAGACTTCACCACTCCATGGCAGCTGACTCCAAGTGACTCTTTTCAGCCCAAAACCGCACCTTGGTCGGTGCACCTAGCCCAAAAGGATGGGTTGACCCAAACCTAGCCAAAATGGCCTCTTCCCCATTCCATTCCAAGCCATCTCCTTTACACATGGCCATTGCCAATCGCTTCGCACAAACACCCAGCCCCGACCCACCCGACCCCGAGGGTGACCCTCGCTCGCCGGCCGACCACCCCGCCAGCCGGAAAACACCATGGCCGAAAGCTCACATGTGAGCCAACATTGAAATTCTCCATTCGTCGACTTGTCTCAACCCAAATGGATAGCACGGCTCGTTCTTCCCTCGACCTAAGCAATCGATCCCAACCATCAAACCCCCCTGGGAGGCCCTCCAGCCCTGCCTATTTAAACCCCCCCACCTCTCGGCCATGAAGAGGTGCTGAAACAAACCTTAAGGAAACTCTGCCAAAATTGTTCCAGACTACTCCCCATACACAGAGCACTTGATCCCCACTGAAATCCCCCTGCCATTTTTTCTCTCGCGAGCTCAATTTCGCAGTCGAAATCCAAGCCCAAAACCAGGACACTTCTCCACAGCGGACCAATCCTCAAATCGATTGGTCCTACACCTTCACCAGAGCCAAGAGAAGAAGTTTTCCAGTGGAAAGCCCCATCTCCGAGCCACCCAGGCTGCCTCCAGCCTCCAAGCTTTGTGATCGGCCGTGGTCGAAGTCCAACCTAGACAACTCACTGCACTCAGGAGACTTCATCCGGAGCTTCATAGACCCAATCGAAGGTGCAACAACTCTCGCATCGAAGCCACACTTCTCCGAGCAAAGGTATGAGCTAATTCTTCATCCCGAGCTTCCGGAGATTCTCCATTTCAAATGCTTTAATTTCATAGACATGTTTACCATATGGATGTGTTCGTCTCTTCAAGACGAATCCATGAGCATAAGAACACGAAAATCCATCGAGAATCGAGTGAGTTCTGTAGGGTCAGAGTGTGGACGGTCACGGGATCGCACCCGGCCGTAGACGATGACCGAGAACCGTCGGATCGCGCGTGTATCGGATGGACGGCTTGGATCGCGTCGGACCAGCAGACGGTGCGTGAACCGTGGGGCCCTGGACAGCCGAGTCAGATGGCGGCGCCCAATCCCAGCGCGACACGTATCCCTTCGGAGCTGCCGATGTTTCGCTGGCGCCGCGTGGATAAGTAGATAAATAGGGGTATTTTCTATTTATTTAATTCCCTAAACTTCAAAAATTCATAACTTTGTGTAGGAAAATCAGAAAAATAAAATAAAAATACCCTCTTGCTCAGCGGAACAGTAGGAGAATAATGTGGAAAAGAAATCATTTAATTTCATCAAGTATTTTATTTTCTATAATTTATTTACTCTCTGCATACATTTAATTCTCCATGCATGTATACAATTCACTATGGCATGAGACCATAGGGCTTTTGAGCTTCCGAATTTGGGAACATTCCCCGAATTTTCCAAAGTCGAGGCCATCCCTATGAAGAGTTATCGATTTTTCAAATTCATGTCACCGTTTTCGAGTATCTTAATTCCAATAAATAGCATGTTGTGAAATAAATTCTAGGAAAATTTGGTGATGTTTCTTATGACTAGAGAACCCTAGAAAAATAAGTTTTGAGTTAGTTCATTTCGTACAACCCTAATCGGCTTAAACACTCAAAATAGGTCTCTAATTAATTAGAGCTAACCATACATCAAATTGACTTGAAATCAATTCTCCACTGACCTTTAGGATCAGAGGAAACCACCACAAAAATTCGAGGTCAATTGGACTTGGTTAGCCCTACTAAATGGGTCGATTAAGCCACTTAGTCATTTTAAACTTCAAAAATTCATAACTTTCAAAATATCTTTCAAAAATTCACCAAATTGGTTTTGGAGCCTCTCTGATATCAGGGGAATTTAAGAAAATTAAAATTTCAATTTTCTAAAAAAGTTGATTTTTAATGTTATTTTAATATTTTTAATAATTTAAAAATAATAAAAATCACAAAAATAATAAAATTCACCAAAATGTCACATTTTGAGTTTTAATCACTTAGGAACAAACCCCATATTTTTCTTAGGTCTATTTGGTGAGATATTAATTTTTAAAGCTCTAGGGTAATTTTAAAATTAAAAAAATGTATTTTCTAGCATTTTCACTAAAATAATTATAATAAATCAAAGAAAAATCAGAAAATTGTAAAATTTAGTTCTCTGGAATCCTTGATATCAGAGAGAATTTTAAAAATTATAAAATTCATTTTTCAACATTTATTTTATTTTTAGATTAATTAACACTCGTAAAACTTAAAATAATTATAATAAAAATAATATAATTCAAAAATCACCAAAATTGGTCCAAGTGGTCCTCCTGGTCATTAGGAATGTCCCCTATTTTTATTAAGGACAGAAACTTTCCTTGGTCATGTTACTAAATTTTCCTTTGAAATCTCTATTTTCTACCAAAAATAATTATATAAATAAATTAAATACAGTAAAAAATCATATTTTCTCCTCTCATGTCTTTATTGACATATGAGTGAAGTCACATAAAAATTTCAAGTTCATTTGAGTTCAATTTAGTGAGTTATGAAATTATTAAGCTTGCAAGGGCAAAATGGTAATTAAAATTTTAACCCTTAAATTAAAACTTTAGGTTTAATAAGAAAATTAACAAGTAAAAATATTTGATCCCGATCTGATTTCGATGATTGAAATTTAAATAATCGAAGGGTAGAAACCCATTAAGCAATTTAAAATGATTAAACTTTAATTAAATAATCGATTAAATTTGGAAGAATAACAAAATCGAATTATTAAAATAAGGATATTATTAGTGAAGAGATTTATTCTTTAATTTAAAAAATCCCTAAATTAATCATTTCATTAATCATTTCATTCTTAATTAAAATGATAATACAAATTTAAAAACGTTAAAAGAATTAATCATTAAACTAAAATTAAATTATTAAACTCTTCTAAAATTTTAATTAAAATTAAAATGAATAAAATTAAATTAAAAATTAAATTAAATTAAATTAAATTAAATTAAAAATCAAATTAAATAAAATTAAATTGAATTAAATTAAATTAAATTAAAAAATTAAATTAAATCAAATTAATTTAATGTAACATCAAATCAAACTAAATTGAATTAAATTAAATTAAACTAAATTAAAATTAAATTAAAATTAAGTTGAATTAAATAACATCATCTCAGACATAAAGAAATTCAAAATAAATCTAAAATAACTCGAACACTATTCCAAACTTAAATCATCAATTTGAACTTAAAATCGAATCACAAATCATTAAATATCATTTTCGCCCTTAGAGCTTTTACTATTGAACTCCTAAATGGAGTATTAAATGAAATGTCATTTCACTCATAAGGATATTCAAATGTCCTAAGTTCACCGAGCAAGTTAACAAAACTTCAAAACCTCGGACGATCGATTCATTTACATAATTAAATTCATTTGGACTTAAAACAATCCTAGAAATACCTGAAAAGATGTTTAAGATTCTTCTTAAGACTTCCTCAATACGATAGGATATTTATAAGAACAATCGAACTTAATTGTTCTTCGATGAAGAAAATCGTCTTCAAACTAAAATACAAGAGCCTAGACGTCATAGGAAATGACTAACTATGTGGATTAGGAATTTGGTAGAAAACCATAACCCTTACCTTAGCCTTTACCTAGAACTCGCTTAAATGTTCTAATCATGTTTTAAGTGCAACTGGAATGACGGGAAGATCCTCCGTGTACGCTTTTATTTTATTGCAATTTACCTTATCGCAATTTATTTAATCACATCGCACTTACTTTTCTGTATGATAAACAACAATTGCATGAAAACCTACACCTTTAGACATGAAACCAAAACCGAAACCAAAACTAAGTTAAAAGTCATTGCAAAGATAAAATTCACCGCCACAACATTTCAAAATATAAAACAACTCAAAATTTAATCACAAACGTAACACAAACTACAATTACAACTAAATTAAAACGTCTTGTTGGATGATCGGAATACCTCGGATGATGTAACCTACGTGTCGCTAACGTGGATTTCCCACGGCCTAAATGAAAGTGTGGAACTCATTCAACAGTTTAGCAAATTCATCCTGACTAAGTGAATCCGATAAAAATAATGATGCCGAAGGATGGAACCGTGGGATCTTAACCGATGTCGTTATAATCAACTTTAAGATTTGTTTTAATTAAAACACAAAAAACACTTTGAAATTAAGACTTCTCTAAACCAAAATACTTTTCTCATCCCCCGATTTATGATTTCTAAACTCGAACCCCCGCAACAACAAGGAGCTCGGAGCATGCATGGCAAGCACGACCATCTTCGTCAAGAAAACAAATCTACTTCGGCAAAACTTTCCTAGAATTAAACAACAAAGCCATAGGACTTCGAGGTAGTTCGCCTAGTGCAACATAAATCCTCAACTCTTCGTTAGGCATTTGCGTATCGCAAATTAAGCCCTAACCTGGTCTTAGATTCCGAGGTAGTCGTCCGATACGACATAAACCGTCATATCTTCCAGGCTATTTGTATGATTCTATCATATAAATATAAGCCCTAATTAATTAAAATTGGCAAGATCAAAATATTAAATAAACATTAGGGCATTCTTAAATTCAAGCCAAACAATAGGATAGTCGGGAGATTATCGAAGTTCACTTCGAATCCGTAATTTCTCCTACTTTTCTTCCTTTCGAATTCCCAAAATAAAATGTTCCAAACTTGATCCATTCCCTATCGAATTTCCAAAATTCAATCCTTTCAAAACTTAAACTTTGAAATTCTTGAGAGCGTAATTATCGATTATTATCGAGAGTTTTCTTAGGTGATTCCCGTCACTTAAGATGTAATTAACTATAGTGGCTTGCCTTTCATAGGGAATTTTAAAGAACCTGAGTAATATAAACCCCGTTTAATGTTTTCATATCGAATCGTGGAATTTGTCGCGCTTATAAAATTGGTTCGCGTACCAAACGGATGTCACAAATCTTCTAGTTTTATTTAACCGAGCCCCACCATCAAGCTAAGGTGTCTATCCTTAAGGATAGATACACGGCTTGTGGTGCGGTGCTCGTTTATATAAACTATTTGGGATGTGAGATCGGCTTCGATTTCATATCTTAAAATCTTCAAATTTAAAATTATTTTCAAAATCAAATACTACTTTCTAAATTATATCTATATTTAAATTAAATTTAAAATTCGCCGACAACTTCTGTAGGCGACCCCTTTTTCAAAATAAAACACACAACCTAAAAAATACGCCGACAGGTATAAGCTTCATCAAATGTCTTAGCCATTAAAGAACCTCCAGCAGCAGCATCTATAATAAATCTAAGTGATCCAATAAGTCTGTTATAAAATATTTGAATAAATAACCATTTTGGTAAAGCACGATGAGAACATTTTCTTTATAGTTCTTTAAATCTTTCCCATGTTTCATAAATTGTCTCTCCATCAAATTGAATAAATGAAGTAAAATATCATTTCTTAATTTAGCAGTTTTAGAAGGAGGAAAATATTTAGCAGGGAATTTTTGTGCCATATCTACCCAAGTTTTAATAGAACTAATTGCTAATGAGTTCAACCACATCTTTGTTTTATCTTTTAAGGAAAAAGGAAAGTGTCTAAGCCTAACATATTCATCAGAAACATTATTATATTTAAAGGTAGCACAAAGTTCTAAGAAACTAGCAAGATGTAAGTTTGGATCCTCATTTGTTGTTCCTCTAAATTGATTATTTTGAACCATTTGAATAATAGAAGGTTTAAGCTCAAAGAATTAAGATCTACAATGTGACATTTGAACACTAATATGAAGTTCATCAGATGTAGGGTTTGTATAATCCCTTAATGGTTTATAAACATTTTGTTCATCAATTTATATTGGATTTTCATTATGTTATGTAAGTTAGCCATTTCTTGATATTTTTGAATTTGTTTTCCTTTTCTAATTTTTTTAACAATTCTTTCTAATTCAAAATCAAAAGGAAATAATCCTTCAGATTCAGAACTACACATAAAAATTAAATAAAAGGATTTGAAAATAAAATAAAATCTTTTTGGTATTTTTGTTTTTGTAAATATTTTTGTATTTTTAAAGAAATAAAAGTGTATATAAAATATTTTTAATTTGAAAAATCTAAAAATTGTCTTTCATTTCAACGGCAACGGCGCCAAAAACTGTGATGACCTCGACCCATAACTATGCCTACAATTTATCCTTTAATTTATATTTCAAAGGGTAGTATGCAAAAATAAATATATAATTTTAGAAAATATTTTGCACACTAGAGTTACTACGCAAGTATACGTATCGTATCTAGTAATACAGAGCTCTATTGGAGTCCTGGTTATCGATCTCACGGGGAAGATTAAATTTAGAAATTAATAGATTTTCAAATTGAAAGTAATTATAATTTTTATTTCTTTTCAAAAATCAGATTTTAAGTTTTATGAAATTTCTACTATATGTAAGTAAAGTAGCAATAAACTAAAGGTTGATGCAAGTATAAATAAAACAACTTTCTCCTTTTTCAACTAATCTAAGATTTTTCAGAAAAACTATCATTCGTGGAGAACTTGAAATTATGGTGTTGCGCCAAATAGAAGCATTCCTATTCTTTACATTCGTTTGATAGTATAAAAAACATCAGCTAATCTATGATTGGTCTGTGATGTATTATTAAGTAGAATGAGTTAATCTAGACTCACACTTCGATATTCAAGGGTGGCTATGGTCGGCCATACTAGTGACCCGTTCCCTTTCTATAAACCAAATTAATAGAATTTAGTCTGTCACTCTAAAAACTAATTAATTCTACGCCCAATAAATAATATTTTCCTATTTATTTGCACTTCATCTTGAATAACCCGCACATGGCCTTCGATTACCTGGGATTTATGTGATATATACTAGTTAAGAACTCATCTTCTGATAGGTCTCGTAATTCTTCAACAGATTTTAACAATTCAAATGGCCAGTTTAAAAAGTAAATTAAGATCAGGTATGAATATCATTGCAATAATTTTTAAAATTAAGTTTAAGTTCTCCAACGAAATCAAATTATCTTTATTATCTTTTCATGGTTGAAAGGAGAAAGAAAAATAACTACTCAGAACACATTGAATTCACAGAAAAAAATATATTTATAAAACTTTGAACCAAGTTACAAATACTTATCTGAAGTGTTCCTTCAAGTGATCCTTTGACTCCTACTGACTCCATTGCAATTAACAAGACTTCATCAGCACCAACTCTTACAAACTCTCACTTACTACTCAAGGAATTGAGTAGTAACACTCAAAGTAACTAAAGTAAACTAAAATAAACTCACTAAATACTTAAGAAAAGTATTTGGTGGCTCTCTGTAACTATTTCCGGCGCAGGAGAGCTATGTTTTCCGTAGAAATGTCTCCTATTTATAGAGCTTCAAAAATGACCAGTGGTTGCTTTAGGCACCTCTTCAAAATTCATCCAAAATCAATGAATCTTCTAGAAAGTAACTGTGGCGCCTAGGCGTCGGGATCTGACGCTTAGGCACCGGACTCCATGACCAGATCTTTGCACCCCTTTACTTTGGATCGCACCTCTTCGCGATTAAAACCATTTTCCTGTGTCCAGATGCATTGTATCACATGTCCTATGTATTAGAGTAACTTCCGCCTTCTTGAAGGTCCGATAACCGCTTAACACAATCAAAATAACCGCCCAAAGTTGTCAAAAATCTTAACCGATTCGCATCGAACTGGAGCCTAGGCGCTGGATTCTGGCGCCTAGGTGCCAGACCTATAGTTTTGGTAACTTTACTTTTTAGCTTTATTTTTGCTCCCTTTTGCTCCTTTTTCCTTCTTGAACTCTTTCTTTCATCACCTATATCCAAAAACATAAAAATACCTTTCATTAAAGCATAATATCTTTAAAAATTGAATCATAAAAGGCATAAAAATACATACTTTTTAAGTGGATCACTAGTTCCTAGGATAGTCAATATTAAAGTCCTAAGGTGATATCCTAGTCTCTTGAAGAAAGAAAACAAGACCTCACACAAAATGAGGTCAACAAGCACCACATAGGAAGCTATCAACAAATATCTCCACAAATGAAATCTACGGTGACTCCCTTGTTTTGTCCCTAGATATTAATTAATCATGAATAGTGGATTCAAGAGCATCTTTCCATATGTGCTCTAACAAAGAGCTATCTAAAAACTGCACTCATAAAGATTTAGGGAAGGTGTATTTATAAGATACAAGGTCTACGGTAATGTTGGAACGATTGAAGTAAATATTTGGTTGTCTAATAGAACTGTTTGAAAGCTCAATGAAGTTAGACATGGTCAATGTTTTTAGAAATTTGATCTCCATGAGTCAACTTGTAAGGTTACGGTATGTAACAAAATTTACAAGTGATTTGTGAAAGGTAACTAGAAAGGCAATGTTAATGACTCGGGCCAACATTAAAGATACTATTTATCCTATTAATGTGATGTATAAATTCATAGATGTAGCTAGAACAGAGATTGATGTAAGTCTTTATCACCTCAGACTTAGTCATATGAATGAGAAATGTATGAAGTCCCTACTTTCTAAGAACAAGCTTCATATTTTAAAGTTTATGAAGTTAAATTTTTTGTTAAGATTGTTCTTAGAAAGGTTGGTGGTGGTGGACCGCATAGGAAGCTCTCTAAATATCTCCACAAATGAATTCCATGGTAACTCCCTCTTTTCGTCCCTAGATCATATTGAACCAAGATCTGTGGATTCAAGGGCCTCTTTCCATATGTACTCTAACAAAGTGTTGTTTATAAACTGCACATAGAGATTTAGGGAAGGTATATTTATGAGATACAAGGTCTACGGTAATGCTGGAAAGGGTGTGTGAGTACTCAGTTGTCTAATCGACAGTTTGAAAATTTAATGAAGTCAGAAATGTTTAATGTTTAGAGAAATTAATCTTAGTGAGTTAGCTGGCAACGTTAGAGTATGTAACTACTTTTACAAGTGATTCGTGTTTAGTGACTAAAACGCCAATGGTAATGGTTGATACACCTAAAATATATAGTATTTTTATGCACATTTTTATATCTATTTTTTGATGATATTGTACTTTAATGGAAGACATTTTTATGTTTTTTTAGGTATGATTAAAATGAGTGATTGTGACAAAAGGAGCAAAAAATGATCAAATTTGGAGCAAAAAAGAAAGGTGTGCAAAATTAGCCTCTGGCGCCTAAGTGCTGATGGGTGGCGCATAGGCGCCACAATTATAAGTGATAAATTAAATCAAATTTGGCATCATTTTCAATGGGTGTTTGATGCAACTTTTGGTTTAAACTTCCTTAACTTCTTTTGGGTGGCAAATTCGAATGAAGAGATGCATCCTTTGGTAGATACATTGAATCTGGACACGATTTGAAGAGACACCAAAGTACCTTTTAAAGCATTATTAAAATGAAGTCTTAAAGATCAGAAAAAGAGAAGAGTTTTGAAAGGAAGATTTGGCAGGAGAAGTTGGAGAAAAGTTTGAAGTGGTTGAAGAGAAAGAGGAAGAAAGAGATTCTTCTTCTTGTCATACTTTCTTTACTTTTCCACTTTACTTTATCATAGTTTGTATTAGAATTTAGGAGAGTGAATCCCTAGAGTTGGGTGCCACCCTTAAGGAGTTATTTAGTGGAAAGAAAAAGTTTCAGAGGAAATTCATGAGTCTTCTGGAGAGGATTTTCAGATAAGTTTTTATCTTTATTTTTACATTTGGTTTTAAAGTAAAACTTGTTGTGTTTTCACTATGATTTGTACTTTAAATCAAACTGTATTTGTGTTTTCTCCATGAGTTCTGAGTAAATTTCTTTATCTTTTTTCTTTCAAATGATAAGCAATTAAATTATAGAAGGAATTTGTGTGAAGTATATGTGTTCAATGTTGGAAGAAGTTGTGATGATTCCACTACTTTGCACAGCCTTCAGGACACCCATAGGAATATATTGCTGCAAAGTTATGTCATTTGGATTAAAAAATGAAGGTGCAACCTATCAAAGAGCCATGACACGAAATTTTGACAGACTAATACACAATCAAGTCGAATGTTATGTGGACGATTTGGTTGTCAATAGTAAATAAAAAGATGATCATGTGTACGATTTAAGAATTGTCTTCGAACAATTATGACATTATAATCTTAAAATGAATCCCTTAAAATGCGCTTTCGGTGTTACTTCAAAAAGAATTTTAGAATTTTTTGTTCGACACCGTGGAATTGAAATTGATCCACTCAAAATTGAGGCTATCCTAAATATGCCTCCTCCTAAAATCTGACTTAATTGAGATCATTTCAAGGAAAATTAGCGTATATACGACGTCTTATTTCCAATCTGTCAGGTAGGTGTCAGCCTCTTACTGCCCTAACTAGAAAAGATACCAACTTTGTGTGGGATGAAAAATGCCAAAACATTTTTGAAAATATCAAAAAATACAACACCTTCTATTTTAGCAACCCCTATGTTAAGAAGACCTCTAATCCCTTATACTACAGCGTTAGATAATTCCCTTGGAGCATTACTAGCACAAGTAAATGATGAGGGAAAAGAAAATGCATTATATTATTTGAGCCGCTGTCTGGTTCCGAGAGAAATAAAATACCCAGCAATTGAGAAACATTGCTTAGCCACGATTTTCGCAGTGCAAAAACTGAGGCACTATATGCTTTCTCATAAAGTAACTCTTATTTCAAGAGTTAACCCATTACAATATTTGATGACACGAACAACACTTTCTAGAAGATTAACAAGATGGACAATGATACTGCTCCATTTCAAGATAACATTTGTACCATTACATGCTGTCAAAGGACAAATCTTGGCAGTTTTCTTAGCAGCACACCCAATTCCAACTGGATCACCTCTCAATGATGATTTACCTGACGAACAAATACTCAAAATAAAAAAGTTTAAGCATGCAATGGTGGGAATTATATTTTGATGGAGCATCACTTGCTCCAAAAGACAGACAAACAGACAATTATACCAGGCAAAGCTGAAGTAGAATTGAATTTCATTACTCCGGACAAAGAAATGATGCCTTTTTCGTATCATTTGACTGAGCCATGAATTAACAATATTAATGGAAATCAAGAATATCGACATCTACAGAGATTCCCAATTAATCATTAATCAAATTGCGGGTAAATACAAGGCATTGAAACCCAGACTTGAACAATATTCTTATTACACTCTGAAACTGTTTCAACAAATTCTTGATGTGACATTTTTCTTAATCCCGAGACGATACAATTCTTTAACAAACGCTTTGGCAAAACTGGCAAAAGAGTTTGCTTGTCCAGAAGAAGACAACATACTAATTTCTGTAAAAGGACGACAAGTTTATTCTCAAATCGACATGGATAATTTACACCAAATCACTAAAAGCATGACAATGACAATAATTGACGAAGAAAAGGATGATTGACAACCAATATTCAATATTTACAATCCGGAAGGTTACCCAAAAATAACTCTATTGCGACTCAAATTAAACAAAGAGCATTATCCTATACTCTAGTTAATAATATCATTCACAAATGATCTTTTGACCAAATGTGGTTAAGATGCTTTAATTAAACTGAAGCTCAAGAGATTGTTAAAGAAGTTCATTCAAACCTATGTGGTGCACACCAATCTGGGCCTAAAATGAAAATGAAACTAAAGAGAATGAGATATTATTGGCCAACAATGATGATTGATTGTCTCGAAGTCACAAAAAGATGTCATCAATTTCAAATACATGGAGTGGTCTTATATCAATCCCAAATGTACCGCATACAACTATTGCATCTTGGTCATTTGAATGGTGGGGCCCTGGCATAGTGGGCCCTATAGATCCTCCATCTTCTAAAGGCCATAAATTTATTCTGGTAGCCACTGATTACTTCTCCAAATGGGCTGAAGCAATACCATTGAAAGAAGTTAAAGCAGAACAAGTTCTCCATTTCTTCAAGACACATATTGCCTATAGATTTGGAATACCTAGAAGAGTCATATCAGACAATGGACTAGCCTTTAAGAATACAAAAATGAATAATTTTATCCAAAGACATGGGATAGACTGGAGGTATTCCACAATCTATTATCCTAAAGCCAATGGTTTAGCTGAAGCTTTCAACAAAACATTGTTACAAATTTTGAAAAAGACATTAATTAACAGTCCAAGACAGTGGCATGAACAATTAATAGAAGCTTTATGGACCTATAGGACTACATACCGAAAACCAACACGATCAACACCGTTTGCTCTGGTATATAGTTCTGAGGGTGTTTTACCACTTGAGGTGCAAATTCCTTCTCTCAGAGTTGCTGTTGCAAATAAAATAACTGAGGAAGAAAATGTCAGATTACGATTTGAAGAACTTGAAAGTTTAGAAGGAAAACGTCTCCAAGTTCAACAAAATATGGAACTCTATCAAGCAAAAATGATACGAGCCCACGATAAATTGGTTCATCCTGAAACCTTTCAAATCGGTGAACTAATTTTAGTTCTTCGAAGACCTATACTCGCTCATCGAAAAATAGGTTAAAAGTTCGAACCAATATGGGAGGGCCCATATGTAATTAAAAAGACATATTCGGGAAGATCTTATCAATTGGTAGATTTTTAAGGAGAAAGAATCTTGCCCTCAACCAATGGGCGTTTATTGAAAAAATATTATGCGACATGAACATTATGAACCATGACTTGTTTATGAACTGAGAAATTAATAAAAAATAGTTTGCCTTGTTTATGAAAATTTTATCTTGAAATCTCTTCTATGCTTACTAAGTAGATACTTATAAGCATAATCCTACAAAATATAAAAAAATAAAAAAATTCTTAATTAACAAAGACATTTTGAAAATGAAATTTAGTCTGACATGTTATATTATCCCGTCACTTACAGGAAAATGTCTGACAATAGACTTCTTTTCACTTTTCAAAATGGTGTAACTTTGGCATTGGACCGCCGACACATTGACCAGGGAGCAAGAATTCATTTTGACGATAATCTGTTACAACTTGAAATAATATATCGAGGATCACTGTTATATTCTGTTAATCAAGATGAAGTTGAAGATAAGACACCTCTAATAGAGTTCAAAGGTCGAGAACAATATGACAACATGGATGAACAAAGTCCAGTCATTCATAAATGAAAATTCAGTACCAGAAAACTGAAATATGTAGTAATGGCTACAACCCAGAGAATTGCGGAAGCAGCTGTTGCTGGTATCAACAAACTGACATCAAGACTTACTCGCTCTCAAATGTGAAATCGTAATAAGCGATTAAAACGACAAGAAGAGAAGCAATTACAGAAGAAAAGACAAATGGAAGATGATACGAACCAATTTGAAGTTTCTATCCCTAACAACCCATCCAATGAAACTTATCTTTTTTTAGGGGTGCAATGTTTGGAACCTGAGGATGAAGATCGAATTGAAAGGACTACTTTTATCCCGACCCCATATATACCGAGTCTGGACTTGACAGTGTTAGAAAGACAGACTGATAGAAGAGATATATTTGATGAAGAATTACTGCAAATTCAAAATATCAGACAACGCTCTTTTGAGCAATTTAAGCATATCAATGGACAGACTATCAACATTCTTGAGGGCATTAAATTGTTCACTAAAATATTCGATCAAGATGAATAAGCTGCTATTATTGAGCATGTAATGGAAGCTCGAGATTTGGGTCGAGCTGGCTGCCTCAAGAAAAGAACCTATTCTGAGCCATGTAAATGGATACGTGACAAAGGGATGTTGACAATCCAGTATGCGTGTTGCTATAACTATGCAAAGGACAAAGAAGGAAATCCTTCAGGGATTTTACAACACGAGCAAGTGGACCCATTGCCCACTGTAATCATCCAGATCATTAGACGACTTGTCACCTGAAAGATAATGCCAACAAACTGCATCCCAGATAGTTGTATTATCAATCTTTATGATGAGGGAGACTGTATCCCTCCTCATAGTGACAGTCACAATCTTGAAAGAATGTTTTGCACATTGTCCTTAATCAATAAGTGTTCTATCCTCTTTGGAAGAGAGATATAGATTCTCGGACCAGGAGAATTTCAGGGGACGTACCAGATCTCTTTGACTCGAGGATCAGTTCTATTATTGCAATGGAATGTGCTGATGTGGCAAAACATTGCATACCGAGCGTCAGTAGACATCGCATATCGATCACTTTATGACGAATGAGTCCAGATAAACGACCCGTCGGATATCAGGTCATTCCAAAACGAGGGACTGAAACCATTGGAACTACCGTGACTCCATAAATGTCCAAACACCTGAGACATAGTTGACAGACAATGTCTTGGAGTGCTAGATGTTTGTGATTGGTCTGATAGTATCCAAGGTTATGTTGACAACAAAAGAACAACATGAAAACTTTTGACGTATGATAAATATCGATAGTTTGTAACATACGTACTTTCTAATATATGTACATATATGTACAGTTGACTTTGGTTTGCAATGTACATTACTTTTGGAAATAAAATAAATGTTTAAAGACACCTTCTGTTCTCTGCAATGCATCGGCAGGTCCTAAAATGCCAAAATGAATTCTTTAAAAAATAAAATAAACATGATAAACAACTTGTGATAATTGACATAAGATTTATCTTTTGACTCATAAAGATCAACTCCCCAGCGAATACGCTTTTCTTTATGTGTTTATCACACATAACTTCCAGTTATTGGATATAAGACCCTTCCTGACACAGAAACATGGCATTCTTTTAACTCTTCCATTGAGAAAGGATATAAGTCGCATAACTTTCCTTCTCAAAATCAACATATCGACATTTGACATTTCTGAGAGATGACATGGCATCTCTCTCTTTCTAGTTATTGGATATAAGACCCTTCCTGACACTGAAACATGACATTCCTTTAACTCTACCTTTGAGAAAGGATATAAGTAGCATAGCTTTCCTTCTCAAAATTAACATATCGACATTTGACATTTCTGAGAGATGATATAACATCTTCTCTCTTTCTAATTATTGGATATAAGACCCTTCCTGACACGGAAACATGACATTCCTTTAACATTTCCTTTAGGAAAGGATTTAAGTTGCATAGCTTTCCTTCTAAAAATCTATATACAAACATTTGACATTTCTGAGAGATGATATGACATCTTCTCTCTTTCTAGTTATTGGATATAAGACCCTTCCTGACACGAAAATATGCATTCCTTTAACATTTCCTTTGAGAAAGGATATAAGTCGCACAGCTTCCTTCTCAAAATCGACATACCAACATTTGACATTTCTGAGAGGTGATATAGCATCTTCTCTCTTTCTATTTATTAGATATAAGACCCTTCCTGACACGGAAACATGACATTCCTTTAACATTTCTTTTGAGAAAGGATATAGGTTGCATAGCTTTCCTTCTCAAAACCGACATACCTACATTTGACATTTCTGAGAGACAATATGACATCTTCTCTCTTTCTAGTTATTGGATCTAAGTCCCTTCCTGACACGGAAACATGACATTCCTTTAACTTTCCTTTGAGAAAGGATATAAGTCGCATAGCTTTCCTTCTCAAAATTGATTTACCGACATTTTACATTTCTGAGAGACGATATGACATCATCTCTCTTTCCAGTTATTGGATATAAAAACTTTCCTGACATGGAAATATGACATTCCTTTAACTTTCCTTTGAGAAAGGATATAAGTCTTATAGATTTCTTTCTCAAAATTGACATACCGACATTTGACATTTCTGAGATACAACATGGCATCTTTTCTCTTTCTAGTTATTGGATATATGTCCCTTCCTGACACGGAAATATGACATTCTTTTTACATTTCTTTGATAACGATATAAGTCGCATAGCATTACTTCTCAAAACTAACACATCAACATTTAATATCTTCAAGAAACGATATAAGACCTCTATCAATGGAATATGACATCCACCTTCTCTTCAAAATAACATTTCTTCGATAATTAAAATGACTTATAAACCGACAATGAGTATTATGACATCCAAACCATTTCGGTCAACACCAATATGTGCGACATACTTGAGCAGTCTTCCACACATATTGGGGGCGTGTTTGTTGACCTCACATTTGTGAGAATCGTTTCAATGTCAATATGAGATAGGAATTATACCAATATTAACTTCATAAATCTCATTGATAATCACTAAACCCTAATGACTAGGGTAAAACCCTTTAAATCCTTCTTTGACCAAAAATGATTAAATCAGTAGTGACAAACCCTGATTTAATCATTTATTGACCTAATAGGTCAACTTTTGACCAAAAAGTCAACTTTGATCAAAATCGTCAGTTCCTGACCCAATGACAAACCCATTAACCCAATAAGTCAACTTTTGACCAAAAAGTAACTTTGGTCGAAATGATCAATTTCTGACCCAATGACCAACCCATTGACCCAATTATGTCAAATTTTGACCAAAAAGTCAAGTTTGGTCAAAAAAGTCAATTTCTGACCCAATGACTGCCCTATTGACCCAATAGGTCAGCTTTTAACCAAAAGTCAACTTGGTCTAAATGGTCAATCCTTAACCCAATGACCAGTCCATTAACCCAAATAGTCAACTTTTGATCCAAAAAGTCAAAATTGACCAAAATCATCAACCCAATATTTAAAGACCATCACATTCACCTCATTGGTCACCTTTGACCAAAAAGTCAATTTTAGTCAAAATGATCAAACCATGTCCCAAAGACTATTGCGTTAGCCCTATTGGTCATTCTATGACATAAGAAATTGAAATTTGAACAAAACAATCCATGCATGACACAAAGATAAACACCCTAACCCCATTGTTCAACTCTTGACCTAAAATGGTAAAAATTGGTCAAAATGGCTAATCCATGCCCCATTGACCACAAAAATGACTTCAAAGACAGACATTAATATGATCAACATGACATTGATCAAAATTACTAAAATTTAATCCAAAAGTCACCACATTGACCTTTGGATTGACTTAAATCCTAATATTGGTCAACATGACCAATTCAAGCTTTTAATGACAAAACCCTTGGACCTCATGACCAACCAAACTATGACAAGGTTAGGAAAATCAAAATTGGTCACACTTGGACCAAAATGGGTCAACCTGGGTCAACCTAGGTCAACTTGGGTCAACATTGGTCAACCCTAGTCAACATATACCAAATTTTCTCAAAATACTCAATATTGGAACAAAAATGATATAATTAATCAAATAATTAATCCCAAAATTATTTTGATTAATTTATTGGCTAATAATATAATTTTCAATATTTTTGATTAATTACATAATTAATTAAAAATGGAATTATAATTAAAAAACCATAAAATAAAATTTGGACAAATGACATCACCCATGACATAATAAATGGTTTTAATTTTTTTTTTAAACTCATTAATGACACCATGATGACCTCACATAGGTTACACGCAACCCATAAAACCCATTAAACATAAATCAAACCATTGGGTGACTCATGACGTGGCATCTTAACTATGATTAAAAGACATGATGACACTAATCATGAAGGAAGATGAGGTGTCATTCCTTCCCAAACCCAAGCCTTGACTCACCTCTCCATGACAATGAGGTGGCTGGCCACCTTGAGGATGATATGTTGATCCCTGAATATTTACCCTCACGATTTTCAATTTATACTTCTTCTCAATGATAATATCTTTTTCTTTGAAATGGCACCAAAAACTTGGCTCAGAAGCAAATAAGAAATATAATTTAATTATTTATAATAATATGGGATACTACGCAAGTATGTGTATCGTTTATCAAGTAATATAGGAATTTTTTATTAAACCCAGAGATATCAAACCCACAAGGAAATGTCTAAAATATTAAAGAAATAAGAAAAATAACTTTTTACTCTTTAAAATGATTTTGTAAAGTATGCTTTAAAATATAAAGTTTTTCAAATTTGTTTTTGGTATTTTCTGAATAAAAAGTAAAGCAAACCACTATGGTTAACAAAACTTTAAACTAGTATGAAAGCAAATGAGAATAAAATATATTTTTCCTTTTTCAATGAATCAGTAATAATTATGGAAATTCGTTGTTGAAGTATCTAAAATGTGTTGTGCTAAATAGAAGCAATTATTTTATTTACCCTTACTTAGTTCTATAAAGAACATTGGTTAATTTGATGATTTGAAATCTTGTAGATGTGTTAGCCAGGGAAGATACTAGCTCACTCTGGAGTTCCCTCGATTCCCTCCACCTGGGGCTAACATCTCATAACAAAATTTTTCACATCAAACCAAATTAGAGGGCTTTAGTCTGTCACTCTAAAGTCATCTAATTTTACTCCTCATTATAAGCATATATTCCTATTTATTTGCACCCAACTATATGGACTACAATTCTCATCCATACAATTGCATGTGATTCTTTTCAATTGTTGATTGAGACAATACCGCAATGGATCTTACATAATCTCCCAACAAATTTTAACATCTTAATTAGCCAAATCAAGAAGTAAATTAAGTGCAAGGTAGTGAATCATCACAACTTCTTCCAACATTGAAATCCTATATTTCATGCAACTTCCTTCCATAATTTAATTACTTCATTTAAAAGGAAAAAGATAAAGAAAACTACTTAGAATCCATGGAGAAAACATAATCATAACTTGATTTGAAAGTAGAAATCATAGTGAAAACACAACAAGTTTTACTTTAAAACCAAATATAAAACAAAGTTAAACACTTATCTGAAAATTCTCCCCATAAGACTCTTGAAGTTTCTTTGAAAATTTGCATTCCCCTTACAAGACACAATAGAGGTTGACGCCCAACTCTATTGACTCGAAATCTCCATTCTACTCTTAATAAAAACTAGATACAACTGATAATAAAAGTGGTGAAGTGGAAAGGTGTACTCTTAATAACTCTCTAACCTAAACTTGACTCTTAACACTAATCACACCCTACAACAACAACCTATTTTTGTGATCTTCAAGTCTTCTTTTTAAAATTTTCCAAAAGGTGTCTTGGTGTCTCTTCAAAATGTCTCCAGATTCAATGTATCCATAAAGAATGCATCCATCCATTCAAATTTTAAATGAATTTTAGCGCTGAAGGGAAATTAGTGAAGTTTAAACCAAAGGATGCTTCAAAAACCCCTTCAAATTTGCACCAAAATTAAATAAAATTTGTCACTTTAATGTGGCGTCTATGCGCCAATGGTCCGGCGCTAAGGCACCAGAGACCAATTTTTCACACCTTTCAATTTTTGCTCCAAATTTGATCCTTTATTGTTCCTTTCATCATAGTCAATAATTTTAATTATATTTGCAAGAAAAAACACAAAAATACCTTCCATTAAAGTGCAATATCATCAAAAATAGGTATAAAAATGTACTTAAAAATACTATATATTTTAGGTATATAAAAATCCCCCAAACTTAAGATGTTACTTATCCTCAAGTGACACTTAATCACATAGAAAATCTTAACAAATTATGTAAATGAGTTTCTTTAGGAAGGTTTCAAAATTTTATTTTAGAAATGAAATAATCCAATTTAGAAAAAAATTTTAGTAAATGAGACCAACTTAAAGTTTAGAAAATTCTTAACTAAAGGATAATGAAAAATATTAGTTCCTATCTAATTCAAAAATACTTGTAGACTTTTCAAAATATAGGATTCAAACATTTCATCTTCCTCAATTAAAAATTTTCATTTGGAAATAATTTTACTTACTATATTATAACATTAAGCTTTAGATTTTCTCAAAACTTATATTTTAAACTTTAGGTACGGAACCAATTTTTGATTAGGCCCTTAAACCCTCAAGCTTCTCCTTCCTACATACAATTTTTCTTTCTTTTTCTTTTTTTTTCTTTTTCATTTTCTTTTCTTTTTCTCTTTTTTTTCTAAGGCAAGGATTACTGTAACTGGATATGTCTTTAATAATTTTGAATTCCACCCTTTCATTTACAACAAAGGTCTAATATATATCCTTCACTTAAAAATCATAATAATAGTGTTGATAACTATTTCTCAATAAAAGAAATTTAAGCTTTGAAAATAAAAGTCAAATATTCTATTTATCCAAAATACAACATTTCTTAGTAAAGATAGTTTAACTATATTTAACATTTCTTTACTAAGGAAATTTTAACTTTAAAATTTTCATCATTACTATAAATTTTAACTAAATTCTCTTACTCATTTCTATATTCAAAATTTTTCTTCCCTAATGTAACTTCATATACATAATTATTTTCAATCAAAAATCAAATTTTATTTAAGTATTTTTAAGAACAAATAAAATTTTAGTTTTTAAAATTTTATTTTTTTAAATTTCCACCAAACTTTAGTTTTTAATTAGTATAAAACATTTAAGAATAAAAATGATACAGGGGTAAGAATTTAAAAAAAACTATAATAAAATGCTTACAGGAATTTTCATATCCTAAATATGCAAGTATAACAGTTTAAAAACAAGGAGTAAAAAGAAATCAAATTCAGTTTTTTAGTTTTTCATAAAATAGAAATCTCAATATTTCAGAGGACTTTTACAATAGTGAAAGTTTTCAAAGCAAATACACACCAACACAAATCACAACATACTAAAAAATAAATGGTAGCAAATTTTGAAAAGTTTAAACATGCTCTATAAATAGTGATTTCTAAGAGTGTTCTAAATTTTTCTAATATTTAAAGGAATTAAATTAGACACTAATAAAAACTTAAACACTAAAAACGCATAAAAATATTTACTAATACAAACACACTACAAATTGCATCATAAAACATCTGAATGTGCATAATAAAAATAGTGCAACTAAAATCTTCACAACATCAGAGTCCATAGCAAAATACATCACATCACCTATGAAAACATCAAAATAAAAACATCACAACACAAAAAAAAAAATCACAACACAACATCACAAACTCAACACAACAATCATAATTATCATCCTCATCATCATCTTCATTCCAGTCTTTGGATGGCACATAAGGTATAGAAAAAGGATGAGGGGGCTTCTCAGCACTGTGATCTCCTCTAATCCTCTGTCCATGTACTGCTGATAATTCTTCTCATATTCATCATGTTTTACAATATACCTTTCAATATTTTCAATTTTATCATCCATATCTCTAACATGCTCTCTGGTAAGACTAACCTTCTTCAAAATCTTCTGTAATAATCCAATCTAAGAATCTCTTAAAAATGATGCATGTGTAATAGAAGCACGAGATGTAGAAGCAGTAGAAGCAGAATCACTGGAAGCTCTAAAAGGGCCTCCTTTCCAGCCAAATATTAAATGTACAATGTAAGTGTTTACATTTACACTCGTAATAGGTCTAAGTGGCTGAAGGACTTCTTCCCATGTGTCAGACTTAACACCAAACTGCTCACAAAGTAAATAAACCAGAGATGGAAATCCCATACCTGTGGTAGTAGCTTTGGCACAGTTTAGAATATAATCAAAGATAATAGCCTCAATATCTAAAGGCTTTTTCTGCTGAATACAATGGTTCAGAACAGTTCTCTCCCTTGTAACTTCACTGACATGACTTGAAGGCAAAAGTTTAGATGAGATAAAGTAATGCCATGCCTTTGAGGTGGCATTCAATTTAGAGGCTAAAAAATTCACTCTTCTGTCATTTGTTATCTTCCACAAATCTCTTCCATCAGTAAGAAATGCCATAATCTATCTAATTCTCCCTCAGAATGATGATAATTTGCATAAAAAAAAAACATCGCAGGAGGTAATTGGTAAAAAGTATTAATTAACGCGGATGAAAAATCCACTTGTTGCCCCCTAACCATTACCAAATTGTCTTATGCTACAGGCAAATTAGCATAGAACTCTTTCACTACAGAAACAACTGCTACAACGGAGAAGCAACAGTATTGTTCCCAAGTTCTTCTAGCAATCATATCTTCAATTTCTCCTCCTGTCTTACTAAAAACCCATTCTGGAATCAATTTTTGTGATGCGAGTGCATCGACATGACGATTCTCTACTTTAAAATTGACAAATTTGTCGGAATTAAAATTTTCAATTCCTTTCGAGTATTTTGACTTTGGAGTCATCTCTAAAAATTCACAAAAAATTCACCATAAATTCCAAATTTAAACTAAACTTGCTAATTTAACTTCCAAAGGCAAATTCTACTAAATCCAAGCAATTTCTCATGCTTTTCTCAAATTTTCACCATGAATAGTGATTTTTAGATTTTTTCCATAATATACTCAAAATACATGGTGAAAATAAAAAAATTTTACTTAGGAGTAGGGATCATACCTTAAGGAACTCAAATCAAACAGTTTTTTTGTGAAACCGGCTCTAAAATAATCCAAATATTGATGCCCTAGGCTCCTATTTCGCGAAACCGAGAGGTTTAAGGTGATGGGGGTGTTCAAAATGGCAAATTTTAGGTTTTTAACTGTCGAAAATCAGTTTTCGCGAACCGGTTCCCATGTGAGAGGTATACAGCGCTTAGCCGTGGAATCTGGCGCTTATGCGCCGTTGGTTTGGCGCTTAGGCGCTAGTGCCCAAATTTTGACAATTAATTTAATTGCACCAAAACACTTAGTTAATCCCCCTTAATTTCTTCAAATAATTATTTCTCCTCATAAATTCTTCTAATAATCCAAAAGTACTCTTAAATTCCAATGATTCCACACAAAAATTTGACACAAACACAACTTATTTTAATAATAAACTACACTTAATACAAACTACAAATTCCTATCCAAAATACTTTGGATGAAATTCCCCAATACATAAGTTTAAACACATGTAATTAAATACAAACTTACATCATTGAGATGTAGCAAACACATGTAAAGTGCAACAAACACAAATATTAAAGAAAGTACACTTAAAACATAAAACACACATAATCAAACCACAAGACCACACATAAACTAATTCCAATCTCCGTTAGGTGGAATATATCCAGAACCACCATTAGTTCCATTTCAACCATCTAAAATGTAAATCTGATAAAACGAGCGATGATCAAAAGCTCTTACATCATCTTCTTCTATCCAGTTGTTCTTCAGAAACATCGCTCTATTTGCTTCTTCCACATGACTTGTATACTGAATTGCATTTTGAGTTATCATCCAATGAGTGTTAAATGTGCATTAATTTCATTTACCTTTGCATCAATAGACTTCACATCAGCCTTGATCTTTGTAATCCTTTCTGTTATTCCGTGGATACTCACAGCCAGAAATCCATTATATAATTCTTGCGCACTATCACAAATAAACTTCTTCTTGTTTTCTTTCTCTTTCTTCTTAACTTCGCTCTCCCAAGAATACATTTCTGCACTCAAAATACTCTTTCAGAAGACTCAGGAATAAAAATAAGAACTGGGGCAAGTATTTCATAAATTCAGGGTCTTTTTATAGACTTGAGAAGGTACAAAACTGACCCTAGACGTGTTAAAACTCCTTAATAACTTCAAATGCTACTCACCCACAATTTAGGCTTCTAGATCATCATTTTTCACATTTTTTATAACTGTGGCACCTATGCGCCAACCAGCGGCGTATAGCCGCCAGTGCACATTTTTGCCCAATTCTGCCAAACGTTAAAATCTTCATTCTGACTCTTTTAAGTCATCATATAAGGTCAAATAAACACTACTATAACATAAAAAACTCGAAAATGCTACCACATTTCTAAAATCAAACCAAATAAAAGCACACAAAGCAAACATAAAGCAAAGCACACCAATAAATATGGGTTGCCTCTCACAAAGCGCTTGGTTTAACGTCATCAGCCTGACATACCCAAGCTTATTCTGAGTGACCCACCATCAGATTCTCATCAGGTTTAGGTTGATCGACTGAAAAGTAAGGTTTAAGTCTATGACTATTCACTTTAAATATTTTTCTAGTCTTAGGATCTTGAATATCTATAGCTCCATATGAATAAACTTTCATCACAATAAATGGGCCTGTCCACCTAGACTTAAGTTTTCTAGCAAAAATTCTCC
Source organism: Papilionanthe hookeriana x Papilionanthe teres (assembly GCA_022702705.1). Taxonomy (NCBI): domain Eukaryota; kingdom Viridiplantae; phylum Streptophyta; class Magnoliopsida; order Asparagales; family Orchidaceae; genus Papilionanthe; species Papilionanthe hookeriana x Papilionanthe teres. Next base: position 47,509,429 of record CM040436.1, on the reverse strand, counting down.
ATCTAGCATTATATAGCAAAACTTTTTGCTCTTGCTTAATATTTTTAGTAAGAATCTTTTGATCATGCCATAACTTCATCTTTTCTTTATAAATCTTAGCATTTTTATAAGATTCATTCCTTATCTCTCAAGCTCATTTAATTGGAACAATCTCTTTTCTCTAGCATCTTTCAAATTATAATTGAATTCTTTAATAGCCCAATATACTTTATGCTCAAGTTCGACTGGTAAATGACAAGCTTTTCCAAAAATTAGCCTATATAGGGACATTCCTATAGGAGTTATGTAGGCAGTCCTATAGGCCTACAAAGCATAATCCAATTTGATTGAATAATTCTTTTTATTTAGATTAACAGTCTTTTCCATTATTCTTTTAATTTTACGATTAGATAATTCAACCAAACCACTTTTCTGCGGATGATTAGTAGTAGCAATGCGATGGTTAATATGATATTTCTTTAGTAACTTCTCCATAATCACATTCTTAAAATGACCCCCATCTGTTATGATTACTCTTGGTATTCCAAATCTGTAAAATTTATTCTTTTTTAAAAACATTGCAACACGTTTAACATCACATCGAGGTAAACCAACGTTTCTATCCATTTAGATACATAGTCTACTGCTATCAAAATGTACGTATTTCTGAAAGATGGTATAAATGGTCCCATAAAATCTAATTCCCAAACGTCAAATATTTCAACTTCCAACATATAATTGAGGGGGGCATCACATTTTTTCTAGAAATATTACCTACACGTTGACATCGATCACAATTTTTAATATAAACATTAACATCCTTAAAAATTGTAGGCCAATAAAATCTAGATTGTAAGATTTTATATGCAGTTTTATCAACTCCAAAATGTCCCCCATAATCAGAATTATGACATTTTTGAATAATTTCATAAGTTTCTTCTAAAGGCACACATCTTCGAATAATCAAATCCTTTCCTTGTTTATATAAAAATGGGTCATCCCAAAAATAAGTCCCAGCTTCAGATATAAATTTCTTCCTCTCCCGGTATGTCAAACCATAGGATAAAATATCACTGACAATAAAGTTTACAATGTCTGCATACCACGGAACACACCACTCATTGACAGCGAACAATTTTTCATCAGGAAAATTTTCATTAATTTCTTCAGTATCACAGAGAGGTTTTTTAGTTTCAAGCCTGGACAGATGATCAGCAATTTGATTATCAGCACCCTTCCTGTCTACTATCTCAAAATCAACTTTCTTGCAAAAGAAGAATTCATCTAATCAACCTTGGTTTTGCATCCTTCTTCTTCATTAAATAATTAATAGCAGAATGATTAGTATGCACAACACAATTAGTTCCAATTAAATATAATCTGAATTTATCAAAGGCAAATAATGTAGCTAATAACTCTTTCTCAGTAGTGGTATAATTAATTTGAGCTTCATTAAGAGTTTTACTAGCATATTAAACTACTTTGAAAATTTTATCATATTTCTGACCTAAAACAACTCCAATAGCATAATCACTAGCATCACACATTAATTTAAAAGATTTTTCCTAATTAGGTGAAACTATAACAGGTGCAGTGATTAATTTTTATTTTAAAGTTTCAAAAGCTTTTAAGCAATCATCATCAAAATTAAATATTGCTTCTCTTTCCAGTAAACGACATAAAGGCTTCAAAATTTGTGAAATGTCTTTAATATAACGCCTGTAGAATCCAGCATGTCATTAGTTGGGCAAGGTAAATTAGAGATCACTTGAATTAATGTGGGATCTACTTTTATACCATTTTCTAATATACGATGTCCCAAATCTATTCCTCCTACTACCATAAATTGGCATTTCTCCTAGTTAAGAACCAAATTAGTTTCTTCACAGCGTTTCAGAACTTTAGATATATGTTCTAAACATGATTTAAATGAAATTTCAAACACTGAAAAGTCATCCATAAAAACTTCAATTTCTTTTTCTATTAAATCACAGAAAATTATCATCATACATCTTTGAAATGTAGCAGGGGCATTACATAAACCAAAGGGTATTCTTCTAAAAGCAAATGTACCATAAGGACTAGTAAACGTTGTTTTCTCTTGACCCTCAAGAGCAATTTGAATATGGCGGTAACCAATATATCCATCCAGAAAATAAAAGTACATATGCTCAGCCAGTCTATCCAACATCTGACCTAGAAAAGTAAAAGATGATCTTTCCTGGTGGCAAGGTTTAATTTTCTATAATCAATGAATATTCTCCATCGTATAACATTTCTTACTGGTATTATTTCATTCTTTTCATTAACAGTCACAATAATTCCTCCTTTCTTAGGTACACAGCGAATATGATTAACACATGCAATATCTGAAATAGGGTAGATAATTCCAGCATCCAACCACTTTAAAATTTCTTTCTTAACAACTTCTTTCATAATAGGATTTAATCTCCTTTGAGGATCAGCCCGAGGTTTGCAGTTATCTTCCATAAGGATTTTATGCATACAAATTAAATGACTGATTCTTTTAATATCAGCTACTGTCCATCCAAAGGCTTTCTTATATTTCTTCAAAATTTTAAGCAAACTCTCTTCTTCTCTTTTAGTTAATTGAGAGGAAATTATAACTGACAAATTTTAGCAATCACCTAAAAAGACATACCTTAAATGATTAGGAAGCATCTTTAAATCAAGTTCAGGAGGTTTTTTAATTGATGGACCAAAAGATTCATCATTTTCAGTCATGTCTGAAATTTCAAAATTTTCATGAACATAATTTAAATCTTCCTCATGAAATATCCAGAATCTTGTAATTTCTCTTCTTGTTTGTGTTCCAATTCTTTGCTTTCAAATTTTTCTTCATAAGTTGACTTGAAATGACATTCACTCAAATATTTTATAACATTCATCTTATAACATTCATCATCTTTACCTCTTGCAGGATATTTCATTGACTTTGAAATATTGAATGTAACAGTTTGATCATTAACTAGCATCGTCAATTCCCCTTTTTGCACATCTATCATTGCTCTGCCTGTGGCTAGGAAAGGTCTCCCTAAAATTATGGTTATCTCTTTATCTTCCTCCATATCCAACATAATGAAATCAACAGGAAAAATAAATTGATCCACTTTCACCAAAAAATCCTCTATAACTCCTTTAGGATATGTGATCGAATGATCAGCTAATTGCAGAGTTACAGTCGTAGGGGTCATTTCTCCTACTCCCATTCCTTTGAATATTGATAACGACATAAGGTTAATGCTTGCACCCAAATCACATAAAGCTTTTCTAAAAAATCTATCTCCAATTGCACATGGAATTGTGAAACTTCCATGATCTTTAAGCTTTCCATGAAGCTTTTTCTGAATTATTACACTGCACTGTTCACTAAGGGCAACAGTCTAATTATCTACAAACTTACTCTTTTTGTTAAGAATATCCTTCATAAATTTCACATAGCTTGATATTTGTTCTAAGGCTTTAGCAAATGGATTATTGATTATAAGCTTCTTAAATATCTCCAAGATTTTTGAAAATTGCTTATCCAATTTTTTGTTGTTGAAATCTATGAGGAAATGGAGGTGGTGGATTTTCTAAATTAACCTTAGGTGGAGAAATAGGTTTTTCCAAACCTTACAGAGCGTCCTCTTTTGGTTTTTCACTTTCTTATTTCTCTACTTCAGTCTTTTTTTTTAACTCTACCTTCCAACTCTCTTCCACTTCTCAACTGAATAGCTTGTACTTGCTCTTTAGTTTTGTTTCTTGAATATACTTCAGTATTGCTAGGAAGCGTTCCTTAGGATCTATTACTTAATGAATTGGCAATCTGTCTGAATTTATTCTTAATATTTCTGATTGTAGCTCCTTGACTTTGTAATTAGTTTCCCATTTGTAACACCACTTCTTCAATAGACAACTTATTCTCATTAAATTGTGAAGTATTATTAAAACTTGGAGGATAGGTTGGTCTATAATTATTATTCCTTTAGTTTTTTTCAGTTTCCCAATGGGTTTACTTGGTTGTTCCCCCTATTGTTGATTACCACCACCCTCATTATTGGTATTCCAGCTAAAATTTGGATAGTTTTTCCAACCTGTGAGAAGAATCAACCATATTATCCATGAGAGAAGAATTAGATGAGTCATTACTCACCTCTACCCTCACCCAATAAAAGATAATTTTACCTTACCCATGCCTTTCACCATAATAAAGAGTTATCATTGCCAAACTATGACAAGGTTGAGAATTGAAGCTTGTGTCATTCTCTCCTCAAAACATTGAATGTGACAAATGGACTATGTGGGGAAGGTTTACCTACAACATTTGAACCAATCTACTAGCCTCCCAACTCACTCAGTGGAAGCAAGCCAAGTTTTGAATTAAATCTTCACCATATTTGGGACTCCACATGGGTTAACCTTAAAAAATGAATTGAGCTTATCCTCAGCCAAAATTTTATCTTCAATGCATTAATGAGGAAGTTAATAACTTCCCCAAGTAAATTCTAACCAGCCCAAGCTCCTCTCATAGCCATCCATAACTATATAAGGACCCAAACCCAAGCACATGAAGAAAGGGAGGAAAATTTGGAAACCACCAAGCACTGCTCAAATCCTCAGACCTTCAACACCAAAATTGTCCCCTAGGGCCTAAGCAATTGATCCCTCATAAATTCAAGCCATGAAACACACTCAATCCTTTCAATTTGGCTAACCCAAAAACCCCAAAACAGGATAAATTTTGGTTTTGAAATGAAGTTATCCAAAACTTCAAATTAACCGTCCCTGAAGCTTCCTAGGACCATACGAAGACTAGCCCAATCAAAATTGCCCATCCTCATAGCCTCTAAGCCATTGATTGATCAAACCCATTCAAATCGAGACACCTCAAGGACAAAGTCATATACATACCTGATTTCACCTCAAATTAACTTGGGGAAAAGCTTCCTGAGGTCGAAACGAAGCTTCCAAGCCATCCAACTTGAGTATATACTCACTGAGGCCAAGGTATGGTTCTTCACACCCAATCCGAGCTCGGGCTTGATCTAGAGTAGGGTTAGCTAATGCAAAACCCATACAAATCCGTATGGATATGTTCGTCTCCTCCAGATGAAGCTCTAGAAACAAAAATCACTCGATTCCATCAAGAATCGAGTGAGATCTTGTGTCTAGAACATGGGCGGTGTTCGGGTATAGAACAGATGAAGACGATGAACGGATGTCGTCCATTTCCTTGTTTTGGAAATGGACGGCTATGATTCATTCTAGCTTGATCCGCTGTTCGGATCCCCGCAGCGGATCATCCGCGTTTCGACCCGTCTGAGGACACGCGGTGGTTTAAGATTTATCTAGATTTAATAAAATCTATATAAACCTTAAAAACTTCAAAAATCATATCTTTACACATAAAAATCACAAAAGTATACTAAAAATACCTTTGAACTCAGGGCAATGAGAAGAACAATGTGGAATTGAAATTTTAATTTTTTTGATTTATATTTGATTTGAAATTAATTAAATACTCTCTAAATTATTTTAATTATTAAAATTAATTATAAGTTAGAAAAATATGAAAATTTGAGGGATCAATCTTTAGATCCTTAGGAACAATCTCTGATTTTTCCAAGGCTAAGAAAACTCTCTAGGACAACATTTCTTAATTTTCATGAGATTGAAAACTTATTTTTAACAATAATTTAAAAAATTAGAAAATAGGAAAATTAAATTGGAAATTGGTTAGAAATTTAGGGGGACAAATCTAAACCCTAAAAAGACAGATTCTAACCTTTGGAAAATGACATTTTCTTATTTGGGTTAAAATTTTAAAATTTAAACTATAAAAACCTAAAATATTTTTAAAATTTAAAACTCTTTATCTAACTCATGCCACCATGAGTTAAGATTGAATTCAAACACTTAATGGACTTAAATCAAAACTTAGTTAGGATTAACCAATATTAACTCTAATTAACTCAATTAATCCTTAATTAAATTAGGATTAAAGATAAAATTAAAATTTAATTAGGTTTAACCATACATTAAATCTAATTAATTATCCTTTATTCTTAATTACATTAGGCTTAATTAAACTCATTAAACCTTAACTAAACTAGTTTTAATACAAAATCAAACTTTAATTAAGCTTAAGACATCACTAGGCTTAATTAAACCCATTAAACCTTAACTAAATTAGGTTTAATACAAAATCAAACTTTAATTAAGCTTAATACATCACTAGGCTTAATTAAACCCATTAAACCTTAACAAAATTAGGTTTAATACAAAATCAAACTTTAATTAAGCTTAAGACATCACTAGGCTTAATTAAACCCATTAAATCTTAACTAAATTAGGTTTAATACAAAATCAAACTTTAATTAAGCTTAAGACATGACTAGGCTTAATTAAACCAATTAAGCTTAAGACATCACTAGGCTTAATTAAACCTATTAAACCTTAACTAAATTAGGTTTAATACAAAATCAAACTTTAATTAAGCTTAAGACATCACTAGGCTTAATTAAACCAACTAAATTAGGTTTAATATAAAATCAAACTCTAATTAAGCTTAAGATATCACTAAGTCTAATTAAACCTCTTAAACCTTAATTAAATCAAATTTAGTAGAAAATCAAACCCCCTAATTAAGTTTAATCCATTAGACCTAATTAAAATATTAAGTCTTAACTAAATTAGACTTAATCAACCTTCAAACTAATTAGATTTAATCACAATTAAGTTTAATTAATCATTTAAACCTTACACAAATTAGGTTTAATTAACCTTTAAACCAATTAGACTTAACTCTAATTAAGTCTAATTAATCAATTAAATCTTAACTAAATTAGGTTTAATTAATTCTAAACCAATTAGACTTAACTCTTATTAAGTCCAATTAATCAATTAAACCTTAATCAAATTAGTTTAATTAATCCTAAACCAATTAGACTTAACTCTAATTAAGTCTAATTAATCAATTAAATCTTACCCAAATTAGGTTTAATTAATCCTAAACTAATTAGACTTAAATCTAATTAAGTCTAATTACTCAATTAAATCTTACCCTAATTAGGTTTAATTAATCCTAAACCAGTTAGACTTAACTCTAATTAAGTCTAATTAATCAATTAAATCTTACCCAAATTAGGTTTAATTAATCTTTAACCAATTAGACTTAACCCTAATTAAGTCTAATTATTCAATTAAACTTTACCCAAATTAGGTTTAATCATACCCTAAACCATAATTAAGTCTGTCACATTAGACTTAATCAAACTGTTAAACCTTAACCAACTAAGGTTTAATCAAACTTAAACTATAATTAAATCTAACAAATTAGACTTAATTAAACTATTAAATCTTAACCAACTAAGGTTTAATCAATCCTAAGTCATAATTAAATCTAACACATTAGACTTAATTAAACTATTAAAACCTTAACCAACTAAGGTTTAGTCAATCCTAAATCCTAATTAAGTCTAACACATTAGACATAATTAAATTATTAAACCTTAACTAAATAAGGTTTAATAAATCCTAAACTCTAATTAAGTCTAACACATTAGATTTAATTAAACTATTAAACCTTAACTAATAAGGTTTAGTCAATCCTAAACTCTAATTAAGTCTAACACATTAGACTTAATTAAACTATTAAACCTTAACTAACTAAGATTTAATCAAACTTATACTCTAATTAAGTCTACCTAATTAGACTTAATTAACATTTAAGTCTTACTTAAATTAGGCTTAAATAACTTTAAATACCGGTTAAGCCGAACTTTAACTAGACTTAGTTAAACCTTAAGCTTTACTTAAATAAGACTTGAACGGTCTTTAATTCTAATTAAGCCTAATCTAATTAGATTTAATTAACCTTTGAGTATTACTTAAATAAGACATAAACTTAATTAGGTCTATTTTAACTTAAACCTTAAGTTCAACTCACATTGAACCTAACTCAACATATCTAACTTAGGTTCAACCTAAACTGAACCCAAATTAACTTAAACCTTAGGTTCAACCCACATTGAACCTAACTCAAATAAGCTAACTTAGGTTCAACCTAAAATGAACCCAGGTTAACTTAAACCTTAGGTTCAACCCACATTGAACCTAACTCAAATAAGCTAACTTAGGTTCAACCTAAACTGAACCCAAGTTAACTTAAACCTTAGGTTCAACCCACTTTGAACCTAACCCAACGTATATAACTTAGGTTCAACCTAAACTGAACCCAAGTTAACTTAAACCTTAGGTTCAACCCACATTGAACCTAACTCAACATATCTAACTTAGGTTCAACCTAAACTGAACCCAAGTTAACTTAAACCTTAGGTTCGACCTACATTGAACCTAACTCAACATATCTAACTTAGGTTCAACCTAAACTGAACCCAAGTTAACTTAAACCTTAGGTTGAACCCTGTCGGCATATTTTTTAGGTTTAATTTAAATAATTTGAAAAGTAATATTTGATTTTGAAAATAATTTTAAATTTGAAAATTTTAAGATATGAAATCAAACCGATCTCACATCCCGAATAGTTTATATGAACGAGCGCCGCATCTTCAAACCGTGTATCTATCCCGAAGAATAGACACACTCGCTTGATAATGGGGCTCAATTAAATAAACTAGAAAGGTTTGTGACATCCGTTTGGTCCGCGAACCAATTTTATAAGCCGACAAGTTCCCCCGCTTAATATAAATGAATTAAGCAGGGTTTATATTACCCAGGTTCTTAAAGTTCCCTATAAGGGCAAGCCCCTATAGTTAATTACATCTTAAGTGACGGGAATCACCTAAGAAAACTCTCGATAATAATCAATAGATTCTGCTCTCGGGAATTTCAAAGTTTAAGTTTTCAATGGATTGAATTTTGGAATTTCAATAGGGAATGGATCAAATTTGGAACATTTTGTTTTGGGAATTCAAGGGAAGAAAGGTAGGAGAAATCACAGATTCGAAGCGAACTTCGGTAATTTCCCGACTATCCTATTATTTGGCTTGAATTTAGGAAAATCCTAATATTTATTTAATGTTTTGATCTTGCCAATTTTAATTAATTAGAGACTTATGTTTGTATGATAAAATCATACAAATAACCTGAGATGTGAGGGTTTATGTCGTATCGGACGACTACCTCGGAGTCCTAAGACCGATTAGGGCTTAATTTACATGACATGATCATGCAAATGCCTAACGAAGAGTTAAGGGTTTATGTTGCACTGTGCAAACTACCTCGAAGTCCTATGGCTTGGTTATTTAATTCTAAGATAGTTTCTGCTGAAGTAGCCTCGGGTTTTGTTGATGACGATGGCCGTGCCTGCCCACCATGCTCCGAGCTCCTTGTCGTTGCGAGGTTTAGTTTTAGAAGTCATAAATCGAGAGATGAGAGAAGTGTTTGGTTTTAGAGCAAGTCTTAATTTCCATGTGTCTTTAATATTTTAGTTAAGACAAATCTTAAAGTTGATTATAACAACACCGGCTAAGATCCCACTGGTTCCATCCTTCCGCATCGTTATTTTTATCGGATTCACTTAGTCCAGGATGAATTTGCTAAACTCAACTGAATGAGTTCCACACTTTCATTTAGACCGTGGGAAATCCCGTTAGCAACACGTAGGTTACATCATCCGAGTTATTCCCGATCATCCAACAAGACGTTTTAATTTAGTTGTAGTTGTAGTTTTGTTGTTCTGTTTGTGATTAAATTTTGAGTTGTTTTATATTTTGAATGTTGTGGCGGTGAATTTTATCTTGTAGTGTCTTTTTAATTTAGTTATGGGTTTCAGTTTTGGTTTACGTCCTAAAGGTGTAGGTTTTCATGCAACGATTGTTTATCATGCAAGAAAGGTAAAGTGCAACACGAGTAAATGAATTGCAGTAAGATAAATTGCAATAAAATAAAAGCGTACTCGGAGGATCTTCCCGTCATCCCAAGTCGCACTTAAAATACAATTTAGAGCATTTAAGCATTTATAGCAATTTCCTAGGTAAAGCTAAGGGAAGGGTTATGGTTTTCTACCAAAATCCTAATCCTATAGCTAGTCATTTCCTATGACGTCTAGGTTCTTGTATTTTAGTTTGAGGACGATTTTCTTCATCAAAGAACAACTAAGTTCAATTGTTCTTATAAATATCCTATCATATTGAGGAAGTGCTTAAGACGAATCTTAAACATCTTTTCAATATTTCTAGGATTATTTTAAGTCCAAATGAATTTAATTACACAAATGAATTAATCGTCCGAGAGTTTGAGTTTTGTTGTCTTGCTCGGTGAACTTAGGACATTTGAATACCCTTATGAGTGAAATGACATTTCATTTGATACTCCGTTTAGGATTTATAATAGTAAAAGCTCCTAAGGGCAAAATGATATTTAATGATTTGTGATTCAAATTTAAGTTCAAATTGATGATTTAAGTTTGGAATAGTGTTCAAGTTATTTTAGATTTATTTTTGAGTTCTTCAGTGTCTTAGGTGATGTTATTTTTAATTCAATTTAATTTAACTTTAATTTAATTTAATTTGGTTTAGTTTCAATTTTGATTTAATTTGATATATTTAATTTAATTTAATTTAATTTTAACTTGGTTTTATTTTAATTTAATTTAATTTAATTTAATTTAATATGTTTTAATTTAATTTAATTTAATTTAATTTAATTTAATATGATTTAATTTAATTTAATTTAATTTCATTTCATTTAATTTAATTTAATTTGATTTAATTTGATTTAATTTAATATGTTTTAATTTAATTTAATTTAATTTAATTTAATTTAATTTAATTTAAATTTTAATTTAATTTTATTTTTAATTTTAATTTAATACTTTATTTTTTTATGTTTTAAAGATGATTTAATTTTAATTGTTAAAGTATTAATTTAATTGAAATTTTAAAAGGATTTTAATTTAAATAATTTAACTTTAATTTAATTTAATTATTAAGTTTTTTTTTAGAATTTTAAATCTTAAATTTGGATTATCATTTTAATTAGGACTTAAATATTATTGAGATGATTGATTTAGGGATTCTTAAATTAAAGAACAAATCTCTTCCTAATAATATCCCTATTTTAATAATTCCAAATTTATTATTCTTCCAAATTTAATTAATTATTTTAATTAAAGTTCATTTCAATTATTTTGAATTGTTTAATAGTTCCTACCCTTTAATTATTTAAATTTCAATCATCCAAAACAAATTAAGATCAAATATTTTACTTTTTCATTTTATTAAGCCTAAAGTTTTAATTAAGGGTTAAAATTTTAATTACCATTTTGCCCTTCAAGCTTAATAATTCCATAACTCACTAAATTGAGTTCAAATGAATTTGCAATTTTTATGTGACTTCACTCATATGTCAATAAAGACATTAGAGGAGAAAATGTGATTTTTCTCGTATTTAATTTATTTATATAATTATTTTTGGTGGAAAATAAGGATTTTCAAGGAAAATTTAATAATATGACCAAGGGAAAGTTTCTATCCTTAAGAAAATTATGGGACATTCCTAATGACCAGAGGACCACTTGGACCAATTTTTGTGATTTTTTAAATTATATTTTATTTATTAAAATTATTTTAAGTTCTGGAGTATTAATTAATTTAAAAATAGAATATAAGTTGAAAAATGAATTTTATAATTTTTAAAATTCTCTCTGATATCAAGGATTCCAGAGAACCAAATTTTACAATTTTCTGATTTTTCTTTGATTTATTATAATTATTTTAGTGAAAATGCTAGAAAATACATTTTTTTAATTTTAAAATTACCCTAGGGCTTTAAAATTTAATATCTCATTAAATAGACCTGAGAAAAATATGGGGTTTGTTCCTAAGTGATTAAATTTCAAAATATGACATTTTGGTGAATTTTATTATTTTTGTGATTTTTATTATTTTTTAATTATTAAAATATTAAAATAATACTAAAAAAATTAACTTTTTTTTAGAAAATTGAAATTTTAATTTTCTTAAATTCCCCTGATATCAGAGAGGCTCCAAAACCAATTTGGTGAATTTTTGAAAGGTATTTTGAAAGTTATGAATTTTTAAAGTTTAAAATGACTAAATGTGCTTAATCAACCCATTTAAGTAAGCGCTAACCAAGTCCAATTGACTTCAAACTTTTGTGGTGGTTTCCTCTGATCCTAAAGGTCAGTGGAGAATTGATTTCAAGTCAATTTGATGTATAGTTAGCTCTAATTAATTAGGGGTCTATTTTGGGTGTTTAAGCCAATTAGGGTTGTTTTGAGTGAATTAACTCAAGTCCTATTTTTCCTAGGGTTCTCTGGTCATAAGGAACATCACCAAATTTTCCTAAAATTTATTTCACAACATGCTTAATTTTTGGAATTAAAATACTCAAAACAGCCACATGCATTTGAAAAATCAATAACTTTTCACTGAGATGGCCTCGACCTTGGAAAATTCGGGGAATGTTCCCGAGTTCGAGGCTTCAAAGCCCTATGGTCCCATGCCATGGTGAATTGTATGAATGCATGGAGAATTAGAACAATGCAGGGAGTAAATAATTAATTAAAAATAAAGTACTTGGACAAAATTAATTAATTTCTTTTCCACATTATTCTCCTCGATCATCGAGCAAGTGGGTATTTTTATTTTATTTTTGTAATTTTTCTACACAAAGATATGCATTTTCGAAGTTCGGGTATTTAATAAATAAGAAAAATCCCTATTTTCCTACTTATCCACGCGGCGCCGCGTCAACCCTCGGCAGCCTCCGAAGGGGGTACGTGTCGCGCCGTGATCGGGCACCGCCATCTGAGTCAGCCGTCCCGGGACCCGCGGTTCACGTATCATTCCCTGGTCCGGCGCAATCTGAACCGTCCGCTCAATACACACGCGATCCAACGGCTCCTGGTCATCGTCTACGACTGGTGCGATCCCGTGACCGTCCACACTCTAACCCTAAGAACTCACTCAATTCTCAACGGATTTTCGTGTTCTTATGCTCTATGGATTCGTCTTGAAGAGACGAACACATCCATACTGATAAACATGCATTGAAATTTATTCAAATGAAATGGAGAATCTCCGTAAGCTCGGGAAGAAAAATGAGTTCATACCTTTGCTCGGAGAAGTGAAGCTTCGATCCGAGAGTTAGTGTCACCTTCGATCGGGGTCCAAGTAAGCTCCGGATGAAGTCCCTTGGCTCGGTGAATTGTCTAGCTATGAAAGTGACCACGACTCGATCACAAAGCTTGGAGGTCTGGAGCAACCTGGGTGGCTCCGGAGATGGGGTTTTCAGATGGGAAACTTCTCCTCTTGGTCCGATGAAGGTGTAGGACCAGTCAATTTGAGGATTGGCTCACCGTGGCAAAGTGTCCCGGTTTTAGGTGAAAATTCGGTTGAGAAATCGGATTCCGTCGGTGAGGATTAGGGCAAATCGACACCTGGGGATCAACTGCTCTAAGTATGGAGTAGGGTTTGGAACAATTTTGGCGAGAGTTTCGGCAAGGTTTGTGCAACTCTCTTCCATGGCCGCGAGGGGGTCGAGTTTAAATAGAGGTGGTCGGAGAGCCTCGCGGGGATGGCCGAGGGTTGGGATCGAGCTCGTCTTGGCAAGAGAAGAACATTACTGATGGCCACTGGGGATGGGGCGGCTCAGCAGTGAGAATTCCAAGTTTGGGCTCACATGCGAGCTTTCGGCCCGGTGGTTTCCGGCGGCCGTGGTGGTCGGCCGGCCGAGGTCAGTCACCTTCGAGGTCGGGTGGCCGTGGCTGGAGGCTTGTGCGATCAATTGGGCCTTGCCATGTGTAAAGGGTTTGGATTGAAATGGAATGGGGGGAGGCTATACTTGGCTAGGTTTGGTCAACCCATTTGTTTGGGCTGGGTTCACCTCCCCATGGCTGACCTTGGGCTGAGAAAATCAGTTAGGCTAGCTGGTCAAAAGGTGGTGATGTCCTTATCCAAGAATATTTAGATTAAATCTTGGTTAAGGGAAACATGCTTAAGGCTAATGACTTTTAGGAGGTGGTTAAAGGACCTCCTCCTTTTGCCATTTAAAGAGGGTTGACCACTTAGAAATCCTCATGGCTTGCCAATGGCTTACATGTGGCTTCATGGCTCCATGTGGCTTGGGAAAAGATTGGGTCAATTTCATGAAAAGGGATATTATGGATTTTGGCATTTTAATGGAAATTGTTATGGGGCTTGATTTGGAATTGTTTAATTGATGATTTTGAAACTTAGGGGTGATTTTGATTAAATGGATGATGAGGGGAAGTGTCATGTGGGCTTTGGATGAATTTGGGCTTTTGAATTTGATGGAAGTGGGCTTTTAGGAAGGTTTAAGGGAAGTGGGCTTTTAAGTTTAAGAATGTGTTCATGGATGAGAATTTTTGTGAAGGGTTGGGCCAAATAATTGTTGGTTTTGGTTTAGGGATGTTTCATGAGTAATTTGAAATAGATTTAAGGTGGTTTGGGTTTGAATTGGGTTGAATTTGGGTTTATTCTGGTAAATGGGCCAATGTAGGTCAAATTGGGCTAACTTGGGCCAATGTTGGGCTATGGTTGAAATTGATGTAAAATAAATGTTGGGAAATGTTTATGGGAGTGTTTCAAAGAGGTTTTGGCTTTGGTTGGGTTTTGATTTTGGGGTTTGGGCCTATTTGGGTTAGGTTTGGGTTTAGGCCAAAATTGGGCTTTTTGATTTTGGGTTGAATTTGAGTGGGGTTTGGGTCAAAATCTTGGGCAAATCATGTTAGTGTTTTGTTTATGGGGATGTTAAGGAAGGTTTAGAAAAGATTTGGGGTTAATTGGAGTTGAATTGGGTGAGTTTGGGCTAAGTTTGGGTCATGGGTCCAAATTGGGCTTTAAGGCCAAAAGTGAAATTGGATCCGAATGCCAATCAAATTGGGCTTGGATTTGGTCTAGATTGGTGTTGGGGATGTTGAATTGAAGTTTAGAATTGAATTGGACCAGAATTTGGGTCAATTGGGTAGGTTTAGTTTGACATTGGGTTTACTTTGGGTTAAAATGGGTCGAATTGGGGGTTTTGATAAAAGTGGGGTAAATTGACAAAATTGGCCCATGGTGTAGTTGGACAAAATGAAATTGGGAATATTTGGGATTTTCTGGAATTTTCTGGGAATTTTCTGAATTTTTGGATTTTTTGGCTAAGAGGGGTATTTTGGGTATTTGGAGGGTATTGGGAGGTATTTTTGGAATTTTGGTATTTTTGGGTATGGATGATCAATTTGATTGGTGAGACAATGTTTAGGATTGATTTTGGAGAATTTTGGGTAATTTAAGTGATTTTGCAAGTTTTGGGGGGGTTTCAAGGGTTTTGGGTAGGCTAGGCGGGTGTAGGGTTCCGGGGGTCAAAAATTGAAAATTTGGAAAATTGAGGATTGGGTGAATGTAAGTGAAATGAAATCATTTTTGTTGAGCCATGAAGCCATATCAAGTCCACATGAGCCATGAAGGGACTCATTTGAGGCATCCACTATGTTGTTCCTAACCCTCTTAGCGCAAGGGCTTAGGGGTTAAGGACCATCCATGTGAACCACTGCATGAGTCGGGAGGTCAAATTGGGTATGGGTGTGTTTTAAGAGGTGTGTGAAAGTGTAGTGTATAGGTGTAGTGTGTGTGTAAGTCAGCCCCTCACCAAATCAGGGCCACCGGGGCAGGTCCTAAGGCCAAAGAATCCTATAGGAACTCATCCTTTAAACCTCCACATCTAATTTCAACCCTCTAGGTGATTAGGGGTCTACAATCGAGTTTGTGGGGTTTGCGGGGAGTTAGGAAGTGGTTTGAATTTCTAAGTGGTGGGTCACAATTCTAATCCTCTAGGATAGTCAAAGGAAAAGCCTAAGGCTAGATCCTAAGTACTAAAGAGAAGAAGAGAAGACCTCATCAAAAATGAGGTCAACAAACCCACATTGAACCTAACTCAACATATCTAACTTAGATTCAAGTTAACTTAAACCTTAGGTTCAACACACATTGAACATAACTCAACATATCTAACTTTGGTTCAACCTAAACTGAGCCCAAGTTAACTTAAACCTTAGGTTCAACCCACATTGAACCTAAATCAATGTATATCTAGCTTAGGTTCAACCTAAACTGAACACAAGTTAACTTAAACCTTAGGTTCAACCCACATTGAACCTAACTCAACATATCTAACTTAGGTTCAACCTAAACTGAACCCCAGTTAACTTAAACTTTAGGTTCAACCCACATTAAACCTAACTCAAAATATCTAACTTAGGTTCAACCTAAACTGAACCCAAGTAAACTTAAACCTTAGATTCAACCTACATTGAACCTAACCCGACATATCTAACTTAGGTTCAACCTAAACTGAGGCCAAGTTAACTTAAATGTTACGGTCAACCCACATTGAACCCGATTGAACATTTTTAACTTAGGTTCAACTTAAATTGAACTTAAGTTAACTCAACATTGGATTCAATCAATGTTGAATCTAATTCAACAATTATAACTTAAGTTTAAACATACATGAACTCAAGTTAACTCAACTTTAGATTCAATCTACATTGAATCTAACTTAACTTCAAATGGACATGAACTTAAGTTAACTTTAGATTAAATCTATATTGAATCAAATTTAACACTTCTAAGTTCAAACAAACATGAACCTAAGATTAACTCAATTTAAAAATCCAATTTTAACTTAAAATTAATTAAAGATCAAACGACTTTAAAGAATAAATCAATGATATTATATTTAAACGACATTGAATCTAATTATCAAAAAATTTTATCTAAGTCTAATCCATATTAGACTTAGCACTTCTTCTAAATTCAAATGACATTGGATCCAGAATTCTAAAATCTAACATATGTTAGATTTTATCTGATTTTAACATAATTAGACTTAACATTAGATTCAAATGACACCAAATCTAAGATTCTAAAGTTTAACTTATGTTAGATCGTAAGTTTAATTTAGATTTAATCAAAATTATTAGACTCAAATGACATTGAATCTAATTTCCAAACATCATTAGATCTAAATCTTTAAATTCAAATAAAATTGAATCTAAATTTCTAGATCTAATGAAATCTTAAACATGATTTCTCAAATCTAATCAAAATTTTAGTTTTAATCGTCAATGAATCTAAACTCTTAAAAATCAAAGGACATCCAATTTAAATCATTAGGTTCAAAAGACATTAAACCTAAGATTTTGACATGAAATGACATAAAAATCTTAAAAAATCATAAACAACCTAAAATTTTCCAACTTAAAAATGAAAAAGACATTAAAACTTAGATGAAAACCTAATGAACAAACATCACCGAATGCAACTTAAACCCCAGAGTTCTTAGTCTGCGAAGATTTCTCGAACGACGCTATCCTGGTTGCTGACAGAAATGTTTTGGTCCTAGTTTAAAAACCTTTCGGACTAAGTAGATTAACGCTCTTGATGATTCTGAGACGACGGAGCCAGTGACATCTTGACCAGGTTAACCAAAATGTAACCGAATAAAATAAAAAAATTTAAAAAGAAAAATTGACATTAATTCTTTTAAATTTGATATCATTTTCCTTTGCAGGATAAAAATAAATTTTTATTTTCTTTGCATATTATAGGATGTGCTAACTCTGTTTTGCAAGACGATTAAAATGAAATGACGACATTGATTTCTCTTTAGATTTCTTTTGCATGTTATAGGGTGTGCTAACTCTGTTTTGCAGGACGACAATCTAAAGACGGGACAAACAACAATAAAACAAAATCAAAACAACATTAAGACAACAACAAAACAAGATAAACGGTATTTAGATGATAAATCCAAGACAAAACAAAACAAAAACTTTTAGGATAGTCACAAAAACCTAAAACTTTTAGGATAACCATCAAATAAATGATATAAACGACAATAAAACGACAAATATAAAAAAAGAAACATAATAAAAATGACATAATAAATGACATTGACGAAACAATAAAAAAATGACAAACAACAAAAACAAAAATCAACCTAGACAAACTTTAGGGTAGTATGACATATTACCCTTAGGATTGAAAATTGATATTTCTGTCCTTAAAACTTTTCAACAAGCAATTAACATTAATCAGAAGTGTTCTTAGACAATCATAATTGTCAAAGATGTAATTAACTATAGGAGCTTGCTCGTATAAAAGATTTAAAGAACTCAAAATAGATATTCCATCTAAATCTCTATTTACCAAAATCTCATCCTTATAAAGAACTCCTAGGAAAAGGTATTCTATAATCTTTTCATAAGGATTATCATTGACATCTTTCTTTCTAGTGTTTTCTATTTTATTAGCCCTTATTTTCTTCAAATTTCTTATTATCTAAGGATCCTTTTACAAGATTTAAAGAAATAAAATTATTAAATATTAGGGCAATATTATAGACAAACGGAGTGGTGACTCAAAAACGACATTGACATCGGCATTGAGGAAATCTCTGACACGGCCCCAAATGCCATCAGCCACCTATGACCTATTGAACTCATTATGACATGGTTGAAGTTTTAACAAACCCATGGGTTACCATGGTTAACCCAAGTTAAGGGTTCATCATGACACCATTATAAGCGAATAAAAATGGTGTCCCTCATGCAAGCAATTTTTGAAGGCTGATTCTGGTGAATCACCACTCACTCTCTTCTTAACCAATGAAAAAAAAACTTAGTTAATCCACACTATAAACCATGGTTAGTCTCATCATAACATTACATGGAAGTGAGGAAAGAGATGGCTTATGTGTCATTCTATTCTCAAACCAATTAAATGACTTTCAAAGCTTATGTGGGGAGGTGAGACCAGCATAAACTAAAGATCTAATCTACCTCGTTCCTTGCCTAATAGGAATAAGACATGACCATATCCTTCATTTCCAAACTTATTGAAATTATGGTGAGCTAACCTTACAGATGCTAAAAGCAATCATTCCCAGCCCAATTCTCATCTCTTTGGGATCCTTAATCTTCCCTGAGTAGTCACCTTCCTCCCTAAGCAAACCCAAGCTTATTCATGACCAATCATGGCTATTTAAAGAGCCAAACCTGAGAGCTCCATGAAGAGAGGAGACAACCATAGAATCCCCAAATCCTAAAAAATTTCAACAACAAAAATGTTCCCCATACCCTAAGCAATTGATCCCCTATGGAATCAAGCCCTCAAATCCACTGCCTCCTCTCAATTTAACCACACCAAAACACCTCAAAACAAGACACATTTCGGGTCTAAAATAGAAACCCCCCCAAACTTCAAATTGAGCATTTCTACACCTTCCTTGAGGTATACGAAAAAGATCCTAATCGAAATTGAGCATTCCCATAAGCTCTAACCCAGTTCTACACTAAGCTGTGAGCCCATTTTGGTGAATACATACTTAGACCCAATTTCATTCCAAATTATGCATACTAGGAGCTTCATAAGGACCTGGCGATCATTCCAAACAAATTTGATTGAAGCCTCACTTCATCAAGCTAAGGTATGGCCATTTTAACTTATTTCATGCTCGGGTTTGGTCTTTTGTGAAACAAATCAATTCACAACCCTAACATCACTGTATGGATGGGTTCTTCATCTTCAGATGAAGCTATAGGAACAAAAATCACTCAAATCCATCAAGAATCGAGTGAGATATTATCCCTAAATCAGAGACGGTTTGCGGTTTATGACCATTTGGGACGATGAACGGATGCCATCCATTTTTTTATTTTGGAAATGAACGGCTCTGATTAAATCCTAGCCACTCTCGTGTTTTGATCCCAACACTAGATCAAGGGCGTTTCGACACTTCCGAGGACACGCGTTGCCCTTAGCCACCGACGCCTTTCCTCTTTTCTTATTTCCCTAGCAACCAAATAAGCATTTCAACATCAATTCCAAAGATTCAAGCAATAAGTAAGCAAGTGTAAGTGTCATGTATGTCGTTGTATAGCAATTGTAAAAGCATCCCACAATTTTAACATACACTTTCTTAAAGCCTTCTTAAATGTACTTTAGTAGAACAATGAGGTAGAGAGCAAGTAAAGAGGAAAAGGCCACCTCAAAAGCTACTAAACAAGCCACAAATGCCATAATGAATCCTCAAGTGCATTCAACATGCTTTAACCAAAATAGAGGGAATGGAGAACAAGTAGCTCCAAAACCTTAAAACTTCATCAAACATGCAAACATGAAAATCCATCATTCACCCCATTCCTCTTTTTCTTTACTCTTTTTCTTTTTTAAAAAAAACAAGCTATATATGAAGTGATAACCATGTAACACAATGAAATAGTGGTGCTTCACATTTTCCAATCATGCATAAAAAAAATGCCTTCCACCTTTTTGAACCATAAAAAAAGGATCAAAAGGAACTTTTAAATATCCTTTTCAGACCCACAAAAGTGTGAATTCCTCAAATATATAAATTGTGTTTCTTCAAAAATACATGAAACTAATAATAAAGAGGTTTTAAATTTTCTCTCCTAGGCATGCTAGTATAGAACTCCTAAAACATTTAAACATATGTTTCATCAAAATAGCAAGTTGAAGGGCAAGCAAAGAGCTAGAAAGGCTCCACCAAACAATATTCTAAGCATGCTTTGAAAACCATTCAAGTATGGAGCAAATGGAGGAGGATTTCCAACTACTGCTCCGAGTGCAAGCTACAAGTTCCATCAAACATCCCTCTTTTTTTCTTTTTTTTTTATACATCTATTTTTTGTAGAGAACCATTGAGACTAAAGCAAGCAACCAAACAGGTATCTAATAATGATGAATAGCTAAAGGAGAAGGGTAGCAATAAATACCTTGCTCAAAAGCCTTTTAAGAGAAAAAGCAAGAAGAAGAACAACACTCCCTAAGCATACCAAGCACACGTGAAGAAGAAATGACAAGGAGAATCCAAAAAAAGAAAATGGCAGTACCTCCCCCTCACCTTTGATTTTTGGCCAACCAAAAGCCTCACCAAAGTGGGGATTTTAGAGGCAAAGAGGGGAAGAAGAGGCTACCTATATTCACCTAGAGGGTTAACCGAACACAAGGAGTGGCCAAGAGTCGCAGCAAGTAAGCCAGAGGAGAAGTTTGGGGCAAGCCATCGTAGCCATCGGGAAGGAGTGGGCTTGCCGCATTCGTTCAAAGGGCGACAAGCTCGACAGGAGCATAATTCTAAAGAGGAAAAAAGCCACGGCATGGGAAGGAGGGGTTCAAACAGAGCATCGATGGGTCAACTCCCCTTGGGAAGGAGGGGGCGCGAGAGGAAGGAGTGTCGTGCGTGAGCTAGGGTGCGGGTGAACCATAATAGGAGAGCTCAGCTAGGTCTGATGTTTGACCTTAGGGCTCGCGCGAGCAGGAACATGCCGAAGGAGACGAAACTGGAGAAAAGGGGCTCGAGCCTGCTTGAATCGAAGCCACAGGTTAGGAATTTAGTAGTTTAAGGAAAAGAAAAAAAATATTAAATCAATTTAATTTTCTTAAACGCGTTGAATTCCGGGTGATTTTTTCGTGCACGGAACCCTATCAAACTGCATGTCCTTCCTAAGCAAATTTGTCATTCTGGATGTGCCGGAGCAGTCCGTTTCGTCATCCGATTTTGTTTGGACAACCTCATCGATGATCGGGTCAAAAGTGCGTCAAATTTTGAAATTCTGGTTTGATGTCAACCATCCTGGCAAATTGATTTTAGCTCCAATCAATTGTATGATATTTGAAGGCGTTGAGGCCATGAATAGTGGAAATTGTGTGCATGGTGGTGTAAAATGTGCGCGAGGCAATCTTATGACTCAAAGGTCTTGTGAGGGACTCACTTTGAGTTCCTCACGTTAATTCCAACCATTTATGTGCTATAAGTACAGAATTACATGCGGGACTCCAAAAAGAGTAACAAAATGGCTTCAAAATTTTTAAAACGAGGCAGGTACCACTGCTAAAATTCTAGGATAGTCAAAAAGAGGACCCTAAGGCTATAACCTAAATTCTAAGGAGGAAACTAGACCTCACAGAAATGAGGTCAACAGATGGACCCCCAATAGGTGTGGTGTGCTGGACAAGCACACCGCACGTATTGGTGTTGACTGAAAAAAGATTAACAAACCAACACAAAGCAGTTTAAGTAAAATACTTAGAACAGAACGTAGAGTTGAGAGAGAACTATTTCCGCTGGGGAGTTAAGAGGTGAATTTTCAATTTGGGAGTTGTCAACTTAATTTTTTGAATCATAAATTTGGATTCGATTTGCTTTTATTTTTCTTTTGATTTCAATTTCAATTTAGATTTTGATTTGGATTTTGATTTCGATTTTGTGGGGATCTCAAATTTAGAGAAGTGAGGAGATCGGGTTGAGATGGAAAGCACAAGGACTCACATCCAACTCAAAGAACAATCAAGAAAATTCAATTCATGGGGAAGGAAAAGCTCAAGGACTGACATCCAACGCAAGAGGTAGCAGAGGGAATTAGAATTTCAGGTTCTGACTCTGAGATTTGACTTAATGGATTCAGATAAACTTGCACCGACCTTGAAGTCTTATGAAGATGGAAAATTTGTGGAAATGATGTGAAACTTATAGAATTTAGAAGGAATCAGACAACCTTGCACCGACCCTAAAATCTTATGGAAATGAAAATCTTGTGGAAAGGATGTGAAAACTTGTGGAATTAGAAAGAATCAGATGACCTTGCACCGACCCTGAAATCTTGTGGAGGTGGAAAACTTATGGAAAGAATTATGAAAAATTGTGCAATTAGAAGGAATCAGACAACCTTGCACAAACCCTGAAGTCTTATGGAAATGAAAAACTTATGGAAAGGATTGTGAAAACTTGTGGAATTTAGAATGAATCGGACGAACTTGCACCGATCTTGAAGTCTTATGAAGATGAAAAACTTGTGGAAGGAATTGTGAAAACTTGTGGAATTAGAAGGAATCGAACGACTTCGCACCGACCCTGAAGTCTTATGGAAATGAAAAACTTGTGGAAAGGATGTGAAAACTTGTGGAATTTGAAGAATTCGGACGACCTTACACCGACCCTGAAGTCTTATGGAAATGGAAACTTGTGGAAAGGATGTGAAAACTTGTGGAATTTAGAAGAAATCAAACGACCTTGCACCCTGAAGTCTTATGGAGATGGAAAACTTGTGGAAAGGATTGTGAAAACTTGTGGAATTAGAAGAAATCGGGCAACCTTGCACCTCCCCTAAAGTTTTATGAAAATGGAAAACTTGTGAAAAGGATGTAAAAACTTGTGGAATTTAGAAGGAATCGGAAGACCTTGCACTGACCCTAAAGTCTTATGGAGATTTGTGGTATTTGTGAGAAGTGTAATTTACAGAATTTGTGCAGTGTAAGAATTTTATGAAATTTATGAAGAGAACAAATAATTCATGGGAATTTGATTACAAAGAGCGTGGATTTTGGATTTAGTTTTAAATTTCATCGCCTTTCTTCTTCTTTTTCTGTTCTTGGTTTTAAATTTTCTTGACATTGTGAATTTTTATTTCATTCTTTCATGTTTTATTTCATTTTTGTATATAATATATTTTCGTTCTTTCTTCGTTGTAATTTTGGACCAACATATGGTCCTATGGCTTTTCATCCATAGCGCAACTGGAAATACATTCCAACAACAGTATCTGACTTGCAGAAAAAAGAACATCTTCATTGATTCTGACTGAAAATGGAGTACAATAGATGTCATGCGGAAAAACATCCAAAATATCTGTAGTACATATGAATGCAAGCTGAAACATCACATGTTGAGCTGTAAGTTGGCACAAAAGTAGTAGACATCTAACCCCCTAAAGTCACCTTATGAATGAGCCAACCTTTTAGGCTATGATCCAGAAAAAAAGTCCCTTCGCGAACAGCTAGAGGTACAACTTTCTTACAGTGGCAGTGGTCAGAGGCCCTCTAACTTTGGGTCTGGCTCGTAAGTAAAATAAAGCTCCGTCTTCATCCAACCTCCAGAAGGTGTTTGAAACTCTCCGATCAGTGACTGACGGGATGCAGTGCTTGGCTAGATCTGCTCCATTTCCTTTTAACACCAAGACTGATCTAATTGGCACCGTGATTTCCACCGAGCCTCTGAATTCTCCTGGTCCAACGATCTGTATCTCCATGCCAAACAAAGTATTGCTTTCACTTGTGAATGCGACCATGCAGAACGACCTTACAAAGTCGTGGTGGTCGATATGAGGTGGGATGCAGTCCCTCCTCCTCATAGATATTTATTATGTAACTGTTCGCGATACAGTATACAGGAAAAACATGCCACTCTATTAGCCTCTTGATCATCTTCTTAATTTGTGGTGGCATAGGATCCACCTCATCATGCTGTAAAATCCCCAGGGGATTGCCCTGTCGATCCTTTACAAAATTGTAGCAGCATACACACTAAATGGTGATCCTGACCTTCCCTATTTTCCACTTTGTAGGCTCTGAATACGTTTCTTCTTCAAAAGGCCTGCCCGGCCCGAGTTCTTGAGGGTGATGATGCAATCCAAGATCTTGCTTTCATCTCAGGCTGAGAATACATCGGTGTAAAGCTCTAGTCCCTCTAAAATGTTGACTATTCGGCCCTGAATTTCTTCATGGTGTTGGAATTCTTGTTTTCTGACTCTTCTTCATCTGGCCATGACATGATCTGGATCTATCTACGGGTTTCTGGGCTGCACAAATTGGGGCATGTAGGGCTCTACATCAGGGTGCTTCCCATCTCTCCTCCTCAGTGAGGCAGCTGTGTAAGCCTCATATGTCCCATATTCCTCTAGGCGGGGCACATGACACTGTGGGCACTCTGAAAATGCCCCCACTGATGTTAGTTGTCTCGGAAAATCTAAACTGCATTTAGAGCATCCTGTGAAGATCTCACCAAGCGGGTCAACTGACGACACTGGCTCTGCGGTATACTCTGGCTCTATCTCTATGGCAGGCGGACTGGTAGAAGTTGCATTCATCATAGGTTCATAATCCTCTTCTTCAATCGATGCAAGCTCTGTGGATGTCCTCCTAGCTTATCTCCGCTCAAGCATTTCCAATTGACGGCTGGTGCTACTTTTTTAATTTGCTAAAATATATGAAGTCGAATTTAGATATATATATATATATATATATTGATTTAGTTTTATAATGAGTCGCACAATTAAACTTAAGTATACGTATAGCTCAAGTAATACAAGGCTCTAGTGGAGTCCTAGATATTTATTCCATAGTGAGGCTTTAATTTTATGGCGTAGCACAGAAATCACTTATCAAATCACATCACAATTGCAAATAAGTTTAATTCTTAAAATAGAGACAAACAGTTTTAATTACTATTTCTACTAAAGTATGTTCTAAACTATAGCAAGTTAAACTAACACAAGACTAAATTTATGACAAAAGTTCAAATGTAAAAAGGAATCCTCCTCCTCTCCAATCATAATGTGATGATTTAGTGACATAAATCAGTGATGCAATAGTATTGTGCCAAATAGGAGCATTCTTATTCTTTACCATCTTTCGAGCGATATAAAAAACATTGGCTAATCCTAAGTTTAGTCCCCAAATTCGTGTTTAGGCTGGGAGGATACCGGCTGTCACTACGGAGCTCTCACTTCCCTTCGCCTGAAGGCTAACTCTCGCTTTGGTTTCCAAATCCTAGGACCAAATTGGGTATTTCAGTCTCTCACTCTAAAATCTCTAACTCTATGTCCATCAAAATATATTTTCCTATTTATTTGCACCTAACCCCCATGAACTACGTCACTCATTCATGGACGTTGAATGTGACCTTCACTTTTGTTGTGCAACTCATAATCCTTTCGGAAAATATGTTTCCCAACAAGTTTTAACATTTCAACTAGTTAGATCAAAAAGTAAATGAAGTTCGAAGTGAAAAGGTCATCACAAATTCTCCATAACACATCACATGAAAAGGAGAAAGAAAAAGAAATCTACTCAAAACTCATGAAGAAAAGATGACAAAACATGGATTTTATATAGAAAAACGTCATACAAACACAGCAAAGTAAAGATAACTTATCTCAAACTCTTCCCCAAGCGAATCTCAAGGAATTCCTTTGAATTCTCTTCTTTCTTCACAACGACACACAATTCTCTCTTTAGCTAAGTAAGGAATAAAAAATATGTCACTTTTCCTCTCCTCTCGCACTCCTTAGAAGAGAAAACACAAAACCTAGATTTCCTAAACTAAATGAGAAGACACTCTCTCTAAACTCTCTCTACACTCTAAACTCTTCTCTCCTCTCCAAACTTGGCTCCAAAAGAATTTAAATTCGGCCAAAACTGAATTCCCAAGTGTTTCCTAAATCAACCCTCCAAAATTCGGCCAAATACATTGAATATAGTTTAAAATCAGGATAGGGCGCAGTCCGGCGCTGGATAGGGCACCTTTCAACGCATTTTTCCGCCAATACGGTGGCAATTCTCTGTAAAATAGTGCGGTCCGGCGCTGGTGCCAGCGCTAGTTCAATAAAATGCACTTTTGTCCCTTTTTGCTCTAAACTTGCTCTTTTTCGCTTCCTTTTGCTCCAATGGCCTAAAATCATTGTACATGCATGAAATCATGAAAAATACATTTCTTTAAAGTGCAATATCATCAAAAACGAGTATGAAATGAATAGTAAAAAGCTATCAAATTTTCTGTGGATCGACGGCGCTTTCAACGGTTGGCATTTCTTCTTTGAGTACGTCTCAGTGACGGGTCTAGAGCTCGCTCTGCGGCGGCAGTGATTAAGTCGCCCTCTAGCATTGTGATCATCAACAGAACTCCTCTGTTTCTTGCTGTGGGGAGGTGCAAGTCGACAAAACCTCTGGTACCTTCATGTCTTAATGTTTCCCCGACCTCCTGGTGACTGCCATGAACCACGGATTTCAAATTTACAACCTCGCCATGACTGACTACGTTCATCAAGGTGCCCTCGTAATCTATGTTAACTTAAGCAGAATCCAAGTCAAAATTTATCACACCCCCTTATGGTGCCTTTTCTTCATTCAGCACTAGACTTAAGCCGTCTTTAAAGGCGAGAACCAGCTTCTCACCCGTCATCCTCCTGTAGAAGACAGGGGAATCGTCAGCATGCTGAAATTCAAAATGAACAAGAAAAAAAATTTATTATCAAGTGAATCATTTTATCGGATATATGCGTTTTATTTAATTTAACTTAGAAAAGTTGAGATTTTAACAAAAATTTTGAGTTCTCAAGATAAGGCATATTTAATGCATTTTATTTTGTGGAGATTTATTTTATTTCATCAAAATTTCATTATTAAAAATTTTTCTTAGAACCCAATCATAGATATTGGCCATAAGACTATTCCTATGATCTAGTATCATCCTCAGAGCTCATTCTTTGAGACGTCACGTCGCGTAATTGATCCATTGAAAATTTGATAGTTTTTTTATGTCTATTTCATACCTATTTTTGATGATATTTCACTTTAAAGAATGGCACATTTCATGATTTCATGCAGGTACAATAATTTTAGGCTTTTGGAGCAAAAGGAAGCATAAAGAAGTAAATTTAGAGCAAAATGAGGCAAAATATACTTTTTGACTTTGAGCGCCAGATAACGCAGCTACCAGCGTCGGACCGCGCCCATTTACAGAGAGTTTGGGCTATTTTCCAGAAAATAGCGTCGGACGACGCCTTATCCTGCTTCGGACCGTGCCCTATCTTGATTTAATTCCACATTCGATGTATTTGGCTGGATTTTGGGGGGGTGCTCGAGGAAACTCTTAGGAAATTAGTTAATAAGAATTTAAACTGTTTTGGAGCCAAAAATTGAGAGGGAGAGAGTTTTTTGAGTGTGTGAGTGAAGAGACTGAGTGCTCTAGTGTAAAGAGTCCATCAGAGAGAATATAGGTTTTATGTGTGTTCTCTTCTGACGAGTGTAGGAGGAGAGGAAAAGTGAGAGATTGCGTCTTCCTTACTTATCTAAAGAGAGAATTGTGTGTTGTTATGAAGAAAGAAGAGGAGTCAAAGGAATTCCTTAAGATTCGCTTGGGGAAGAGTTTGAGATAAGTTGTATTTTTTTACTCTATTTTTATGACGTTGCTTTTATATATAAAATCCATCTTTTGTCGTCTTTTCCTCATGAGTCTTAAGTAGATTTCTTTGTCTTCATCCTTTTCGTGTAATGTGTTGATGTTGTGATATGGAAATGATGTGCCGATTTATTATGGAGAATTTGTGATGACCTTTTCACTTTGTACTTCATTTACTTTTTGATCTGGCCAATTGAATTGTCAAACCTTGTTGTGAAACATATGTTCCGAAAGGATTATGAGTTTCACAACAAAAGAGAAGGTTACATTCAATGTCATGAATGAGTGACGTAATTCATGGGGGTTGGGTGCAAATAAATAGGGAAATATATTTTGATGGGCATAGAATTAGAGATTTTAGAGTGACAGACTAAAATACCCAATTTGGTCTTAGGATTTGGAAACCAAAGTGAGAGTTAGCCTTCACGCGAAGGGAAGTGGGAGCTTCGTAGTGATAGCCGGTATCCTCCCTACCTAACCACGGATTTGGGGATTAAAATTAGGATTAGCCAATGTTCTTTATATCGCTCGGAAGAGGGTAAAGAATAGGAATACTCCTATTTGGGACAATACTATTGCATCACTGATTTATGCCACTAAATCATCACATTATGATTGGAGAGGAGGAGGATTCTTTTTTACATTTGAACTTTTGTCATAAATTTAGTCTTGTGTAAGTTAACTGTGTTAGGAAGTTAGAACATACTTTGGTAGAATTAGTAACTGCAACTGTTTAATCATCTTTTTATTATTGGTAATTACTGCAATTATGTTGTGATTTTTGTAATGATCTCTATGCTCCATTATAGAATTAAATACGTCCTCGTGGGATCGATAACCAGGACTCCATTAGAGTCTTGAATTACTTGAGCGATACGCATATTTGCTTTAAATTGTGTAACTCAATAGAAAAGTAAATTTATATATATATATATATATATATATATATATATATATATATATATGCGAGTTCATACGTTTTGGCAATTTAAAAAAGTCACACCGAGTTTTTGGCGCCATTGCTGGGGAGGTAACTGTAAAAATTAATTCGATAATACTTGAAAACTTATATTTGAATTTCAAGTCATAATTGTGTGTGTATGTTTATTATTAATGTGCTTATTGTGATTGTATGCGTAGTATCAGATCTATAGGTTTAGTGCCTTATGATTCTAAATTAGAGCGTACTATTAGAAAAATTAAAAAACAACAAAAACAATCTGAAAATCCTCACAGAATGGAGAACAACTTAAACAATCAAAATAATCAAAATGAAAATATACCAAGACCTTTAAGAGGTTATGCTAATCCAACAACAGATGAAATTCACTTAACTATCCAAAACTTTGATGTTGCTGCTGATTCATTTGAGCTTAAACCTGTTATTATTCAAATGGTATAAAATAATCAATTTGGAGGAACACCTAATGAAGATCCTAACTTACATCTCGCTACTATTCTAGAAGTGTGTGCTACCTTTAAATACGATGGAGTATCAAATGATGTTGTTAGGCTTAGACTTTTTCCTTTTTCATTAAGGGATAAGGCTAAGGCGTGGATAAATTCGTTAGCACCTAGATCTATCAGAACTTAGGGAGAACTTTCACAAAAGTTTCTGTCAAAATATTTCCCTCCTTCAAAATCTGTTGAGCTAAGGAATGATATCACATCTTTTAGTCAGTTTGATAAAGAATATATATATGAAGCTTGGGAAAGATTTAAAGATCTTTTGAGAAAGTGTTTACATCATGCTTTACAAGACTGGTTAATAATTCAAACATTTTATAATAAATTAGTGGGATCTTTTAGATCGATTATAGATGTTGCTGCTGGTGGATTATTAATGTCAAAACCTTTTGATGAAGCATATTCGTTAATAGAAGAGATTGCTACTAATAATTTCCAATGTCCCTCTGAGTGGGTAAATCCTAAGAGAGTAACTATTATTCATGATTCTGATGGGATAACTATGATAGTCTCTCAAATTGCTGCCCTTTCAAAGAAAATTAAATAAATATGGAATGAATTATTCTCAAACACCTTTATTGTTAGAGAAAAATTCATCAGGACAGATGATAGAATCTCAAACACCTTATGAAATATTGAATGCTATAAATAATAGACTCAACAATCCTTATTCGATTTATTATAATCCTGGTTGGAAGAATCACCAAAATTTCAACTTGAATAATAAAAATGCTGTTGTTAACCCGCAATGGGAAAACAATTCTATGAATCCAGTTGAAAATCTGAACAACCAATGAAATACCAGTTATAGACCTTATCCTCTTGGTTTTAGAAGTAATCCTCAATTTAAGGAAAAGAAGTTGTCTACTGAAGAAATAATTCTGAATATGGGTAATCAAATACAAGCCCAAAGTGTTGCGATGACGAGCATTGAGAATCAATTGGGACATATTTTCACTGCGCTTAATAATAGGATTTCTGGAAATCTTCCTAGCAATGTTGAGATCAACCCAAAAGATCAAAACAATGAGCAAATTAAAGCTATTCAATTAAAGAGTGGAAAAGAATTGGAAACATGAGTACAAAAAGAAGTTGAAGTTGTGAGAGAGGAAGTGGACATTGAAAAAGGTTCTAATAAGATATATCCAGACTTAGAATATCTGATTGAACCAATGAAGATTACTGTTGAAAAATCACCTCCTTCGTTTCCTCAAAAACTAAAAAAACAGAACAGGGATAACAAAATTGCGAAGTTTTTGGAAATCCTTAAGAAATTAACGATTAATAATCTCTTTATTGAACCATTAGAGCAGATGCCTGATTATGCAAATTTTATGAAGGATATTCTTAAAAAGAAAAGAAAGTTCACAGACCACTAGACTGTTGCACTTAGCAGTGAGTGTAGTGCAATTATTCAGAAGAAGCTTCCTAAAAAACTTAAAGACCCTAGTTGTTTCACTATCATGTGTGTTATAGGTGAGAAACTTTTCGGAAGAGCTTTATGTGATATGAGAGCTAGTATTAATCTTATGTCTTTATCAACCTTCAAAAGATTGGGAATATAAGAAATTTTACCTACATCTGTGACTCTTCAATTGGTTGATCGTTCTATTACTTATCCTAAAGGAGTTTTGGAAGATGTATTAGTGAAAGTGGATAAATGTATCTTTCCTGTGAACCTTATTGTATTAGATATGGAGGAAGATAAAGAAATTCCAATTATTTTGGGAAGACCATTCCTTGCTACTGTGAGAGCTATGATTGATGTTCAAA
Source organism: Papilionanthe hookeriana x Papilionanthe teres (assembly GCA_022702705.1). Taxonomy (NCBI): domain Eukaryota; kingdom Viridiplantae; phylum Streptophyta; class Magnoliopsida; order Asparagales; family Orchidaceae; genus Papilionanthe; species Papilionanthe hookeriana x Papilionanthe teres. The sequence continues at coordinate 47,478,178 of CM040436.1, read as the reverse complement.
AAGGAGAATTAACTATGAGAGTTAATAATCAAGAGGTGACTTTCAATATTCTGAAATCTATGAAATACACTTCAGTTGAAAAGGATGACGAGTGTTTTCGAATGGAAATCTGCGATAATTTGAGAGAAGAATATTTTAAAGAAGTGTTTGAAGAGAATTTGGAATGTGAGGATGAAAGTGAAAGTGAAGATGATTTGGATGATATGAATAATGAAGAGTTAGAATTTGTTCAGGAAAGATTTGAAAGATAGGATACTATGGAAAGTGGAGAAATGTTTAATTTCATCTATCTTAAAACCTCCTAAACTTGAGATGAAAATTCTCCCTAATCATTTAAAGATATGTTTTTAGGAGAATCATCTACCTTGCCAATCATTGTATCTTCGGATTTAAATGAATATCAAGAACAAAAATAACTGGATACCTTAAAAAGCTACAAAAAAAGGCTTTTGGTTAGTCCTTAGCAGATATTAAAGGAATCAGTCCTTCGATCTGTATGCACTGAATTCTGTTGGATGAACAACACAATTCTAGAGCTTATCCGCAAAGGAGACTGAACCTAATGATGAAAGAAGTGGCTAAAAAAGATATTTTTAAAGTGGTGAGATGCTGGAATTATATATCCCATTTCTGATAGTGTTTGGGTAAGTCCAATTCATTGTGTTCCTAAGAAAGGAGGAGTGACTGTTGATGTAAATGAACGAAATGAAATCATACCGACAAGACAAGTCACTGGTTGGTGAATATGTATTGATTATAGAAAATTAAATGCCGCCACCAGAAAAGATCATTTCCCTTTACCTTTCTTAGACCAAATGTTAGACAGACTTGTTGGATACAAGTATTGTTGCTTTTTGGATGGATATACCAGTTATCTGCAAATATCTATTGCTCCTGAGGATCAAGAGAATATTACATTTACTAGCCCTTACGGAACTTTTGCATTTAGAAGGATGCCCTTTGGATTATGTAATGCACTTGCAACATTTTAAAGATGTATGATGTCCATATTTAGCAAATTAATAGATGATGGAATAGAAGTGTTTATGGATAATTTCTCAGTATTTAGAGATTCATTTGATGCATGCCTATGTAACTTAGAAAAAATTTTAGAGGTATGCGAAAAAATAAATTTAGTCTTAAACTGGGAAAAGTATTAATTTATGGTTGCAGGAAGAATTGTGCTTGGGCATAAAATATCTGAATATGGCAAGAAAGTAGATCCTGCGAAGATTCAAATTATAGAAAAATTACCACCTCCAACCACTGTGAGATGGGTAAGAAGCTTTTTGGGACATGCTGGATTCTACAGGTGATATATTAAATATTTTTCAAAAATAACTAAGCCTCTATGCCAACTTTTGGAAAAAGATAAGAAGTTTGATTTTAATGATGAATGCTTATAAACTTTTGATTTATTAAAGGTTAAATTAATCACTGCTCCTATAATAGTTTTACCTGACTTGGAGAAACCTTTTGAATTAATGTGCGATACGAGTGATTATGCTATTGGAGTGGTTTTAGGACAAAGGTACGAGAAAATGTTTAAAGTTATATACTACGCTAATAAAACTCTTATTGATGTTCAAATTAATTACACTACTACAGAAAGATAGTTATTAGCTATCGTTTATGTATTTGAAAAAATTAGATCTTACTTATTAAAGCCAAACGTATAGTGCATACTGATCATTCTGCTATTAAATATTTAATGCAAAAGAATGATACTAAACCAAGATTAAATTGATGAATACTTTAATGCAAGAATTCAATTTTGTGATCGTCGATAGAAAAGGGGTTGATAACCAAATAGCTGATCATTTATCTAGACTTGAACAACCTAAATTGACTGATTTTGAAAAAGAAATAATCGAAACTTTCCCTGATGAGCAGCTGTATAATATTACAGAAGGAAATATACCGTGGTATGTTGATATTGTAAATTATATCGTTAGTAACATTTTACCACCGGAATTAACAATGCAACAACGGAAGAAATTCAAACATGATGCTAAATTTTATTTTTGGGATGATCATTATCTGTATAAGCAATGTAAAGATCTTATTATTAGGAGATGTGTGCCTTTCGAAAAAACTGAACAAATTATTCGAGGATGTCGTGATTCTGAATTCGAAGGACATTTCGGAATTGATAGAACAACACATAAGATTTTACAATCTGGATTTTATTGGTCTACTATTTTTAGAGATGTTTATATATTTATCAAAACATGTGATCAATGTCAGAGAATATGCAATATATCTATAAGAAATGAAATGCCTCTTAATTTTATTTTGGAAGTTGAGATTTTTGATGCTTGGGAATTAGATTTTATAGGACCATTTATACCTTCATTTGGGAATTTATATATATTAATTGTTGTTGATTATGTATCAAAATGGATTGAGGCAATAACTTTACCAAAGTGTGATGCTAGAAGTGTTTCGAGGTTTTTAATAAAAAATATTTTCACAAGATATGAAATGCCTAGAGTAATCATCACTGATGGAAGATCCCATTTTAAAATAATCTGATTCAGTGATTGGTAGAAAAATATAATATTATGCATAGAATCTCTACGGCTTATCACCCCAAACTAATGGCTTAGCTGAGGTATCTAATCGTGAAATTAAACGAATTTTAGAAAAAGTCATAAATCCTGAGAAATTAGATTGGTCTGCTAGATTAGACACCGCTTTATGGGCATACAGAACTTCTTATAAAACTCCTATAGGAATGTCCCCTTATAGATTAATTTTTGGAAAGACTTGTCACTTGTCAGTTGAATTAGAATATAAAGCATATTGGGCGATAAACAAATTGAATTTTAATTTGAAAGATACTGGTGAGAAAAAACTGTTGCAATTGAATGAGTTTGAAGAAATCAGAAATGAATCACATGATAATGATAGAATATACAAGGAGAGATGAAAAATATGACATGATCGAAAAATTGTTAAAAAGGAATTTGAACCAGGACAAAAAGTTTTATTATACAATACAAGATTAAAATTATTTCCAGGAAAAGTGAAATCTGAATGGATAGGACCTTTCACTGTAGTTAAAATCTATCAATTTGGAGCTGTAATTATTGAAGACCCTAAATCTGGAAAAATATTCAAAGTTAAAGGACAAAGATTAAAACCAAATTTTGAAGGCAATAGACCTAATTTTAAATAGGTTTTAATGTTGGGTCAACTTGAATAACCTGAAGTTATGTCGGGCTGACGACGTTAAACCAAGCGCTTTGTGGGAAGCAACCCACAGATATTGAGTGTTTTGCTTGTTTGATGTGTTATTTTTGTTTGATTGTCACTTAATTAAGTCCTACCCTTCCTTAAATATCATAAACAACATTAAAAAATGAATCAAATCAAAGTTTAGAATGAAATTGGACAAAATGAAAGTTTGGCAAAAATTGAACTAGCGCCACACAGCTCTGTCATCAGCGCCGGACCGCGCTGCTGTTCAGAAATGTTTTTCGTTCTTAAACACTAATTTTGGACGCTCTAGGTGACAATTCTTCCATTTAAACTCCCAAAAAACTGCCCCTAAACACCAAAACCACCAGAGAAACGAAAAGGAAGATCTCAAATCTCATCCAAATGGATTCCGACTCGATCGAAACTTCAAGATCTCGAGTTTTCAACCGTATAAAGTTTGTCAGTTTCGAAGCACAACATCTATTCAACATCTCAAAGAAGAGGCTGATTAAGGAGCGAGGCATCATGAATCGAGGTTTGAACTTATAAGAAATCATTGTTCAAAGACGTTGTGAAGTGTTATGTTACACTACTACCGCCATAGTCGTCCCTATTGTGAAAGAATTTTATGCAAACCTTCATGGAATCAACCAATGATCAGTCTATGTGCGAGGTAGGTTTGTCACATTTACTCCTGCGAAGATTAATGACTTATATATGATTGAGAATGTGTTGATCTGCCACTATTCAAATTTTGCCCTAATGAAAGACAACATGCATGATATATACAGATATTTGACGGATGAAAGTGATAGTTGGGAGATAAGAGATAACAGGTATGTGAGTTTTTCGACCACACAACTGAATCCTACGTCGAAGCACTTGCATTATTTTATATGTGCAAAATTACTCCCAACTATAGAAATCAGTTAAGTAACCAAGGAATGTGTTATCTTGAACTATTGTATTCAAATGAGGATGACTATTGATGTTGGTTCTATAATTGTGAAATTTGTTTTGGGATTGATCATACACAGATCAAAATACAGGCTTGGACATCATTTCACCATATTTCTCCTCTGCAGTCAATCAAAAGTGTCATATGAAAATATGGAGAGAGTACTTCTACACTGGAAGCCTATAGACCCAACGAACGAACATAGTAACCAGGCAGTTAGAGATATGAATGACATGAGTATCATTGAAGATCAACCATCTCAGAGTTCAACACCTATTCCTCCTTACTTTTCTAAAAGTTCAAAAATCAATTTGAAGAAGATTGAGAAATTGGAGAAAGAAATGCAACACCTGACGAATGCAATCAATAATATATCTGACTTCTTTGATCACCTGGATTGGAGAATGATGGAACACTTTGATCATTTTGGGTACCTTGAAGGAATTCTGATACGTTTGATGAGAAGAAAGGGTTGGATTGAGGAGGATTCAAAAGAAGAATTCCCATTTCGTCCTTTCTAAAATCTGTTCATTCACGTTCAATCAATTGGAGATATAAGAATTGATGATAGTTCTGAGGAAGAATAGAGACTTGATTATTGTGTCTATGTGTTTATGTTTTTGAACTTATTACTTAATTTGCTTTGCTTGAATGTTATGTTTGAATTTGCTTTCCTATTCAGTTTTCAGCATTAGTGTGTCGTGGTTGTAAGTAACGCTGAAATTTAGTGTTTTGTGGCTTGATGATGTGTAGAGATTAGTGTCACCTATGTGTGCTTGTAATTTAGATTTTATATATATCAAAGTGATGTTTTGTGTTGTTTGTGTAAAAATTATTATTTTCCATGGCTTTAGTACGCTATTCAATGCTTAAATGGACTAAGTAGACGTCGGTGCGGGCTTGAAATGATCGAAATTACAAACGAAAGTTGGAAGCCCAGATTTTGAACTAGCGTTGTACGACGCAGCTACCAGCGCTAGACCGCGCTAAAAGTTAGAGAGTTTGGCCTATTGAGCAGAAATAGCGCCGAACAGCGCTGTCACCTGCGCTGGACCGCGCCCGACAGACAAAAGGCCCTTAAACCCTCAAATTTTGTGATTTAACCCTGGGACCCACCATTTTTACTCAAACCATCGTCTCCTACCTCCAGCCAAGGCCGATTTTTGCACCTAAGCCTCACTTGCATTTGAATTTGAAGCAATTTCGTGGCTGAAAAAGTTCAGATTTCATCTTCTCTCTGTAAGAGCTCACTTTAAACTAATTTTTTTTATTTTGACCGTGGAAATTTCCTTCATTAGGAAGATCCGAAGCATTGAGGTTTTTAGAGAAAATTTCGAGATTTTCCATGGTGTTGAAGTTCTTATTTACTTAAATTTACTTTGGAGCCTGTTAAATTGTAATTTTGAGACTGATTTGGATTATTTTCATATTTTTAGAGAAATGGCTCCAAGAATAGCAAATGGGAAGAGAAAAATTGAGTATGATGAGAAAAAATTTGTTAGTTATAGAGCTTACACCCTCTATAGTAATTTCCTTAGCCAAAAGAAGTGCATTCAAGTGAATGCTTTTGAAAATTTGGGAGGAGTGATAGAAGAATTGATTGCAAATCTTCAATGGGAAATCTTCTGTAATTTTTCTACCGATGCGATGCTAGGAATAGTTCGTGAATTTTATGCTAATCAGTTTTACATTAAAACTGAATATATACTTGTTAGAGGACAAATGGTAGAGTTTACCCCCACACGCGTCAATGCATTTTACCAGTTGAGAGGACCTTTGTCTTGTGAATATGAGAATTTTCCTGTTAATGATGAGGCACTTGATATAGTTATGAATTATTTGGCTGATGGAAAAGGGGCATAGAAGATTAAATAGAGGCAAAAAGTTAACTTCACCCTTTCTACATTGAATCCTATATTGAAAGTCTGACATTATTTCATTCTGCAAGAGTTATGCTTACCAACCATCACAACGAAGTTACAGTAGAGAGCTGTTCTGAATTATTATATTCAGAACATGAAGAATATCAATATTGGGGCTATCATTCATAAAAGTATTTTGGTTAATTCAAAAGGAGAGACTACAGGTGGACTAGGACACCCCAGCCTGATTCATGCCTTGTGTATTTAGTCAGGTGTAGTAACTGAAGAGAATGATGAGGTAGTCAGTCCCCTAAAGCCAATCAGTAAATTAAACTTGAAGACTTATGAAGCCCATGTAGGATGGAAATGGAGTAAGAAAGTTAATGTACCATCTTCTAATTAGGAGAGACCATCTGCATCTAGGGAACCTACTCTGTATGATGTATGAATCAGTTAGAAAAGTTGAATACCATAGTAGGGGGACTAGAAACAAGGAACAAGATAAATGATGATTATCAAGTGTGGTGGCGAGAGTATGATATAGCTTATCATGATGCACAAATGAGATTTCTCAGGGGAGACATTAGTGATGTATTTCCTACATACCCAGAGTATACTCCATACCAGCCTGATGAACCTGATGATGGTGGAGTTCCTGCGAATTATGATTGGTAGTATAGTATTTTTATTTTCATTGCATTTAGTATTTTATGATGTATTTGTGATGTACTTGAGACTGTGATTAGTATTTGTGATGTAATGTGTATTTGGAGGTATTTGTTGTAGACTAAGTTGTAATATGTTGAATTATGATGGATGTGATATGATAGTGGAGTTTGCAAGTATTTAGTTTATTAGTTTAATCTGTGATTGTAACAGTTGGATGTTAATGTGTTATGTGTTTAGTTGATGTTTATGTTTTAAGATTTCAAACTTCTTCACATTGTAAATTTCTGTGTGTAGAAATTCTCTTAATTATTTCAGGTCTACTGTTTTAGATTTATAAAGAAGACCTGCATAAACTCAAAGGTATAGACATATTGAGGTATGAGTTACATATATGCTTAGATCTTTTCTTTCTACCTATGCTAATCTTATTGATATTAAAAAATTTAAGTTTGGGGGAGGGAAAAAATTAACTGTTAGTTGTTCTCATTTAAAAGTATTTTCAAAATTATTAACATGATTTCCTGTGATAGAGCTCAATTTCAGATAATTGTATTTTGATTTTATTTGAGTACTTTAGTGGACTTGAATGAAAGTTTTTGGTAATGAAAAGTAATTTTGTAGGCTAAGATATTTGGTATAAGAGAATAGGACTATAGTCAACTATTCAAAGTAAGAAAAATTGTATGTTTGAAATATTAATAATCTTAAAACTTTATGTGAAAGGATTGGGACTCTATGATGAATTAATAATAAGCTAAAGAAATGCCTGTAAGGTAAAGGATTGTGGTAAGTTCCAAATTTAGGGTGAGAAGGGTGAAGTTCAAAATTATTAAAGGCTATCCAGATATAGTAATCCTCACTTAAAAAAGCAAAAAACAAATGAAAAAAAAGCAAAGAGAAAAAGAAAAAAATAAAAGAAAAAGTGAGGAAAAGCTTGACGAGATGCCTAATCAAAAATTATGTTCACTTAGATCTACCTAAATGGGAGAACTTAATTACTTTCCTGAACTTATATGTATGGATTAGCATCTTTACTAGTAGTGTTCTCTAAACTTCTTCTCATTCAATCCTTTTAAGTGCCTCAATAGGACAATCTACAGTCATTTTTTGAAATGAATAGAAGGCTATAACTCTTAGACTTGATAACTAGATAGCCTTACACCTGAAGAATTTACTTGAATTATTCAAAGATCTTTCTGAAAATGTTACTACTATATTTATCTAAGTCAAAATCATAGTATTCTAGAAAGAAAGATCATTGTAGTTGATCATTATTTTATAGAGTAACTAAATTACTTGAGGACAAGTAATAGTTAAGTTTGGGGGATCTTAATCCACTGAAAATTTGATAGCTTTTTAATGTATATTTCATACCTATTTTTGATGATATAACACTTTAAAGAAGGGTATTTTTCATGATTTCATGCAAGTACAGTGATTTACGGCCTTAGAATCAAAAGGAAGTAAAAATGAGCAAATTTGGAGCAAAATGAGGCAAAATACACTTTTTGACCTGGAGTGCCGGACGGCTCAACTAATAGTGTCAAATCGCACCCGTTTACAGAGAGTTTGGGCTATTTTCCAGAAAATATCGCCGGACTGCGCCCTATCTCTATTTATTTCCATATTCGATGTATTTAGCCGGATTTTGGAGGGGTGCTCGAGGAAACTCTTGGGAAATCAGTTATATATGAATTTAAACTGTTTTGGAGCCAAAATTTGAGAGGGAGAGAGTCTTTTGAGTGTGTAAGTGAAGAGAGTGAGTGTTCTAGTGTAAAGAGTCCATTAGAGAGAATCTAGGGTTTGTGTGTGTTCTCTTCTAAAGAGTGTAGGAGGAGAGGAAAAGTGAGAGATTTCTTCTTCCTTACTTATCTAAAGAGAGAATTATGTATTGTTGTAAAGAAAGAAGATGAGTCAAAGAAATTCCTTCAGATTCGCTTGGAGAAGAGTTTGAGATAAGTTGTATTTTCTTTACTTTATTTGTATGACGTTGCTTTTATATATAAAATCCATCTTTTGTCGTCTTTTCCTCATGAGTCCTGAGTAGATTTCTTTGTCTTACTCCTTTCATGTGATGTTATGATGTTGTGATATGGAAATGATGTGTCGATTTATTATGGAGAATTTGTGATGACCTTTTCACTTCGTAATTCATTTACTTTTTGATCTGGTCAATTGAATTGCTAAAACTTGTGAAACATATGTTCTGAAAGGATTATGAGCTCCACAACAAAAGTGAATGTCACATTTAATGTCCATGAATGAGTGACGTAGTTCATGGGGGTTGGGTGCAAATAAATAGGGAAATATATTTTGATGGGCGTAGAATTGGAGATTTTAGAGTGACAGACTGAAATCCCCAATTTGGTCCTAGAGTTTGGAAACCAAAGCGAGAGTTAGTTTTCAGGCGAAGGAAAGTGGGAGCTCCGTAGAGACATCCAATATCCTCCCATCCTAACCACGGATTTGGGGACTAAACTTATGAATAGCTAATGTTCTTTATATCGCTCGGAAGAGGGTAAAGAATAGGAATGCTCCTATTTGGCACAATACTATTGCATCACTGATCTATGTCACTAAATCATCACATTATAATTAGAGATGAGGAGGATTCTTTCTTAAATTTGAACTTTTGTCATAAATTTAATGTTGTGTTAGTTAACTGTGTAAGAAAGTTAGAACATACTTTGGTAGAATTAGCAAATGCAGCTGTTTAATCATCTTTTTATTATTAGTAATTACTGTAATTGTGTTGTGATTCGTGGAGTGATTTATGTGCTCCATTATAGAATTAAATACCTTCTTGTGGGATAGATAACCAGGACTCCATTAGAGCCCTGTATTACTTTAGCGATACGTATACTTACGTTTAATTGTGTGACCCATACTGCAATTTAAAGTCGCACCAGTAGTATTTCTTCGAGTATTGTCCATTGATTGGCAGTATGGGTCCTTCTCCTTGGCAGTTCACTAACCAGTATGGCCCCATGGAGTAAACTTTTTCCACCACAAATGGTCCCTCCCAAGTCGGTTTAAATTTTTTGCCTATCTTGCGGTGCGTAAGAATAGGTCTTCTAAGAATAAGAACAAGGTCGCCAACTTTGAACGTTCTCGGGGGGACCAGCTTATCGTGTGCTTAATACATCTTCGCTTGGTAGAATTCAAAGCTTTGTTATCCTATCGACCGCTTCCCTTTGAGACTCTCCAATTCTTCACATCTGTGTTTGGTATTGTCTTCTGCTATAATTTTGTTAGTGACGGCGATTCTAAGAGAAGGTAGCTAGACCTCTAATGGAAGAACGACCTCAGACCCATATAAGAGAGCGTAAGGCGTAGACTGCGTCCGAGTCCTGATTATTGTCCTATACGCCCATAAGGCTTCTAGCAGTTTCTCGTGTCACTGTCTCTTGTTATCTTCAAGTGTCTTCTTCAAAATCTGTACCAACGTCTTGTTGAATGCTTCCGCTAAGCCATTTTCCCTCGAGTAATAAATCGTAGAGTATCTCTAATCTATCCCGTGTCGTCAGACAAAATTTTTAATCTTTGTGCTCTTGAAATGATCCTACGCGGAACACTGAAACAGTAGACAACCTAATTTCTAAAAAACTGAAGAACGTGTTACGTTGTAACTTCCCGTAACGACACTGCCTCTGCCCACTTGGAGAAGTAATCCGTATCTGCGAGAATAAATCTGTGTCCCTTAGAAGACGAAGGGTCTATCGGAGCCACTATATACGTGTCCTAACAATCGAATGGCCACAATGCGACCATTGGATGTAGCACATTTGGAGGTTGGTACAAGGCTACTCCGTGCACCTAGCATTGGTGACACCTCTTTGTTATTTCCATGCAATCGGACATCATTGCTCATCAATAATATCTAAGTCTCTTGATTTTCCTCCTCATTTTTGGCCCTAACTGATGAGCACCACACAATATGGCGTGTACTTCTTTGACAATATCATGTGCTTCTGTTTTGCTCAAACATCTTAACCACATCTGATCGAAAGATCTTCTGTACAAAATGTTGTCAATTAAGGCATATGACATTGCCCTTTTCAGGATCTGATGGGCTACTAACTTATCTTCTGGCAATGCTCCTGTCTGTAGGTACTTGACGAAAGGCTGGCGCCAATCCTTTGTATCCTCGGCAATCGCGACCACCATCTCCTCCTTTCTTAATTTATGTAAATTATCAAGGTCGATCTGAGACAAAACCTGACGTCCTTGTATGGTGATGTTGATGGAATCCTCTGGTGGACATGCCAATTCCTTAGCGAGTTTAGCTAAAGCGTCCGCATGGGCATTATCCTCTCGGGGAATCCTGTAGAGCGTCACAATGGGATTTTTTTCCAATAACTTCACTGTGTATTGATGATATTTTGCTAGTCTTGGTTTTAGAATCTTATACTGTCCGACATTACATGTTTTGAAGCTAAACAGAGGAAAAACTGGAAGAACCTAAGAAACTGCAGTAAAGAAAACCTCAAATCAACTCACTCTTACATATGTCTCTACTCTCTTCCCGTTAATGGTGGGAATTTTCGGGTAAATAACGCTCCATTAATGTACATATCGGATAAATGTAAGTGAAGGAGGAAGATCGGGGAGGAGGAAGAAGACATACCACATTTGAGGCGAGAAAGAGCAGAAGAAAGATCTGAGAGGGCGACATTGGGGATTTTAGGTTACAAAAGATCACCTTGATGTTGATCTCGGCGAGGATGACGAAGAAGATGGAAGATCGGGAAGGCAAGAGCGAGGGAGAGCAGAGAAGGGAACAGCAGGAAAACTTCACTCGAATGCGCTACGAGGACGCAGGATGCGGGCCTCATCTCGCTTCACTAACTATAAATAAAATCCCAACAGCGTATCGAAGCGGCACCGATAAGCTAACCGAACGTGTTTTTAAACACTACGGCGACGTTTTGAAAACGCTGTCGCAGCCCAATAAGCTGCCCCAACGGGCCCTGACTCCGATACCAAATGATACCGTAACTAATACAAAAAGCAGTCGAAATACAAAAAAATAAACTTTCATTAATATTAAAATAGTCACAACATGACTCTAAAATGTAAAAGTGCACAAAATTAAAGCAAATATCAAAATAGAAACAATAGGAAATGAAAATCACAAATAGCATGAAAGAGAGAATCTTGCTTACCAAAAACTACCTAGAAACATGGATTGCACTCCTGCCAGCTATAGTGGAATGTCGCAGGTTCCTCTCTATCGAGCGAAACAGAGCCAAGGAGAGGTGAAAAAATGCAAAATAAGTGATCTTCCCTTAATTCATAATCGTGTGATCGAATTAAACCATTGCACACCGAGAGAAGTGTGTGGTAGTTGGTTAGATATAGTGGAGAGACAGGACTATGATGGGATTAGGATTAATTGAAGTTTAAATAATTTAATAGAAGTATAGCTTTCAATTTTATATCTTCGATTCCAAACAAAACTCATAAACAACACTTTATATATAATTGATCATTTTCGTGTGTATAATTTTATAAAAGTAATTTGATTGAATTTCAGGAGAGACAAAATTTAGGGAACTTATAAAATTTGTCGAAAATTAGCTAATTTTAAAAATTTTGGGTGTTACAATAACACTCAAATTTTGGTAAACCAAGAAAATTTTTGTCTAACTTTAAAATGTACCCTAAATCTCGCCATCTCTTGAAATCTAACTGAACCAATTTTACAAAATTTTGCATGTCAAATCGGTCAATTTGATATATAAGATTTGCATTAATAGTAAGCTTATGTGAAGATAAGAATTTTGAAAATTTTAATTAATATCTCAATAAAACTTAATTAATCTTCCAAACTCACAGCGACACTATAGCAATTTCGTAGCCGCACCTTACTCAGCATGCATTGGCTGGATCCAATTAAACGGGTGAGATTAAATGAGATCAAGTTATATACCACACTCCATTTCATTTCTCCTTCCCCTCTTCACAATTCTCCTTCATGCGAGCTCATACGCTTGTTACCTATAAAAGTCATGAAAAAGCGATATGTTCAACTGCAGAGTTCCACAAATAGCATTTTAAGGCTTCAAGACGAAATCGGTAACTAGAAAACCATGTTTTAACTATTTGTGACGTTCCTTTCATTTCTTAAGTTGTAATTTTTACGTTTGCCACGAATTGGTACACTTTTTTGTTTCTAGAAACTATAACAGACAAACTTGTGTCGGAGGCTATGAAATTAGTTTGGGGGCTTCCGTAAGGGCCATTAGCAGAAAATCAACAGACTCATTCTTCCACCAAAACACGTATGCAGTTCGGGCCGCAACACCATGAATATTTGCCTACGGTTAGGGTCTTCAAGTTTTTTTGACACATTTTGCATAATATCGCATAAGGGCAACTACTTCTAGAAGAGCATCCAAAGCTCCAATACAATCTATGAGGGTCCTGTCAGGGGGAGCAGCAGGCGGTGGATTTGCAAAACTTCAATCAGCTTATCGAATGACTTTTCACAAAAATGTTTTCATCTTTCCTCCTCCTGCCAAGCCTGGGCCTCTTTGATAGGGAACTGGCCTCCTCCATCTCCTTTTGGTTAATACTAGGCCTTCTTCGTTAATTGTAACCTGCTCAGGTGGCAAGTTATCTGGTATGCCTGCGAACCCCAACTCACTTGGGTTGAATGCATGTTTTCCTTTCGCGGCAACCCCATTAAACATTATGCCCAGTTTATCTTCGAACTCAGACTCAATTCCGCACTGCTTATATTTTTTGGCTGTGACATTGCTTGTAACATTGAAGGGGAGGAGGGGGGTTTAGAGGGCTTAATTAAACCAAAATATTATGAGAAAAAAGTTAAATGAGTATAATTATTACCACTAATTTCTTAACCCACCATTCATCTGGAGCATTAATTGTTCGATTAATGGGATCTAATCGTAACCGGTGGATCCACGTTTCAGTTCCTTCCATCTTTTTCACTCCTTCAACTGATCGCATTTGTTTTTAACTTTAGCATATTGTAATCCCTTCCCGTCAATTCTTTGAACATTTTCACAATATTTTGCCAACCATTCTTGTTAAAATATGTAGTTGGCCTATTTCCGAACTCAATTTCTTTAATACAGTGATTGCAACCCACATAGCTAACAGACCCCCATCTTTCGTCTTAGTCATATTGGAACTAAATGAAGAATTAATAGTTAAACAAATTAACTAACATATAATATCTTTTAAAATCATTGTGCAATGATGAAAAAAATAAAAAATGAAATCATCTACCTCATATATGCCTCGTATATGCCTCATGTACGCCTCATATACGGATAATGCCTCAATATATGCCTCAGTGTTTGCCTCAATATATGCCTCAATATATTCCTCAGTGTATGCCTCAATATATGCCTCGACATATGCCTGAACATTTGCCTCATGTATGATTAAAGCCTCAACATATGCCTCATATGTCATTTATATGTCCCATATAAAAGCAGAAAGTCTCATATATGCATAAGAACAATATCCCAAAACAGGCACAAGCAAGCCATTCAGATCCATGTATTGGAAAAACGAAGCAAGGGCTACGCACAAGCAAGCCAGACATTGAAATAACAATGGAGGAGAAATGGTTTGGAAGTAAAAACATCAAACCACAATGTTAGTGAAAGAAATACATGTTTAAGCTGTGAAATTACCATTGCAACCAAGACAAACATTAAGATGTGAAATTTGTAGCCTTTAAACCTCATTGGAAAGCACAGTTAACATTCACAATTCTCAATTCGCATGATTCGAATAATTCACAAAACTTCAAACCACAATATCAGTGAAAGAAATACAACACTGGATTTGTTGTATCGAGCTACACCTTTCAATTTCAAAAGATAATGCTAATAATCATCACCAAGACAACTCAAATGAAGAAGTTTTGATCAAGAACCATAGTACCTTATAACCCTGAAAATCGTCATGCATGGTGAAATCATTAGAATAATGCACATAGCATATGATCACGCCATCACTATCTAACGCATGTTGGCATCCATGTTTGCTCTTTATCTAATTCATTCCACAGAAATATTAAAAAAATTTACAATTTCAAAATCCCATAATTAATTTAAGAATGAATATAAAATTTCACAGTGATTATGATTTACACCACGTATATGAAACTTGATATGTGACTAAACTTGACAAGTTCTGTGTCATGCATCCCAATTAACCCATGCCTCAATAATTAAATTTGGCTTAAAGAAAGATATTCAGTGAATGGATTAAGCTAGCTCACAATGGCATTTACTAACATAGCTTCAAGTTCCCCAAAACTTTAATGGGTAATATTGATTGCAAGCTGGTGAATAGCATTTCCACACTTGAAAAGGTAGTGAATTCGTTAAGTTCTATGGGAAATTTTTCAATATTGTTGATCTCAAATTTGTCTTTGAAGGTATCTTTGTAAAGTAGTGTCTCAAGCTTCAAATTCTGCATTAACTTCATTAATAATCAATTGAGAATTGTTGTTGAAATGCTTATCTTCAAATCTTATCAAATCACAAGCCATAAAGTAGAGCCTTATATTATATTTAGTTAATAGTGACTCTGAAATAAAATTGGACTGCATGCATTGGAATAATTTCTACTGTACTTTTAGCATTATTCCAATTCCAACTTATAAGATTCCCAAGACAACATCAACAAAAAGGGTTCAAAGTATGTCTCCATGGGCCTCCAATTTCCTCTTCAACTCTAGAACTAATAATCGATGTTGGGTACTTAATTCTCCATACTAAAAAGATGCCTGAGAAGTGGAGGAAGAGTATTTTGGTCCCCATTTTTAAGAATAAAAGAGATGCACAAGAGTGTGCAAATTATAGAAGAATTAAATTGATGTGCCATAGTTTAAAATTATGGCAGAGGGTAACTGAACATAGTTTAAGACATTACCAAGGTTTCTCATAATCAATTTGGATTTATGCTGGGCAGCTCTACTATGAAAGCTATACATTTACTGAGAGGTTTGATGGAGAAGTACAAAAGATATAAGGAGGATCTACATTTGATTTTTATTGATTTAGAAAAAACTTACGATAAGGTTCCTAATGATATTCTTTGTAGAGTCCTTGAGAAGAAATGTGTTAATATGACGCATATTCAAGTCATTAAGGATATGTATACTCGAGTTGTTACATGTGCTCGAACTGAGGGAGGATTGACCAAATATTTTACTATTTCTTTTGGTTTACATTAGGGATAGGCTTTAAGCCCATATCATTTTGCTTTATTTATGGATTGTCTTACTGGGCATTTACAAGAGGATGTACTTTGGTGTATGCTTTTTGCTGATGATATCCTCCTCGTGGATAAGACGAGAGAAAAAGCGCAATATAAACTAGAATTATAGAGGTATACATTGGAGTCTAAAGGTCTTTGTTTGAGTAGAAATAAACTGAATTCATGGAATGTAATTTTAGAAATAGTAAATCTAGTGACAGAAGTGTAACTTTGGGTGATCAAATTATTAAAAGATGTGAACGATTTAGATATCTCGGGTCCATTGTTCAAAGCGATGGTGATATAAATGGGGATGTTAATAGTAGAATTCGGGTTGGTTGGTTGGTTGAAGTGGAGAAATGCGTCCGACCTATTGTGTGATAGAAAAGTACCGCTTAGACTGAAAGGAAAATTTTATAAGATGGTGGTGAGACCTGCAATGCTCTATGGTGTTGAATGTCGGCTTTTAAAATAGAAGCCTAATGCTAAGTTAAGTGTTGCCGAGATGAGAATGATTAGGTGGATGAATGGCTTTACACTTAGAGACAAAATGCGAAATGAATATATTCGTAATAGGGTTGGTGTTGCACCAGTGACGGATAAAATTAGAGAGA